>OZ012708.1:45179895-45545395 GCA_963942595.1 Cylloceria caligata
CGACAATGTCGACAGTTTTTCCAGTGAAAAGTAATCCTGTGACTACCCACATTATGAGGGTAATTTAATATTATCAGATCTTTAAAAATAAAAATATATTTTTACCAGAATCTTACACAACAAGAAAAATTAATACAATTTTTCACGCATTTTAAACATATTTCTATAACTTATCAAAGATGAATCTTGAAATTTAATAAATAAGGTTAAGAAATAAGTCATTTTACTGTACCAAAAAGCTTTAAAAAATATTTCGCTAGTCCCGTCATTCTCCTTTTGTATAGGAATTAACACAACCAATTCATAATTTGATTGATTTAATTATTTGTCCAAAACTGGCTGATTCTCTTTACCCACTGACCTGCATTAACCTTCCATCCACCCCCTCCAATACCTGCAAGTGTAATACAACCAGACAGTGTCGGTGCATATAGTATATAGCAGTAGTAGTAGTAGTAGTAGTAGTAGTAGTAGTAGTAGTAGTAGTAGCAGCAGCGAGAACAGGAACGTTGTGATACTATCTAGCTCTTGGGCTTCCGATTCGCGAACTGCCATGCTACACACATATATACGTATAGCACTAGATTCCTACTATAGTACTAGAATCCTAGAATAGAGTAAGCCAGCCGTTCACATTCACGGTATACAATGTTACCTGTACTGCGTTATACGTACTACTACTCCCTAACAATCCGTAAATATATTCTAGGCGTATCACAATAAAGGCCATAGGTAAGGGGAGAAGAGGAGGGGCATCGCCTTGTGCAGCATCCCATTGCACATCGTCGAGATGTGTGTGGCGCCCCAGGAAAACGAAATTGCTACCGCCACACGAATTCCGATAATGCCTTCCGCGCTTTTCACCTTGGTGCTTTTGCTACACTACTATGCCACACTGTGCTATGGTTGGTGTGTTTATGTATGGGAATTGTGGCAACGAGAGGGCCTCGCGGTTATACACACTATACTGTGCGGTGTGCATTGTCGGAGTCGAGGAAGGTGAGAACGAGTGCAACGTTTTATTATAGAAAAAAAAGGGGAGAAGGAGAAGATGTATCTCTCGCGTAAGAACACTTCCACATTTCCTCGTACGCGATACATCTTCCAACAATCTACCTATATCGCATCCAATGCCTCTCCTCTCCCGAGACTCGTCGAATCCCATCGAGTTTTCAGCCTTTTTCAACAAACGCGCGCGTCAGCCTCCCACATTTATTTTTCTTTTCTTTGCTTGCTTTATTTGTCTCTTGCTCTTCATTTTATTTACTGGGAATGGAAAGCTTACGCGTGTTACGGTCGATAAATAAGTTGCTGCTCACCTCGTTGGTGTTCCATCGGTGCCTTTGCGTTGGAAAGTGCTCCGCTCGAGGCAATGTCTCCAAATTCTCCGGCAGCTTTATCGGGTCGCCATCTGTACAATTGTTAAAAAGAATTTGAAAGATCAATATTTACCGAGTTAGTTATATGTTTGGATTTTAGCTATCGTGGTATGTGAATTAAACTTTGTATATGAAAGGACGAAGCACCGAACAACTCGTACTACCTTCGTCGAGACACGTCGGTAATATTGCAAAGCGAATATGTATCGTACGTACAGTCAATTACCGATTCGCAATGTGAATCTGTTGTACACATTCTGAAAGTCAGACACCAATTTTTACTAAATATTTTCAACCTTTCCATTATTTTCTACAATTTTTTAAATGCTCTCATGACTATCAAAAATAATGATATCGAGATGAACCAAAACGGTGAACCATCGCTTTGCTGTAAATTGGATCTGGGCTACGATGGTATGTCAATTAAATTTTCTATATAAAAGGGCAGAGACCGAAGCACCTGCCTACTGAAACTACCTCAATCAAGATACGTCGGTAATATTGCAAAGCGAATATGTATCATATGGACTGCTAATTACCGATTCGCTATGTGAATTTGTTGTACATATTCAGAAAGTCAAACATCCATTTTTGCTAAATATTCCAACCGTATCTATTTTTTTTTTTTTTCTACAATTTTGAAAATGCTCTTATAACTTCAATAATAAAGATATCGAGATGATTCGATATGGTGAACCATAACCAAACCAGAATAATCTACATCTACTTACGGCGCTTTGAAATCACTTCATAAAGATCTAGATCGGTTGAACCGGAGCAAAGTTATAACAAATTAATATTGAAAAAAAAAAAATCAACATTTTTAAGATATGAGGAGGTCTTAATTGAGAATAATAAAATTTCGTATTAGTAAGTTATATCGTTTTCATATAATTTTGATACGTTATCCGATCGGAAATTTCCTACGAATGACGAATAAAACCATATTTTGTAAGAAAATCTATATGAAAAACCCAATAAACGTAAAAACTTTACGGTTTTTAACGATAACATAACGAGAGCTGCACCTTTTAAGTCTTATCAACGACCAATCAGAATGAATGAAATTGCTTCAAATTTCGAAATAATCGAACCACAGATTTCTTAAGGAAACTAGAAAAATGTACCCAAATTAGCTAAAATCTTGTTTTCAAAATTCATACCAATATATGCTCAAGTTCATTGAAGAATGAAAATTTGCATCAACGTGTACTTTTTAGCTGTGAGGTTGAAATACGAGCGACCCATATTTATGGTATGCCTTGTAATCCAGAAAACTATTCAATGCACAGATGACTAGTTTTATGAATGAGCCGGATATGCTGCGTGCTCTCGGTTGTCGTCGATGCAATGCGAAATTACGTTTGAATATTATCCAAGTACGAGAACCTATCGTTCTCTCTTAGCTAAACTTCGGCAACCGCGGTGTCTCATCCCTCCGGGGATATGCTACATGGCTAACGTGTCTTGTGACAGGGATGAATTATCGGGAAGCTGATTCTTGCCGCGGCAGTGCGTCGTTAAGTTCGCAACCTATTGGTCTGCTGTACGCTGCTGCTGTTCTTCCTGGGCTGCTAAGAACGCGCTGACCTTATTCTTTGGGAGAATATATTACGGCAGCTTCGCTGTGTGGTTTGCTTACTGCCTCTGCTCCTCTGTACTTTGCTTTGATTTCCTAATGCTATGTATATTTTAACAATCGTTCGCTTCAACGCACAGTAAAACTGGGCCATGTTACCGACGTACAAAACTTGAAAGAATTAAAATATATGCACGGAATTGATTCACCGAGAGTTGTCGAATCAATGACGCGGCGAAGATAATGGATATTGGCATTTTATAGCACACCCTCGTTATCATCCCAAAAAGTTGATCGCTACTACACGATATGTAGCTACAGCTGGAACCAAGAGGAAAAATTTCCGCTCGATTAACGAAGCGAAATCGTCGAATGACGGCATCAAAAGTTGCGGCAATTCAACTTAAACTTTCCAGACAGATACATACACACAGATCGGTGCACGGTATAAACTCCGAAGTGAACTCTGAGTGACTGACGCTGATTTAACGAATGGAATACAATTAGCGATACACGGTTCATCACGTATATTGATATCATTCACCGTGGCTTTATTTCTAAAGGCGGAATATTTTTCGTTACCTTTACAACTTTCTATATTTTCTATCTGTCTTTTCGTTTACATCACGATTTATAACTGGTAACACGAAAAACAACGATGAATGTATGTGTGGATAGAATGAGAACAGTGGCTGCCACATCAATTGTAAATTGATACGAGGTTTCAGCGTTTGCACGTGAAAAGTTTAATTGCTCCGAACACGGTCGAAAGTCGTCTATAGGGGAAGTAGGTAGGCACGGGAAGCTCAGCACGATGCCTCGGTCGCGATGGTGCTGGTTGCAAAGGGTCGTGCATTGTTTCTCAACCGAATCGTACTGCGATCACGAGATCGCCGAATAACTTGCAAATGATATTACAACCCTGAAAGTTCCACAGCCAAGCGGAGGGGTAATAATGTTTTTTCTTATCCTGCTCGACCATCACTCATAACTTAATCACGTTAGTGTTATACCGGCGATATATAACGAGAGGTCGAAATGAGGAAGCAGGAATTGAGGCGACCACGTGAAAGTAACTCAAACGATCGATCCTTACAGCGTGCCTGACAACAGAAAGAATTTTTAAAAAAGGGTCTGAGCACCAGAAAAATTTGATTGATAATAATCCTTGGAATACCGAATCTTTTATTTGGAGTAACAAACATTAATACTTTTATTTGTATTTTTTTTACGTAGCTACCGCGTCTCTTGATACATTTTTTGCAACGAGTCTTTTTCTCCTTTAATTTAAAATTAATTGAGAGAAGATATTTACTGTTATTCTAATTTTACTATTGAAACATACTTTTCACGCCTCAATTAAGATTTATTTAATTTATTAAGATACGCGGTAACGTCTTGAAGCCAAGTATAAGCTATCTATTGACAAAAATTGTATTCATATTCATTATTGTGAAACTAATGCTCCAAAATTGTTTAAAATAATGAACTAAAAAATATTTAAAACGCTCCTTCCCTAGGACATTTCACTAGAATATATCGCGAGGCACATTGAAACATCCAGATAATCTTAACAGATAATATGGGTATCGAGTGAACCCACTCTGGCGCACTGTCCTCTCCGTTTTTTTTTTAATTGACCAGCTGATCAATTAAAAACATGATTGCCTGGGGTAATGTTCCGCAACATTAACTACGGAAATACAAGAACCGTTTCAGTGGCGTATATAAGGGGTGCCTCCACCCCTGCCCCACGAAAAAAAATCCTTGTTAGTCCACGGAATCGTTCTGAACACAAGGGACTCTCGTATCGGAGGTCCCAGACCAAGGAATTAAAGCATATGCGACATATATAAACAAAATATATGCAACGGAAAAATATATTTCAGATGTATCCAAAAATTACTTCAAATATATTTCTGATATATAAACCAACAAAAAGTTCTGAATGTCTGATACAATTATTTTTGATATATTTCTTTTTTGTGAGTCGGATGCAGATTGTAACGTTTGCGAAACGTGTTATATTCCTGAAACTATACGCGACTTACGTCCGGAAGTAAAAAACATCAACATTAACAACCACCGCGAAAGATTAAAAGCAAAGATTGTTTAAGGTTGTCAACCACCATCAGCTGTACCTAATATTAATATATTACTCTTAAATTTAAATAATGACATGAATTGAGTTCCAAACTTTTTTAGAAAAAATTCCAACGCAAAAATCACGTCTGATGGAAAAACTGCTTTTTCCGTCATTTTATCAGACAATTAACACCGTTTTCGATTAAATTACACAGATAACAAAGTCGCTACTCGTATAACCGTTTTTAAGTATTTCTGCACGATGACAAAAACAAAAACTCGCTGAATTGTTCTGTATAGATAACTTGAATTAAACTGTAAGCAAGCAGCATGATCCGTCATAGTTACGAGTCACCCGTTAACCTCATATTGATAGTTCACGACATTTATTCAAAATTCTATCAAATCAGCAACCTTAAACAACATATATTTAATGAATAATATAAATAGGATAAGTATATATCTGCTTCTCTTACTCAATTAATAGAATGATTTTTGAAATGTCTACAATTTTCGTAGTAATCCGTTTTAACGAGTTAATGCCATAATTTGACAACGATCCAACTAGTCGTTCTCTTTAACCCTTTGCTCTCGAAAGGTGACTCTCGCTCACCACTTATTAATTAATATACTTTACAATAATTATAAAAATGAAGTCATTGATAAAGCATACTTTCCAAACAAGAATTATAATTTTTTTTCATGCTTTATAATACAACTTATAACTTGGAAATTTAAAATGATTCAAATTAGACTCTAACCCCTTACATACGGGGTCCATACGCTATACGGAATAGCTCTCTGTTCCTAGCGACCAGGGTCGATGTAGCGTATGGACCTACCCCATGCTTTCACCGTAACCACCGGCGGCAAAGGCAGTTCACTGCACAAGGTCCCCGTATCTGATGTGATAAACTCATAATCCAGTATTTATCGCATAAATTTTCTAGCTTCAGCAAAAAAAGATTAGTTTAAAAATAATATTATGCTTCACGTGGTTAAAACAGTGTTGCAAGTATTATTTAATTTCTAGCAATTCTAGTAAATATTTACCATATTAGCATCAATAACTTGAAAACAGATAAAACAATTCATTTCTTAAATTGTAGCAAATGATTACAGCTGTTTAAATGATGTGGCTAATTGTATTCAACATCCAAAGGATTTTTTACTGAACAATTTTTAAAAAAAGATTTAAAAATAAAATTTGTTTTTTAATTAATTTTTTGCTGGCATCGCGAGAAATTTTTTTATTTGTAAGAAGTAAAAAATTGCTCATGAATCTGAGACTATTAACACAAATATACTGCAATGATTATTTGCTGGATTTCGATATTTTGAATAAACGATAGGTTCACCCATTACATTAAGTTTATGGAGACACGGTCTCCATAATTTTTCAAGCTTACACTGGATGTTACTGATGTACATCGGTACCTCGCTTATAAAACCGATTACAAAATAGAAAATTACTAGCTACATAGGGACATAGCGTGAGGAGGACTCACTTGGGGCAAGCGGCGTCGGGTAGGTCGCGTGATAGACGACACGTTGCGAATTCGCGTGATTGTAGCCCGCCATGATAGCAGCGTTGCGTTTCGTCGTTCGTTCCGTTATTCCGTCGGAATAAACGAGTGTTTTTATCGGGTGACGATGGCCTCGTCACGTTTTGTCATATTTTTCCGTTAAAAAAAGGGGGATTGACAAATTCGTCGCTGTTGTAACTTCATGCATCACACACGTGGTATCCCTTGTGATATATTACACAGTAAAAGATTTGTGCTTCTCTTTAAATTACTTCCTGGACGATTTGAGCACAACGAGACTCTTCAGTTTTAACTTTTAGTATTTCGTTTAATTTATGTATTTTTATATCTCTTAATGTAAACAAGGTAGGACAAATTTTTCACGACGAGGATGATCGAGCCGACAATGTTTCGAAACGATCAGGCACGATACGAGCGCAAGATATAGAAGCTTACACGCGATTGCAAAGAATTTTATAATATTTAACGTTCGCGAGAGAAAGAGGGGAGCGAGATACAACAGCTCGTGGCAATTGAGTTTATTATCGAGTTCGCACGAAAGAACGAACACGAATATGTACGTGGACCAGCCAGTTGTCAGTCGACGGTGAGTAAACCTTTGCTGCGATTTGAGAGACTGTGATGTGTGCTCCTCGCCGGTTGAAGATAGCTCTCTGACGTTAGCCTCTGTCCGTATACGAGTGTCAAGAGACTTCGATGCCAGGATCAGGAATAGCTGAGCAACGAGGCGAATTTATACTTCTCCTTCTTCTTCTTCTATCTTTGAGTAGGACGAGAGCTCGTGCTAGGAATTCGCTTCGATTGAAACGGCAGGACATTCCCGGGACGATCGTGCACAGCCAGACGTTCGTTTTTTTCTTTCTTTCACTTTTCCGAATTCCTCTAGTCTTTGATACACTTTGTCGAGGACATGTGTGTGCGCGCGTGTGTTTATGCGTGTGTATGTGTGTGAGTGAGTGTGTGTGTTTGTGTATTTGTGTATTTGTATGCGTGTGTATGGGAGTGTGTCTGTTTTTTTTTTATTCAGTCGTTGGGTTGTCCCTATTGTTATTGATTTAGTAACGGAAAAGATAAGTCAAGAGTCAAGAGAGTTCTATTCGAGTGTCTTAACTTAGCGTATTGTATAGGTACACGTGGAGCTCGCACGCGTGCGTCAGGACGATATTGCGCTTTCGTTGATCTCCTCACCTCCGGATTTGTCTTGTCCGGCTACACTAAAGAGTGGCTCGCGCCTGTAACTTTGTCCGTCTCTTCACTAATTTTTTTTCTTTGTTTTTAACTATCGTCTATCCTCTTCTTACTTCTCTCACCCTATCGTCGTCTCTTATTAATATAAAAAATTAGAACACCTTATTTCGACACTCCGGTCTTCACTTTTTATTTTCTCTGTCTTTCGTCGTTCCGCCCTCCGAGTCACCGTTGTTTTTACGAGCCTTATCTTATCTTTCTCTCTGTTTCTGTGGATCCTCTTCACCGTGAATCCTCTTCAACGACTGCGTGCCACCCTTTTTTATTCGCTTTGTTTTATTTTATTCTTTCTTTTTTTTTTATTTACTTTTTGTGCGCTCCGGAACTTTATACTTCCTTATATACTAAGTTACAACACTGAACCCGTCCCGTCGGTTAGGGACAAAATAATGTAAGGGTCACACGTACAGAGAGAAATGAAAAATCCGCGCTTACGGGCTCGCTCCGTCGACTTTCGACGTCTCGCCCTCGTGATTTAAAACGCTTTTTCTTCTTCTTCCTTTCGCCTCTTCCCGAGGTAATTTTTATACTTTTTTAAAAATTCTTTTTAAGACGACGATTGTGTTATTTTTTTTCGTGAATGTGTCGTGGTGTGAATGTGTATGTAAAAGTGTTTCTTTTATCGTTATTACTTTTGTCGTTTATATTCAGAAAAATATAGCATTTCGATTGTATTATTAATATTGTTATTATTATTATTTGTTATTATTCTTCGAAATAAACGTAAAGTATTCGCAGTTACGTATTTTTCTCGATTTTACACAGATTCAATGTTTTCCTTTCGTTTTGATACGTCGAATTATTTGAGAATCATGAGAATCTTGGTTTACGATGATTAAACGATTTGTGTAAGTGTCTGCGTAATGTGTTGTGATGTGTGAGGGTGGTGGTGTGCTAGAGTGTTTGTGTTATTTACAATTTTTTTAATAAAATAGTTCAAATAAGGTATTGGCCCCGCGTGTCTGCTCCCGAGCGGCGGGAGCCGCAGAGTGAGCCAACCCGCGATTCCCGAACCCCCTGGTGCACTTCGCCCTCTTCCCTCGGCTCCTTTGACCCCCGCGCGCCACGTCAAGCCGCGCAACCATCCCCCACTCGAGGACCAGCCAGTCAGCCAGCCAGCCAGCCAGCCAGCCAGCCAGCCAGCCAGCCTGCCTGCCTGCCACCCAGCCCTTTAGCCCAGGTATAACTATGTATGCACCGACCGAGCGGTTCAGTCCCAGCCACAGCCCCTATGCTCGCTGCTGGATGCTCCTCGCTGGCGGCGAATCCGCACGTTCTCTCTCTCGGTCTTTTCCTAGCTTTTCTCTATCCTCCTCCTCTTCTTCAGCGGAGTCTCTCGCACGTCAGTGGTGCGCAAACTGAAAAATATGCTATTTCTCAAAGGGATGGGAGAGAGATAAGCCGCCGCCGGCGTGGGAGGAGGCAATGCACACGTGTATATAAGGGCCGAATAAACAGAGCGCATGCATAATTGATGAGTGATATGATCAAAGATAGCCACACGACCGCGCATATCCATCATCTTCAGCTTTGTGCAAAAGAATCGAAATTCTTGGCGACTGGCGCACAGCGTATATCATAGATGTTATAACGAGATGCTCGCAAAGCCGAGATTAACGGATTAGTAATTACTGACGAGAAACCAAGGAGAGGTACATAATCGGTAACAGAGTGACTCCGATTACTCCAATCGATTGTTTCTCTGCAAAAAAATTCATCTGTTCAATAATTTTACGACCACTGAGCAATTTTATTTTAACGACACGACATTGATCTGTCTTCCAATTTTGCGTGGCCTCGTTTGACATGGGAATTAATTCCACGCACCAAACCAGTGAATCGTCGAGTGCACGCTCCTGCGCCACGAGGGCTGCAGATGCGGTGCCGTCGTTGCTGCGTTGGAACGTAACGCAATATTGTATGTAGGTACCTAGTAGCAGTAGCAGTAACAGTAGCACCACCACCACCACCACCAGCAGTAGCAAAGCATCGAGTGACGTAGGTACTGCTCGAACGGTCCCAGCAGTGTAGGACGAGCTACCGAGATGCTGGTGCAGCACGCCTAGGGACCATATTCCTTTACCTCTCTGCACTCTCAGAGACTACGGAGCCGTTGCAGCCGCCACCGCCCCGTTTTCACCCCTTTTCGCACCTACCATGGAGTCCAATGTACTTTGCCACCTACCTATACGATTGATACTGCACATGCTTCAACCGGTAAGCCTGCCAGCGTGCATCCTGTCTCGCTCACGTGGCCTGGCTTCGTGGAAAGAGGTAAGCAAGATGGGTAGCGACACACACGTATACTTTGTTGAAAATAGCGCTCGAGGGGGTGAGATTGCGAGCACGAGGATTGCGGATAGATACGGAGCGAGAAAGGGGGATGAAAATCGCGCAGACGGCTCGAGTCGAATTTTAAGGGTGAGTGCTGCCACCTTCCAGTGACCCCGTACAACCGTGAGACTCTCCTGGTCGTGCGAGAGATGCTTGCTTGCTAGCTAACCCCTTTGATCCTAAAACTCTGTACACTAGCCAACCAACCCCCTCGACGGCGCTCAGCTCTCGCCCAACAAGCAAAAAAATACGAAGTAAAAATCACTTGGCCGTCGGTGGAAGCCACCCCCCTTCCTACTGGCAACCCCTTGGCTGAACCTGATTAATAGCCTGGATTCTTTGCGTATACCGAAGCGCCTGATGTACCATCACTACTACTGCAACTCTGAGTTATATTCTTGTTCTGGTACACTTGTACGTATGTACGAATACGTACAGAAAAAATTTAGCGATATACGTATAAGGGCTACTGAATTCGTACGTACAGATGGAAGGGCCTCTACTCACTAAAATATTATATATCGAATATGGAGATCGTTGCTGGCTGGAAAAATTCAAGGTAACACGTTGCATTGAAAAACTTAATTGACTCTAACTCATGTTCAACTCCCCTCCTGTCTCGACGGCATTTTTCACTGACGATAATTATATCCGCCCCATTCTTGCCTATTCGTCGCTACTTTCTCTTTTTCTCCCTCTCGCTATCTCTGCCTCTCACGTTTGTTCCATTTAATGTCCCACTTGCATTGTCTAAGCGACAAAAGTGACCTTCTCTACTTAGAGCGTGACAAAGGCCTCAAGGACACGAAAATATCCTGCTATAAAGCATTTTCAACGGAGTTTGATTACAAAAGTAATTTCGTTAAGTTGATAAAGCAAGGTGACTATCTAAATTTAATTCCCTGTACTACCAACACTGAAATGACGCTTTTTTTTAGTCTCTGAAACCTTTGTGAACCTTTTTTCATAATATTTGCAACACAGTTTCACTGGAATTACATTTTTTAAATATAGAATTTACATCTCCGTGTAACGAATCTGTGGAACAATTTGTTAAGCATAGCATTCTATAAACTGTGGCTGTTGTCATTTTTAATACAACTTGTATCACAGGTCTGTTAACAAGATGAACATTTGCGTAACACAACTCGGATGTTAGTCTACTATGATTGCAACTATTAAAAAAACTATTGATCGTTGGTCCATACGACTATTTTTATACTTACCGTAACTACATCACATTGATTTTGCTAGAAAAATAGTCCATGCAACTATAGAAATGGCCCTATTGACTAAAAATTAATATTTGTCAACTAATAGTTGCAAGAATCACCACGATTTCTCTGATTGCATGATCTATTGATTTATATTTTAAATCGCGGGACTGCAAAGCTCAATTCAAACGATCGCGCGAACGAATCCTTACAATTATCGACCCTAATTGATTAATCAATTGATTATATAGATAAACGAAACAGAATCGACGAATTTTTAACGTAATAAAACTGTTAACCAAAAATCCGCCACGACCGGCCAACTTGCGAAAATTTATTCGATGATAAATGTGCAAAAATGTCATATTTTCTTTAAATATTAATTAAATAATTAAATTGAAACCATATCAAGAAGATTGTAAACTGACTATTGAGTGACTGTAAGAGTTGTCTATAAAATGTTTCTAGAAATGGAAAGAACATTAATTTTACTTTACTCTTGGTCAAATTTCGGTTTCTTGTAAAATATTATGAAATAATAGTAACAATGAACACTTGAAGGCAATAGAGATTTTCAATAATTGACATTGTTCTGGATGATTGAAAATATAAATCTGTAAATGAATTGTACGGATGCAACTGTCAAGTTTCGTCAAATGTCTGCAACATACAACGCCAAGCGTTTTATGAAGAGACCTATAACAGTTGGTTGAAACGTGAATATTAAATTAATTGCTGGAATTTTTCTTTGCTCACTCTACTTTCCGACTATAATCAAACCAGCAACTTTAGCAACTTTCGCTGTTGTTCGTCGAGAAAGGCAAATTTGGCTATGGGGTGAAGGAAGGGTGAAGGCGCTAAGAGGTCGACCGGGAGGTAGAATTGTGCGAGATCGCGTGAGGACCTTTCCTCGGTGACTATACTCGCCTGTCTACGATGCCAATTTATTGTATCAGTAGAGTCGCTAACGTAGCAAGGCAAATGGTAACGTCCATAGAATGCGCGGAGCTCGTAACGTTGGACACGAGGAGGACGAGGACGACGTTGAAGTGTGCGAATAAAGGTGTTTTCATCTCAGATTTGAGACCATAACGAGCCAGTTGAGGCACAAATTTCCAAAATCGATCCAACCTGTCGTCCTTTGCACGCGTGCATAAAATGATTATGCTTTCGCATTTCAGCGTCGAGTCGTCGCAACTGCGTTGCCACAATCCAAAGATGTCGAGTCACGGCTCGCCGTGGAATTCGTGGCAACATGCGACGAGTCATTCCGGGTAAACGGGGTTTATCGGAGCTGAGAACGAGGATGAGCCGTTAGGCAAAGGATGAAAAGCATAGGGGTTGCACGAAGCAGCAACGACGAAGAGACGGAAGAGGGTTGTGAGCGTGCGGCGATCAATTACGTAACTAGATAAAACTGGGTCACGTGTCAAAGTGCGGAGCCATCCCCTAAGGTGTCCAACTTTTTTTTTGGTGTAAGCTCGTAAATTACTACGGAGACATATAGCACGAGTATAAGTGTAGAGTACAACGAGACAGTAGAGTGACTAT
This sequence comes from Cylloceria caligata, assembly GCA_963942595.1. Classification (NCBI taxonomy): domain Eukaryota; kingdom Metazoa; phylum Arthropoda; class Insecta; order Hymenoptera; family Ichneumonidae; genus Cylloceria; species Cylloceria caligata. The sequence goes on from OZ012708.1 coordinate 45,192,833, forward strand.
ATGAGAGTAGGCATCAAGCGTGCTGTATGCCACTGTCTAGCTAGCAAGCTAGATATAGCTGGCTGTACTATCCAGTAGCTTATACGTAGTATACCACCCCTGCTGCTTTAGCTTTAAATAGACCGTTGGCAGAGGCTCTCGTGTCCAACTAGCTCTTTTACTCTCGTTCTCGCCTTCCTGCCTCACTGCCTGGACGCTCTTCCTCCGCCTCAATCTTTTTATCACACAGCAGTAGACATAGCCCCTGCTGCGTTTGTATATGTTGCAATTTCTCTCTCTCTCTCTCTCTCTCTCTCTCTCTCTCTCTCTCTCTCTCTCTCTCTCTCTCTCTCTCTCTCTCTCTCTCTCTCTCTCTGTGTGTGTGTGTGGGTGTATGTGTGCGCGCGCGTGTATGTGTTATGCGAGCATGTCAGCTTCTGCCTTCGTATGTTGGTTATTCCCTACGTCTCTCTCATCTCTTGAATCTGTAAGATACGTGCATGTACCGGTATGCCTCTTGCCTTGTCTTTTACCCACTCCTGCGAAGGCCCGAAAGTCTACTGGCGCGCGAGTGCCTTTCCCTCACTGTTTCTTTATCTTCGGTTCCCTTTCTTTCTCTTTTCATCCCTCGACGGGAGGACGACAGGCCGGCCGACTCGGCTACTTTTTAGCCGCCTCACGAGACTCTCCGGGACAAAAAAGAAGAAACAAAGAGGAAGGGGTGGTGCCTCGTTCTCCTCCGGGACCCTGCCGGACCGATGACAACGACTTTTCTCGTCGACCTGCTTCGTCGATATCCCTTCTTCCAACTACCTATTGCTTCATGCTCCATCCCTCATAACATTGTTGTAGCACATTCACCAACTGAGTCGATCGATGGAATCACTCAAGGCAGTTGGAAGTTTTAAAAAATCTTTTTTTTTCGACGTGCACATTTGTGGCACCAGAGAATTTGTCTTCTGCACTCCTTTACTTCGTTTGGAATTACATTCTGCAAGTTAAGATATTGGTGCTTGATAAAACGTTTGGAGCAGGGATGTATTGCTCAATAGCCAATGCATTCCTACAAATTGCTTAACTAGATAATTGTAGAATTGGAGATTAAAGTACAAAGCTATATTACGTTAAAACTGGTGCATGGAGCTAACTGTCGCACGATAAGAACAAAAGTTTAACAATTTTCAGTTTATGCAAATAACGTTTGCTCCAGAGTTTACAGTATCCCGTTTTATTCGTCACAATATGAGAAGTAATTAGTATAAATTATCCGAATCCCCGACACGTACTTTAACTGTATTGATTCTCATCAGCATGAGACTTGAATCAGATTCAGTCATTTTTATGCATAAAGCGGCTCTACGATTCGTCTGGGGGCATCTTTTCTTGTTTTGAAACAGGTATTCTTTATTCACTTTCCCACATTTGATTTCATATTTGTTATTCCACAAATGTTACTTATTACCAAATACCTAAATTTTTTTAAAATAATTGTTTCATTACTTTTGTATTGAGTTTGCAAATTAATAAATAGAATCTTATGGATTTGTAATAGCTAGAGACAGATATGTAAATTTTTTTTTTATTAACTTATTTTTTCATTTTTGTATTGAATTTAATGAAAAATTAGTAAATAAAATCCTGTGCATTCGTATAGTCAGAGGTGCTGAAGGTGCTTTTAAAAAAAATTAATATAGCACTAATTGTGTCAAAATTGCGCAAAGAATGATTCATTCGAAGTAGCGCGAAAATGTCTCATCTCCGCACTGCGTTGACTTCGTTGCACGAATCATTATTCTTATATGAAACCTCTTGAAAGCAATTTCGACTGTCAGCCTCCACATCCACCGAGTTAACACAATCGATAGTGTATCTGGTACCTCCATCCTCCCCGGAACACAACTCTTACATCGCCTACGCTCCTATTCTGGCTGCAACTCGCTGGCTGATCGCGTTTATGCATCGTGGACTCGGCGAATCTTGGTGGATATTCGCGAAAGGTACGAGGACGATTTCGAAGCGATTTTGGGAATTAGGGTCGCCTTTGGAGCAAGCGACATCGGGGGAACGTGCCAGGAGAACGAGAGCGTCTTGTGGAGTACAGGGGCACGCTTGTGAGAGCGGTAGGAGGTTCGCTTCTACTAGGAGAAAAGGATGAGGAGCCAGAAAGGAGAAGAAGAAGACGAACTAGGAATAGTAAAAGGAAGAGGATGGCAAACCGCTGGTACTGCCACCTCGGTACACCGGGAGAATCTTCACAGAGAGAAAGAAGAGAAGAAGCGAAGAAGAAGAAAAATAAGAAGGAAAGAAGGTGAGCCGCCAGCGGTGGATTCGCCTCGCAGGTTCTGCCGCTTCGAGGGGTCGATACCCGGTCCAGTCAGTCGCAATCGGATAGGCCAAGGGGTTAGCAAAGAGAGGCGAGTGAGCGGGGAGAATACGCGAGGATGGAATAGAGAGCAAGCGGAGAGTACGTACAGGATATTGGTCCCCACTGTTACCGCTACTACCACTACTACCGGTGTAACTACATACCTTTTGGCTTTCTCCATATCTATGTATGGAGCATATATAGTTTACTCACCGAGTGGGTGAGAAAGAGACGAGGAATAGTGGGTAAAATGGGATGAAAGAGGGAGGGAGGCGCAGGCCCGCCGCTCTGGCGGATATTGCCGGGACTACGAATTACCCTCCTCCTCCTCATCCTGCTCCACCCCGGAGTATGAAAGCAACGAGCCCAAATCCAAGTCCCTTGGCCTCCTCGCGCTCCTCATCCTCGTTCGACGTACCAGAGGTCCCATCCCCCTCGGGAGGTTAAGGCCACATCGTACAGAGATTTGCGCGAGTGGTATGGACATATCGCTCGAGTGAATCGGCCGATTCGCGAGAGCATAACACCATCGGCTCTTGACTCGATGTAGACCTATATCCGCGTGTTATGTATATGTTTTAGTATGTGTCTATACTCGCAACTACAGATACATATCGACTAGACTCGTACATGAGGATCTGAAACTACAGACAAGCCGACTATCGTGATTTGCCAGCGCGATTACGTGTTATGCGTAGCTATAGTTACATGGTAAGTATATCTCAAGGATATATAACACCAGCTTCACATACGGTCCTCCGGCTCTCGACGGACCTATATCCGGCAAATCTCCTTGTAATTCTCAAACGTTATCCACCCAACATTATTATACGTATTGCGAGAGACCATCTATTCGCTATACCGTGTGCACTATTCTCACGTTCTCTACTCTATTTAATGCAGATGTTTATATATATCGTTGTGCCAATGGGATAAAGAGCTAAGAATTATTCGCGCCTTATTAAATCTGCCAAAGCAAATCTATAGTTTTTAGTTGATTTATCATTTTAGAATAAAATTTGCACAATACGGAAAGCGAAAGAACTATTTTTTGGTCGACACATTAAATATATATATTACACCCCAACCCGACATTATAACGAATTTGTCATTAGTTTGAAAAATAATAAATTAATCTCATCAAACAATTATAGGATTTTTTAATCGATCAGTGAACCTAGTCTTCTGTATATCATAAGCCCAGAAATAATTTTGTCAATCCATTATTTGTTACAGTTACGACTATTGTTTATTTATTATTTATACGAGTAGCTTATGCCATATCATTGCAATAACGATAAGCATTTTAAGCTACATCATGTACATCATGTGTTTATGATGTTTGCGCGTCTTCGAGGCAAAGTTAACGAAAATTGATTCTCTTGAAACACGATGCATGGCGACTTTTGCAATAGAATGCCAAACTTCTGGAAATTACTGTAAACCGAATCGAAAATAAATAAATAAATCATTACGAGGAGATCACGTGTTTAGTAAAAAGTTCGTGATATTTACAAATCATTTTATTTTTCCAGCCACACCGTTCTGTGAGGTATAGCAATTTTCTGTTTATGCGTTATTACACTAAGAGAAATATTTATGAATCATTTTTTTTATACGAATTTCGACCAATAGGGACGTGGTATTTAGCATCACGTGGTACCAACAGGACTAAATTATATCGATAATTTTTCTATAGATTCCTTGCTGTTGTTAGGTAATAAACAAAAAAATTTTCAATAGCTTGTAACCTACGTGAATGTCAGAACGTCAAATACATTTATTCATTAAATTTTCAATAAAGCTAACTCTTCCATGAAAATGTTAAATACCAAACTCCTATCGGATGAAATTTGGGTGAAAAAAATAATCCGTAGAATACCACCCCGAGAGCTTGGAAATTAAACTGTTATTTCCAAGCTCTCGGGGTATGATAACTGATAATTTATCGATTCGTTTAATCTACGGAGTATTTTTGTTTCCAATCTTCGCCATTAAACATTTTATTGGTTGTCTTTAATAATTTATTGGTTTATTTGTCTTTCAATAAATGGAATAAATTAAACCAATCAAACAAATATTAATTTGTTCGGATAAAATATTTATATCGATCTATACGCTGTACATAAAATTGTTGTTTTAACGTCTACCGATTGTCATTAAAGCAGTGCTCCCACATTTTTTAGGTCCACGAAAAAAACTTGCTCGTTATTTTAAGATTTTGAACCTCGAACCTCTCTACCTACCAACTTACCTATACCTAACAATGAGCGAGCTACCTATTAGACGCAATAGTCTTATAAAACATTATTCAAATGTTCTTATAGATGCAGAACTAATAAAAAAATAATAAAAATTATTTACGATAAGATTATATATTTTTTTATTCTTAAGCTACTGGTGGATGAGTAAGACAGATATACCTAATAACAATAAATAGAATATTTCATAGGTATCTTTTTTTTTATTAATATTTATCATTAATAATAATAATAATTTTATGTTGAAATAATTTTTTTAAGGTTCATGTAACGAATTTTGAAACTTTGAATAATGTTTTTGAATCTGGAGTACAGATTCAATTATTTTTATTCAAAAAGTTATAAAAACAATTATTCGAACAAATAATATTATCAATTAAATAATTTTTTTAATGTTGATACATTGTTTTGGTTGAAAAGACTAATTACTAAAACAATAATTCGATTTAATCTTTACATGTATTTTATCAAATACAATAAATATTTCTTTCTGCGTGGTTTGTGTTCACAATGTTCAAGAAGATGATAACTGAAGCTCCGATAACTAGTAAAATTTATCAAAATTATCGTCGAAGGTTGCTCGTAGTCACGAAATTAAGAGTGACGCGCGAATAAAATCCAGTGAATACCGTGATTGAGCGGTACATAGTCAATGTCTGTGACGTCAATGTTAATTAATTTGTGTTTTTTTTTCTTTAGTAGTCATATCATGAACGAGTCTGATCGTTACATAATACTGTCAGTTAGTTCTGATTATTGATTCGCGATAAGAGACTGAATGGGCAGACCGCGAGTCTTCGGAAGTCTCGTTGACGAGCGCCGCCGGGGCTTACGACCTCCCGGTCAACCCCGCCGCCCTTCCGCGCTCACTCTACATCTGTCTATCTATCTATCTATGTATCTATCTATCCATCCCTCGTTGATGCATGCCCGGAATCGCTCGCCAGAGACGGTTGCTAATTGCGTGGCAAATAGACGCGCATTAACGACGATCGATAACTGGTGTGTTGCGGTCGCGTAAGAATCGCAAACAGAGCGTTCAGAGAGACAGTAATAGAGGAAGGGTCAAAGCTGGTGTGCACGGAGTTAATGAGAGGGTTCGCGTAGCTTGCGTGAAAATTGATTACGCCAATGGCGCCTGATCGCCTGGCTTACTATCACACAGCTCATTGGACACGGTATATATCCAATTTGATGAATTTTAATTGCTCACGTCGGGATAACTCGAGTCGATGATCCGCGAATCACAAATTACAGTAGAACATTATACAAAATTTGACTAATCCTTCCAATGAATCTTTATCGTCTCGTCAAAATCGTCGTTATTTTTAATTACCTTTTTTCAATCACTGTTTATAATTATTTGAAATTTACGAAAATATTTCAAACATATTGTTTAGTTTAAAAAATGTAAGTTTTTAAAAAGTGCCATGTGCTCATTTACAAAGTCCAACTTATGATGAATTTAAATTACTCTTGTCAAGATAAATCGAGTTAATGATCTGCGATCCATCACACAGCTAATTGGACCCGGTTTATATCTAATTTAATGAATTTCAATCACTCACGTCAAGATAAATCAAGTCAATGATCCGAGAATCACAAATTACAGTAGCACATTATACAAAATTTCACTAATTACCTCCAATGAATCCTTTATCGTCTTGACTAAATCGTATTTTCAACAACTTTATTTCAATCACTGTTTATAATTATTTGTAATTTTCGGAAATATTTCAAACATATTGTTTACTTTTAAAAAATGGACATGCGCTCATTACCAACTCTAACTTATGACGAATTTAAATTACTCTCATCGGAATACATCGAGTTAATAAATCGCAATCTATCATACAGCTAATTGAACACAGTTTATATCCAATTTGATGAATTTTAATTACTAACGTTGAGATAAATCAAGTCAATGATCCAAGAATTCCAAATTACAGTAGCACATTATACAAAATTTCATTAATTCCTTCTAATGAATTCTTTATCGTCTTGACAAAATCGTATTTTTAACAACGCTATTTCAATTATTATTTATAATTATTTGTAATAAAATAAATGCTTCAAACACATTGTTTACTTTAAAAAAAGAAATGTTTTGAAAAAAGGGCTACACCACATGTGTTTATTTGTGAATTAAAATTTATTAATGATTATCTTATAGCTGTACAATATTTATTTTTGTACTTCGATGAGCAATTTTATCGCTCGAATTGTTAATCGATTTTTTTACTGTAACTTATGTACAGAAATTCAAGTAAAAATTACACAAACGTGATGCAGTGCATATCAGCGCCGACATAGCAAAATTTACCGAGTATTGTAAACTGTAGAATCGATCAAACTTCACGTATAGTTCATCCTTCATGACATCTCCCACTCAAGATACATATGCCAAGACCCATGAAGATTAGAGTATGGCAATGAAGAATAAAAAAGGAAAAGAAAATATTGACATTACACAACGACAAACTTTTTAAGTAAGACAAGACAATATTCTTTTTTCCGTCTCCGTCTCTTGTTAGAATTTCAGTAGCTTCTGTTCTAAGGACAAGTCACTCGGGTTACTTCTGTTCTCTCTCTCTCTCTCTCTCTCTCTCTCTCGGGTCAGCGGCAATCCAGTCTTGAAGCAACTTCCACGCTCGCCGGCTTATCTTTCCGCTCCATCTTCCAATTCAGCGGAACAAACTGTCGGAGAGGAGATGCAATCGCCGGGTAGAACTTTTATTACAAGGTACTCTTCGATCGTATTAAGCTGCGAAGGAGCCTTCGGGATTCTCGGCGTCGTTTGCCAGAACCGGAAACGATAAAAACTACTCCGGTCTGTTCGGGACGCGCGAGACCAAGCTTTCCGTGAGCTTAAGCTCTTTCTTTCGCTTCCTCGTTGTCCCGTACACTCTACTTCACTCTCGAGACGTTTGATCGATTTCTCTATGCTCTACCCTCTACCCCTTACCCCCTACCCCCTTACGCGATTCTCCCGCGATACTTGACGACGAAACTTCCAAGTAAAACTTCGATGGCTAATACTTCTGTGTAAAAAGATTGGGTTCATTTGGAGTAAACAACGTTGACAAAGACATCGCGCTCAAATGAGTTGACACAAAATCAACTAGCACAACATCCAAATTTGAAATAAAGATCACTTTGTCGATGTAACACATAAATGGAACATTGAATAAATGTTATTTAGTAATTCTTTCCGTTGAAGTAATCTATATGTTAAACAGAGGAACCTGCAATTAGCATATGTAATATCTCGTTGATTACATTTTTCCTCTAAAAATGTAGACCCGTTGTACACAAACATCTGTCTCGGTCTCTGATTGCACCGGATAACGGGAAGAACGTCGATCCAACATAATTAATGGCATCAATTAATTAAGCGAATGCGAGATGAAACGCCCTATTTTTTCCCGCATCTCTCTGCACCCCGAGGGTGCGAGGAACTTTTGTATTGCCGCGCGTCTAATTGCAACACGCGGTACGGTAAACTTTCAGGAAAAGATATCTCGGCTTAGCTCAGTAGCGCCTTTTAGCTCTATATATTCGTCCAGTGCTGCTGCTGCTGCTACTACTACTACTACTGAACTCTGACGACTTGGAGATCCTCAAGCCAACTCTTAACCCACTCGACTCCGGCGAGTTCTACTTCGCTATAATTGTGAGCTTACGCTTAAAGCTTTGACAACAAAGAAAAAACTGATACCTCGAGCATTTGCCCATCTGCACTTTCACCCAACGCACGGTCTTTTTCTCGTAACGTTTTCATATTATGGAATTCAATAAATTAAAATTTCAAGCGTAAGACTCACCAGAAATGGCGTCGCCCGCGTCAGTTTTTATATCAACGCCGACCGATTCGTGGACGTTTTCCTTCGTTGATTTTTGTCGATTTCCCAGAGTGATCGCATCGGTGATATTTCCCATTGGCACTTTGTCCAGACATTTGTAATCATTTCGCAGGTGATCCTTACTTTCGGATTGCTTGGATGCCAGATTACCCGAGCACATCTCCGACGAGAGTCCCAACTGGCTTGATTTGGCATTGACTACGACATTTCCATTGAGACCGATGGTGGCATTATTATTGACGTTGGCATTACCGTTTACGAGAATGCTATTATCAGCCTGTTGAAACATACGTAATATATCTGATCATCAGATACTGAGAAAAAATTACATAGTTAGCTAAGTCAGTATAGCAAGCTCTGCTATACAAAATATTTTTATAAATATAGGAAAAATAGTGTCAAATACAATTAACATGTATTCAATGATAATATTTTTTTACAAGAACTATACAATGTACACGTTCTCTAAGAGAAGTATCTATATTATTGAATTTACCATATGTTTTCCCAATGTAGCATTGCAACTCATAGAAATTGGAGTTTACCAGCAAATTGGCCATAATGATATCGTCTTACAGGATGATATCAGGGATGTGTCATAATTTGCAAAATTTAAAGCTGCAATTTTTTAAATGCTTCAATTTTTTGTACCCTTCAAGTTGGACCATGGTTTATCCGTATGAAAAGAATTTTCTCTGTTTCTAAAAGTCTTAATGATTTTACTCTAAAAGTTTGTAAAAGTCTTAATGATTTTACTCTGGTGAGTTCCAGATTCCAGCCGGTAAATAAATCAACGTTTATTCCGTATCACCGTGAACATTGACGTTTGAATTGGTGCTATACTGTCAAAACGCCAAAAAGTGAGTTAAACCATCAAACAATTTACGTCTTTAAACAATATTGAAAAAACTATTAATCCATTCACTCGTTTTGTATATTTTACATTCATTAATGATGTCTAGCAAGTCCGTTATCATTAAAACAGTGGTAGAATTTAATTTTAATTATGTGATTGACGTTTCCATTTTAAAAGTATAAACAACGATCTCACGCAACCCGAGTGGACGTATATCGAACGAACATCGCACTGAAAACCCTAAAAATAACGTTTCAACTTATATTCCAAGTTCTCGGCGTAGTAACAATAAACAATTCCGCAACGGGGTTGTAAACGCGTGAATCAGGTCGATTCTATACCTGAAGCTACAACGCTTCGGTAACGTATGTATCCGACAAACGCGTTCGTTTCTTAGCGGTGAGCTATATCGTACATATAGATTTCGTCTACGTCCATGTGCTAGCTACAACGACGGGAATTACGCGCTGCCGATGAGCAACGTGACAGCCACGTAGGTATGTACTACTCACCGACGAGGTCATGCACGTTGAGGACGAGGATCGAACGACCACGATTCTGTTCTGATTGTGGTCGCTCGAGGCAAGTGCCGTTGAGACTGCGTTGTTAGCAAGGGCTGCGTGGGTCTCGTGGGCATTGTGGTGATTCGATCGCGGTGGTACGGAATTGTTAGTAGTCGTAACCCCTGTAACACAGCCGCTTCCTCCTCCTCCTCCTCCTCCTGATCCTCCACCAACGCCACCAGAGCCACCGCTCAGTGAAGTCTGTCTGATGACCAGAACGCTGCCAGCGGGCTCCAAAACCACCACCTGCCTCATCCCCACTTCCGGTAACGGAGAACGTCGTATTCGACGGGGTCCCGACGACTCCGTCAATCCTTTTACCACGTATGTCCCACGAATCGTGGAGCTTTTGGAAGCAGACCCGTAGATCCGCTACCACTTGGACGGCTACACGGTCGCCCGTTGCCCAATCTTAAAGATACCTTCCAGCTACCACCAAAACTACCTGTGAAATACAACAAAGCATAGAAATGTAACGAAGGATTTGAAGAAATGTAGTTTAAAAACTACCAACAGTTAATTATTGATTTTGAGCCTCTTTTATGAGAAAAATAAAATTATTGCATAATTGCAATTGCAAAATAATTGCACGGTGGGTAAATTTTAATACTTTGACCTCATTCACGACAGAACGAAATATTTTAAAGACACGCTTCTTGTCTCTTGATCAAAAGAACTCGAGTTTTTGCATCACATGCAAATTATTAATCACTTGACTCGTCATTTTTATGTTATCATTTATTTTCTTTTTGCATTTATAGATTAATTATAATTGTTACTGACAAGCAACTAAAATGCAATATCGAAGTGAAACGATAAATGTCCACATTTTTTTTATATGGTAAAACAAAGTCTTAATTACTAATTTTGAGGGAATCATTGTTTATATAGAAATCCGTTAAAGTAATATTAAAACGCTATTTTACTTGTACGTGTGCCTTGGTATAAAGTGAGATTAATGGCATGAGATTAGTTTTTGTTTTAATTACAATGTGAATGAAAAAATGAAATTAAATAGCAAGCAAGAACTTAATTTTGATACCGCTCCGTCGTATTCTTTTTATCTTTACTAGCACGAACGGGTGTGTCGCATTTTTTTCTTTATATCATTATTTAATTTCTGTTCTGTATCTCGTGGTTTCGTTTTGTTTCTTAGGTTAATTTACTCGCGTACGATGCGAACTGTATGCGCATAATAAAATTCGAGCACGACATTGAACGCCAATCAGAACGACGAGTTACCAGCTTCGCTTTCATATCGCACTTCGAGATTTCGTGACATCTATTTTAGAAAAAAAAAAAACATTCAGTAAACCCAGTTGTCGAGTGTACAACCGACCTTTTAGGGTCAGAATTTTTTTTAGCTGACGGTTTAATAATTAGAATCGTCGTTATAAGGGTTGATCTTTCGTTAGATCTTAGAAGGGTATCACAGCATATGGATAAGAGAAAGAAAACTAAGAGCCCACTCCCTGTCGGGCGAGCCCCCGGGTCGATCCAATTTCGAGCTTCAGAGAACCTCGGGGTTCTCGTACATGCCCGGATTCGAAGTGGAAGACGCCAAAGGAAAACACGAGTTCGCGAGAAGTCTTTTGAAAAGGTTCTTGCCGCTTCGAGGAAACATCGTGTACCTCAGTTGGAATCAGAGAGCTGCGTCGCATCAAAAGAGGGTCTTTAGAATCGTTCCACTTACAACGCCTGGTTGCTAAAGTGCGCACGTTCACCAGACTTGCGAGTTGCAACCGCTTCTCAGTTCGTGCTACCCAACTAAATAGCTTTGCCCTTCTCCATCTTCGGTTACCCTATGCCCACACTACTCGCACCCTGATCATCGTTCATCTAAACTAATTTTTTTAACAGTTTATTCTTGATATCGCGAATGCACGCCGTAACAACCTGGTGAGCATCGAGTAATAGGTTCTAGCAACGTTTATATACACTGAAAGTGTGGCGCTCGTAGGTCGATTATTGGATTTGCAATTTACTTATGCCCGCGTTCTTCGTGTAATATACTTTCGTCCGACAGCTGGGCAGTATGCAACTGAATTTTCAAAATTAATATCTAGTCAATTATTAATACATCGCATTACGAAAAATGAGATAATGGTTGGGGAAAAATTAAATTGGATCTCATTAATTAACTAAACCAAGACTGAATAATATACTGTTGGGTTTTAATGCATTTTTCACAATATCCGTGGAGAGAATTAATGAATGTATAATGACAATAATAAAATATATTAATATGACCAAAAACTTGATGTACGCGCAAATATAATTGTAACATGTAAAACAAGTATTGTAAGTTACTGGAGGTTAAGTCTTTCAGTGTAATATATTGACAGTTTTGCGATTTTGCAAATGAATCTTTTATATTTTACACATTTATTTTATACTTTGCAGGCTTTGTACAATCGCTGATGTAAACTTGACGCAAATTTGTGAATTGAATAATTGTTGAAGTTGTACGATTACAATTTTATTTTTGTTTTGAAATCCTTTTTGTGGCTACGGAGAAAGTACAAGAAGAAGAGATACGGGGAATCATAAAGGGAGGGAAACGTCGAGTTGTAGGAAAGAATAAAAAGAATGTGAGAACCAAGATCGACCGAAAAATCCCATTAGACTGGAATACAATTGATATGTTACAATTCTGTTAAAAGTATAAGAATAGCAAACAGAACGTTGAAATTGAGATTAAGAAAATAAAAGGGAGAAGAAAAGAAATTTGAGAGAGATTGATAGATGCATTGAGGTGTGGAACCGTCAGGAAAGGGAGATGTAACTGGGTTTAAAGGAACGATATGCGCAATGTGTATAACAAGGGAAGAGAAAATGCCAGTTCATATTTGCGAGTGCAAATAAGCAGAGGAAAGAGTCGAGAAAATATTGGTAGATGTCCTTAAGGAATGGAAAAGGAACGTGAAGGAGGCAGATCACAATCAGAAGGTGAATAACAATCTAAAGGAGGAGCCAATCGCATCTATATGCGTCTATGTCAGAGAATTCAAGAAGATGACGAGGAAAGTAAAACTATAATTTCATGGTGCAACAAAAAATAGGGAGGGACCACATGGAAAAACCCGCCGGGGTACTCGTATCATTGTGTGATTTTTAAAATACGCTAAAAATAATGTAGCAACGTTCCACCGCAGCAGTCAATGCCAATTCATTTATATTCTTTGACTATTTTAATGCTTATTTGATATTACTAAGTAAATTGAATGAAATGTTACAATCACAGTAAGACAGAATAATTATGATTATTAAAGTGTAATTGACGAAATGCTTAGTGAAGAATATGCTCAAATGTTATATTTAAGTTACTCGCTAAGCAAGTTACAAGATGAATATTTGTACAGAAAAGGTACTAATGCAAATACCCGGAAGGATATACTTGAAGATAAAATACTGCTACTACTTTTTATAAATAATTTGAAACAAATATCTAATTGATAAGTTATGCAAGGATCTCAATTATCGCAGAAAATTGTCAACCACAATTTTTTATACTAAAAAATATTGAGATTACAAGTTCGTTATGATGTTGAGATTGTAATATCATAATTTTCAAGAGAGAGTCCCAATCCTATCTCAGTGAGTAATTGGACATTTTCTTCTTCAAGGAAGCTAAAGCCCCTCGCTCGTTCTTCCTCCGCTGCAATCAAGATGCACAGAGAGAGAACTGGAGCATCAAAGACAAAGAGCCCACAGCTGCGTGGGCATTCCACGGGTGTATGCCGTTGCTACCGCGATGCCACCGATGTCCGCGAAATGTTTTCTGGCAGCCAAGTACTGGTAGCCAATCGTCGGTAGTCGGCTGGCGGTTTGGGGGTTCGTCCTCCAAGTGAATAGTCGGACTACCAGCATACTACCACCAGCCGTGTCCCGCCGCTGTTTCTTGGCAATCAGTGTCGCCGATTCTGTGGTTAGATCGGAGCCGTCGTGGCGTGCCTCGTATAATAGTATATGCTACAAAGCGTGAGCGCACTATGTACGGAATTCAGAAGATGTAGATGCGATACAGAGATGGAGGACCAGGAAGAAAAGCGACAGAGCGATTTCATTTAACTTGAATAACGCCAGGCCGAAAGCGACGTGTCCCTTGTAACGCGTCCAACGAGCCATTGCCAATTCGTGTGAGGCGGAACAGCGGGAATCACCGCAGCAACAGAACGGATAGCAAGCAGCACCAGCAGCGGCACCAGGCGCGCCTGGATGTTGCTACTCCCGTTCATCTCTTCCGCCGCCTCCTCGACTCTTCCTCCTCGACGTATCAACCGAACGTTTATCCTCGCATCAAGCTATCACGTATCAACGTCCCTCGCCAAACGTCAATCCCAACTTGGATAACAAGCCCTCCGAATTACCCCCAGTGCTGCTTGATTAGCTTTATATTTATTACACGTTCCGCCGCGACTCGTTTGTAATAATGGGAAGTAATTGGATTTTTTTTAATGTAAATTGAAGGGATGAATAGTTTTTTCGACTATCGTATCGCTAACCGTCGTTAAAACGAACGTACAACGGTGCCATACGTCGATACACAGGATGTTCAATGAGAGAAACCGAGAGGATTGCGATTTCGTTGCCAGGCGGGTGTATTCGCAGAGATAACTTCATTGACTGACCCGTTGGACGTGGAGACAGCCACAACGCGCCAATTCATTTTGTTGGCTGTATGCGATCGCCCCCCCATATCGAATGACATTCGTTTACGTTGCTACGATTAGAATCCCCTTGCTTAAATTTCGAGTGCGATTTTTACGAGGGTCGATGACGAAAAACCTACTTCACAATAAAAGACATAGCCGATTAAATATCATTCAATGTAGACTAAAATTGTCCAAAAAAAAACGATATTTTAGCACCGTCTATTGTGCTTACATTTTATTATTATGTTCTGTGCATTGGGGACGGTGTCGGAAGGAGGAGGGGAAGAGATGTAATGATTACAACTTTTATCGAGTTGGTAACCGAAAATTATTGAAACGTTAGCAGGTTCACTGTACCAAAAATATATTCAAATATAAATTAATTTTCATTTACCAATAGCATAGAAATATGCCTGGAAAATTTAAAAGGGGAACACAATTATATTGTGGCTCCTACAATATTCAAAACAAACGAATAATGAAACAATTTTCTGATTGTTAAATAAGAATATAACATCTTTTCTCATTGTCATAACCGATATTATATTCACATCAGAAATAAATCTTTGTTTAAATGAATTTGTAAAATAAGAATAATAAATATTTTCTAGATTTTACGATTTTAGAAGCTATTTCTCTATTCTAATACTATTTATATAAATATTCATCACTATAGTATACACAAAATGTCAATATATTTTGTTGCAAAAGAAAATGCAACCAAGTTTTTTTCTCGGAGTATATCGTACTGCTTCTTTCTCATTGAGTCGTATTTTAAGACTGAAATCGATGATTTCTCATCGGGATAGTCGGTAAAAAGTATGTCTTGGCGAGGGAGCGTCGAGCGCCACCCGATAAATAGAAAGAGCATGGGGTGTCGAGTTTGTCGTGAACGATCCTAGGACACGCGAGGAAATCTTGTACGATATAAGAACGTGAGGAGCAATGTAGAAGAAGAAAAAGAGCATAGCAAGGTGGCCCGCTCGCGAGTTCACAAGTGGCCGAGTAGGAATATGACACGTGATACATAGTTATTCGGGGGAAGGCATAGGATGTGCCCCACGAATTTATTCATGTATTCCCGGCTCGGTCGTCCCAGAAGTAATCCTCCTGTCGTCTCTTGCCTCCGAACAGCAGGCTCCCACACGGCACAGCTGTGCTTTCAACTATTATACCGCATGCACTATGCGCTACCTGTACGTACGTTGGAACGACAAGAATTCCCATAAGATCGTGTACGTTAAAAAAAATAATGACAATTCCTTAGAAATGTATTTTTAGTTGTAGAAAATTATATAAAAATTATTATGTTACGAAAGAATTTCCTCATCAACCTTTCATTCTTTTTTACTCATAAACTCTTTTTTTTTTACCATTTATATCATAATGCAATATCAATTCTCAAATCATGCAATCGAGTTCATGAGAATGTCATGTGCATGTGTACGGTGCACCCCGATGTAGCTCCACCATTTTGAAATGTTATTCTATTTTCGCAGTTTACCTAGTAATCACCTAAAAATCTATTGAGATACCTTGATATCGATTCTTGTATGTAAGAATCTATTCTGTAGAGTCGTGTTACCCGTATAATAAATAAATATAATAATATTGTATCATATCGCAATGCGTAGTTCGTTTTCCATATCTTTCGGCCCAAGACTTTCTAATAAAAAATGTTTACACTGATTAGGAATTTGACTCAATTTTTATAAAAAATCTTTGCAAATATAGTGAGAAATTTTTCTCACAAATTCAAACATTCCATGTGGAAACGTAAAATTAAACGTATAGGTTCCGTTTTTTACTAAATCATATGGTCGGAACTGCTCAGCAATGAATTGCAGCTTTAATTTCACCAACGATCAATCAAGAAACGACGGAAATGACTTTAAGGTTCTATATATTCGAGCGACTACTGCTTTAAGGAACGCATTCGTTTTGGCTCATATCAAATATTTGTTTAAAACTACTAGATTCTGCTGTCATGCGTACGTAAGTAGTAACAAATTGTAAAGACCTTGATATCCGTGCGCCAGCTGTAACGATATACAAAACTGGGTGCAACTTTTACACACATGATCTTCGGGCTCTCGTGAATTTATAAAAATATTCTGTAATCCCAGACGAATACAGTTCACTGTAATTTATCACGTTGAGGACGATTAAATAATCGCAAAGCACAATTAATTGACGACATGCGTCATCAGCTACGCGTTATCCCGCCGAACTCAGCAGCGGCAATGCTGGTGGCCTGCTTACCGATCCTATTGTGTTATGTACTTAACGATAGTAGAAACCGTACATTTCCTCTCAGGACCTACTGTTCGTCGGACAGCCGTATCTGCCAGATCTGTCTGCCAGTTTCATCATTGCTTCTACCTGAATTTGAAAATGATTGACGCTTTAGTCTTTGATACTCGTCGGACAAACGAATGACTTTCGCCATTTATATTTTCTAGCTAAATCACTCTATGAATGGTTCTCTCTCACACACTGCTAACGCGTTCGGTACAACCTCTCTTCCGTCATTCACCGACAGATTTGGCAGAAGTTTCCTTAAGATATTACCTCCGCGCCTTTACGGTAAGGATAGATGCGGTGGTGCGTGGTGTGCAGCGAGATTATTTGTGACAGATACGTGTTACACTCACACGCGCTACCACAATTTCCATTTAACCCATGATATATGAAAAACTAAACGTTAAACCAATGATACATTTTTTTCAGCATATTTGTTTTATGATACTCCAAAATACTTTTGGGTTTGACTGAATTCTTGAATTTCTTAACGACAGTGGGAATGAAAATGTGTTGTTTGTATGTATTTGTTATATAGAAGACACATGCTCATAATGCCAACTTCAATTGTAAATATCTTGACTTGGAAACGATAAATCTTGTTTCAATTTCACAGTCGTTCAGATAATACATTCGATTGTATGTACGCTTAGTTTCAACAAATTCTGAAATAAATTTTCCTATGGAGGTACCAAGGTTACTGACAAATGTTTTATTTTCTCTCTCTCTCTCTCTCTCTCTCTCTCTCTCTCTCTCTCTTCCTCTGTATATAATCTGTATATATATCTTCATCTGAGATGAAAGAAAAGGAAACGTTTGACTGTTAGACTCGGTGGCGCGCGACTCTGCGATTGACCCCGGGATGGCCACCGCCCTCCCTTCCATTTACAAAGCTCTGACCCAGTTTCGCGGAAGAAGCACGAGCTAGGGCCCGAGGCATACATTTTCGAAAACATTTTGCCACGTAGTAGTAGCAGCAGCAGCAAGAAATTGCAGAAGCCTCGTGAGTAACTAGTTTACTCGTGATTCGGCTGTGCTGTTATGGCTGCCTCTTGCTGACATTGTCTTAGAGCCGAGCATTGATGTATTTGGCGTGTCCTCCTATTCACGTCAATCGATTTAGCAGTCAGCGATTTAGCCTCTGGCAGATAATCCCTGTTCATGACTTCGGTCATGAAGATAGAACGCTATAACCACCCAATAACTCGCTGAGGTTAAACCGAGCGACGTAACTTCAGAAATTCTAACGTGACTGGTAACATCGTTTCATATATAAATAAAAATTGAAAAGAAGAAAAAAACGTTTAAAAAGAAATTGACAGCCGTGATTTATCGATATCTATCCAGTGAAAAGACATCTGAGAGTGTAGACGATCCTCAGGAATGAAGATTGAAGAAATCTTTCTCACCTCGATCACGTCGTGGTCCAATTTTCTTTTTCATGATCGCTTTTGCGAGAACTTCCCACCCCCTTCCCCATAAAACTGTATAGCTAAAAGAAAAAAATATCGGAAGGGAACTTCAGCAAAGATCATCCTTCATTGCAGTCGATACATCTCCGGAAGTTTGTAGAAACAATTAAGAAACAAGGATGTAAACCTTGCATGTTTGGCTTCCTCATTATTCGATTTTGTGGCTTCAGGACAAAGAAAGCTTTGTCAAAGATGGAAAATAATTTTTTAAAATAAAGTTAGAAATGTAGTATCATTACACATTTAACCCTTTGCATTCCGTTGTCGCCGTATTTGCGACATTAAAGCCTCTATGCCCTACTAGGCTGGAGTGCAAAGGGTTAATAAAATTTTAATTCTTCGATCGATTCTCACCAAATTTAAGACTAAGTATCCTTATCCCCTAGCTAATTTGTATACCATGTTTCGGTTAGATCGATGAAAATTTACGAAAGTTGGAGTAAAAATAGTTTGTTTTTTTTTCGAAAAATTACAAAAACTCATAATTTTATCAAATCTGAACGCCTTGATCGATTTATGGCAATACTGAACAACCTTATCCTCTGGCCTATTCTTGTAAAGAGTTTTAGTTCGATAGCTCAAAGTTTTCAAAACTTAGAGAGACCACACCCTTTTTTCGAAAAATTGTTACAACCATGAAATGAGATACCTGTTGGCGATTAGGGCGAAAATTGCAGCAAACCGACGGGAGTTTTGACTCAACTCGTGTACAACGTTTCAGAAATAGCCAGTAAACCGTTCTCGAGATATAGCCATTTCAATTTTGCAATCTCATTACACACACGGACACACAAACAGGCGCTCGCGCCGATACAGACATTTTTTCTAAATGTGATTTCTCGACATTTTGGAAAATCTTGAGTACTACCATCATAAAAATCTCGAGAAAAATGTTATTAATAAAAACAAAGCTACCTACAGGAAGCTTCGTACACGAAGAAGCAAAATTAAGCAAAAATGTACCTAAATGTCACCCTCCCTAAAATATTTTTTTCATGCCTTAGCTAAATAAAAAATTATTATTTTGTCACTAAAAGAAAATAAATTATTCAATAACTGTTATGAAAACCATAACGACAACAATAATCGAAAATGCGTAATGCATACACGTATACATTGCCAAATAGCATCATCAAAAGCTTTCGAAAGTTAAAAAAAATTATTTTCTTTTAATCCATCTTATACATTATTCGGAGCATCGGTTCCATATCCGATGGAACAAACCTTTCGATCGATTATTGCGATACGCATAAATTAAAGCGAATATACTGTAGCGTAACGAGTTGGACAAGCCGAAAGATTTAGCGGAAATTTGATCGCAGCTATCTCGTGTTTATATCGAATGTCTGTTGGGTGGCGCGATGGGCTCCCACGAGTAATTTACTGCTACATTTGAAAATCCTGTTGTCAGTGCACCAATATAGATACAGTGAATGCACAAGCGGCGCGTCGGTATCCTTCGTAGTATCTGAATGCACCGACAGCCCGCCACAGCTATTATTACCAGCGACACGTGCGCAACGATATACATATACTATTAAAGCAATTTCGAACAGAGCAAAGACGTCCTCGTCGTCGTCGGCTCAAGCGTCCGATCGCGCGCCTTATTGTACAGCACCGTCAATTTTTTGTACTCTTCATCGTGGGTTCTTCCCCAAAGTTAATGTATTCGAAGAAGAGCATACGAATACCGAGGAAGAAAGAGAAAAGTGAGAAACCACGAGCGAGAGACTTGTTTGATCAATTCGTTGAGGCTGAATACCGTATCACGCTAGATTTCGTGTACGTGTGCGAACCTAGTTTCTTCCGTATTCCAGGTTCGTCCGGATTCTCTACACCTATGTACCAATTTTGTACGTACAAGAATAACGGCGTAAAAGTTACATTAAAAACACTTCGTGCATTATCGTATAAGTGAAAAGAACTCTTCGTGTTATCGTATATTTATCCTCTTCTCATATTTCTTATGTACAGCACAATATAGTCTATTAGTATACATCTGGCGCGCGAAAGTCAACCGGTTGTACAGGGGTTTCTTCAGCTATGAGATTACGACCAGGCTTCTAAGTATATTAGATGGCTTACCTCTCTAGACGTACGAAACGATAGTCCCTTTTTATCGAACGTCACAGAGATATTCACGACGTTTTTATCGAGCTACCAATTGTTATTATCGTTCTGGTATTTATGAATGCAAAACAGTAATGTAAAGTCACTTACTCGTAGCTCTTTTACTTTAATCAGGAACTTTATCACCGTTGCATTTATCATGTAAACTTGTTGCTGATAAGGTTCTTTCGTTATTTCAAACGGTTTTATAATTGTGCGTTTATCGTTTCGTTGACAACTGCGTATTTAGTTCGCGCACGTAAGAGACGTTATAACAGAGTTTCAGTAGCCCTATTAACGTGTGATCCTCGTCTGCTCCGAGCAAACGAACGTTTGTTATGCATTCTCCGTCTGTATTTCCTCAGCGGTTAGAATACGTTACGAATATATGTGCGAAGTACTGCTCGTTGCGAAGGTACGAACCGCGATAAGCCATATCGATAAGGGCGCAACGATGTTTCGTATAATTGCGCGTTCGCTTTAACCGTCAATTACGATTTGTGATAAAAAATGTTTCGCGGTCGTTGACGCAGCTGTTTAATCGCGATGTTCACGCGTCAAAATAAACAAACCACAGCCCCATTCATTTCTTCGAAGTAAATAAATAATAAAAATTCTGTCAAAGCTTTGAACCAACACGGGAATATTGTTTGATCCGTGACATCGCAAAGCGTCGTGGCGGGTATATCGTAAGTACTAAAAATAGCGCTACACCCATAAAAATGTCAGCTACGAAACGCTACAGCGACTTTGTATAAATATAACTCAATTGTATTGTCGAACTGATATATCTAAACGAGAAGCATAAACATGGCTAAATATTGAGAACCTACACGTTGTTTCGAGTACCAGCTGTATATAATACAACCTTGAGGCTAGAGCGTTTAATGTGAATTTTATCACGAATGACGTCATGAAAAATTATTTTTGTACAGAGTAGATGAAACGAGAATGCGAGGGCATCGTTCGCTGATCATGAACGCGATCAATGACCAGTTTGAATGTATCGTACTTACGAATTCTTTCCCCCTAATGACAGGAGGCCTTCGAGCCATGCCAACGAAGTTCATATTGTTGTAAATATTTCTCTAGAACATTGCACTTTCAACGGTTAACGTACACCACTCTAACACCGTACCATAATCGCACGTACAATTTATTGGACGAGTTTCACGTTTGTTTAACGTTTTAACGTTATAAATCATGCGTTTTCGCGTATGTGCGCTCCCGATCGTTTATCGGAATCCATGACAGATGTGGAGAACACGGCTAAACACGACCGTTGCTCGCATGCGCCGGAGCAGAAGTCTCCGGACTTCGACCATCGACGCGAGAGCTTGGACGTAGACGAGAAATCTACGCAACACAAAAATTCACCAATTACGATCCTTTAAATTTTAATTACATTTTTAAACGAAAATAATAACAATAAAAATACTTGGAACTGAAAAATGTCACGCTGAACCCTCGACGCATCTTATCACCACAGATAATGAATAACTCACTGACAAATTCGTCAAATATATTCATTCATGGGTGAATACAACGTTCGTAAGCGTATGAAGACCGCGAGAAACTGAGCTAGAGTCAAATTCGATGCGTCACCTCTGAGCAAACGGAGGGAACCTGCTGCAAGATATCAATCTGTTCTACCCGGTTGGTAGATGATTAAAATAAACCTCCGAAGCTTCTCCGGAAGAAGCTACTTTATCGTCATGAACAAGGAGAATATCATATCTCATAAGCTACGAGATAAGTCATTGACACGTTGACCATAAGTCACAGTGAAACGTGAGAAAATCGCAGCTATGAAAAAACCTCATACGTGCAGCACGTGACTTTCATTGTACCGTCTGCCGTTTGATCGACGCTTCTTTACCCCACTGTCACGAGAAATTCTCAGGACTATTGATACTAGGGCCGCTAGGGATTTTCACAGAATCCCGTCTACGTGTACAACCGCTATTTGCATCACATTGGCCAATTTCCTATTGATTTTCCGGTTTTTCCCGGTACATCGTTCGTCGCTGTGACGTATTTCGGTTCGGTGACGAATCACTCCCGGAAAGGTAACTGGTAACAACTGATAAATAACTACCAAGTTGATCCTCGTCGACAGCTTAGAAACTTGTTAGTTTGCTGCAAACCATCGAGTGAGCACGGTATACTCGCTGCTCTATTATTATAATTGCTTCGACCGCGTTTGATGTAACGTATTTTTGAGGCCACAGGTGTGTGACGTGTCCATAAATTAGATAGAAAATTTTTTTTTCTAATTGCGCCTTTTTGATACGAAGACTATAATCGCTTTGTACCCTCGGACAGTTGATTCTTCATTCCATTATTGCCCTTTTTTTTATTTACGCAGTTGCGAAACAATAGTTATCCGGCGTACCCTGCTGTCACGCGACAACCCCGCGACTTCCTCATTAACTTATTGGTGGGCGTGTCAATAAACCTTGTGGCCTACATACTGTAGCATACCGATTTGTACATTTGAAAACGAATCACCCTTTAAAAATAGTTTCTATTCTGTTGTTTCAGTTGACTAAAGAAGTAGCAGCCCGCGCAACAAGATGAGTTACGGATATCAGGTAAAAATAAAAATAACCGGATTAGCTAGCCTAAGCCTAGATAATCGATTTACGAGGAAAAAAAAAAAATGTTTTTCTCCATTTCCAAACGCAGTTATGATTTGTGGATTTTCGAAGTATTTGTGATGTAGAATAGATTAACGCATAGCAAGAGTAGTCATGTTTCTTGTTTGTACCTTGATACCCAAGGGTCCGCCGGTCATGCCGTTCCAAGGACAAAGGCCACCGACGTCTTTCGGGGCTCCTCCTGGTACACCCTCTGCCCCTGGCGCTCATCCTTATCCTCAAAGTAGCAATGCAGGCTTTGATCATCCGCCAACCTCCTTTGGCATGCCTCAACCGTACGCACCTTACGGGTCTTCTCAGTATCAGCCTCAGCCCTCGCCTTATACTCCGCAACAGCAGCAGAGTCCTTATGGACAGCATCAACCAACTTCCCATGCTCCGCAACAACCTGGCTTTTCGCCTTATCAGTCTTTATCGTATCCGGGACAACCGTCGCCCTATCCTCCCAAAAATCAGAGCTCTCCGTATCCACCTCAACAAAATTCACCTTATCCTCCTCAAAATAGTCAGCAATCTCCTTATCCCCTGCAAAATACCCAGCAATCGCCTTATCCTCCACAGAGCTCCGCTTATGCTCCTCAAAACCCTCAACAAAGCTCCCTGTATCACCAACAGACGTCGCATCATCCTTCCCAGTATCAGCAGCGGATACACCAATCGTACGCCAGTCCACAGTTACACGCCAATAGTCCATACCCCGCAGGACACGATCAGCATGCTTATTCCAGTGTAGGAAGTAGACCTCACAGTGCACCATATCCTAGCAGTGGAAACACTTCCCCCTACACCGCAAATGCTAGTTTTCCAAATAACGTTGCTTTAAATCCTGGTAGAATGCATCCTGGGGGGCAGGGGACAGGAGGGAGCTTATATCCCTCTTGCACTGGAATGACGTCCTCTGCGCCACCCTATCAAAATTCCCCAGCCCCCCGGAGACCACAGTACAAAGCAAAGGTGAGAAAAAATACTTGCGAGGCCTTATGCACGATCATTTTTAGTTTTCAAAATTAATAAGAATTTCATAATTGGTCAGAGGCAAAGATTACTCCTTTTTCAATATTCTTATGATTTTTGATTAATTCGACATTGCTTTTTACAATTTTCAATGATTTTTTGTATCCTAATTTTCCAGTTGTCTCCTACGGTAGAGCCATACAGCAACTTTGATCCTCGCTCCGATGCAGAAGTATTGCGTAAAGCCATGAAAGGATTTGGCACAGATGAGAAATCTATCATCAATGTTGTCGCTAATCGTACCAACTTGCAACGCCAGGAAATCGCTACACAATTTAAGACCCTTTATGGAAAAGTATGAACTCTTTTTAACGAAAAATTAGCATATAATCAATTAACGATAACAAATAAACGTAAGTAATAATCGATTTTTTCCATAGGATCTCATAAAGGACTTAAAATCTGAGCTGAGCGGAAACTTGGAGAATTTGGTTGTTGCGATGATGACCCCTTTGCCGCAGTATTATGCTAAAGAGTTGAATAACGCGATGGTCGGTATGGGGACTGACGATCGCGTACTCATTGAAGTACTTTGCACCATGTCTAATCATGAAATTCGTATCATCAAGCAAGCTTACGAATGCAGTAAGTAGTCGAAAATATTATAAGCGTACAGAAAGTAATATAGTTAGAACGAATAGTTTTGCGTATAAAATATTTCCGTGAAACCTTACAGTGTATGGAAGAACTCTTGAGGATGATCTAAGAAGCGATACGTCAGGAAGCTTCAAACGTTTGATGGTCTCGTTGTGCTGTGCCAACCGTGATGAATCATTTGACGTCGACCCAAGTGCGGCGAGGGAAGATGCCAGACAACTTCTTCAAGCTGGTGCGTTTCAATAGTCGATATTAGCAATTCAGTTAAAATAGATCTGTGACGCGTATTTGTAATAAAATATTAAATCTGTTTACAGGTGAATTACGTTTTGGAACTGACGAATCTACTTTCAATAGTATTATGGTTCAACGGAACGTGCCTCAGTTGAAGCAAATCTTTACCGAGTATCAAGGCATCACTGGTCATACAATCAACGAAGCAATTGAAAATGAATTCTCCGGGGATATAAAAAAAGGACTTTTGGCTATCGGTAAAATGATTTCTATACATTTCTGGTGTTTCGGAATTTTTAGAAATCACACTAAATACACTATTTCTTTGCAGTCAAGTGTGTTAATAATAGGAGCGCTTTCTTCGCTGAACTATTGTACAAGAGCATGAAGGGTATAGGAACCGATGACCGTAGTCTTATCCGCCTCGTAGTGACACGGTGCGAAGTCGATATGGGAGAAATAAAGCAAGCCTTCCTTCAGGAGTACGAGCAGAGTTTGGAAGATTTTATATCGGTAAGTTGAGTATAATTTTCTAAAAAATTATGTACAAACTAAAAATTTATTGTCAACTTAATCTAAATGATAAAACATTCTTCTTTTCTTTGGATTTCAGGACGACTGCTCGGGACATTACAAAAAATGTATTTTGGCTCTTATCGCTTAGTCGACGAGTTTCGATCATCTTCAATATATCGCATCCATTTAATTCATTGCATTTACCGATATGTGTCGTAATATTCGCTTCTATATGATAGAAAAACGTTGGAAAATTCATGCAAGGCGTTTTAACAATTGTTATGGTGTGGTTTTAATTAATATTATTGAAAACTAACGACGCAGTGTCGCTCGAAAGTTCCTGCAGAATGAAAACTAAAAAGTCAATCTATTTTCTCTGAATGTGCCAATTCAGGTCTTCTTTAAAATTGTACTATTAGAATTTGTAAGATTGCGACTTTATTAATCTGTTCATTATTGCGAATCTCATCTGTTGATGCGAGCTTTATGCACTAAGCAAACATATAGTTTTTATATACATATTTTATTACTCACGTAAATCTCGAAACTCGGGTGTATTTACAAACGTGCGTGTATATCCCTCTGAAGAAAAATATTTCTATATATGTTTATATGCTTGTTTAGTAAAGTTGATTACGAAAGCTGGCCTACAAAACCTATAGTATCCAACCATTTAAAAAAATTTATTTTAGACATACCGGTGATTGGTAAACTGGCGATTGAACACATGTGGTTTAATAAATTATTCAGATATGTCCATAATAAACTTCGTTGTACAAGCATTGATGCATAGTCATTAACTCACCGTTATCCACTCAATTTATTGACTCACAAAGACCATTCTCTAGACAATTCTTCAGCATCTTTAAGATTAAAATAGTTTTAATTATGATTAGTCCAAATTTTGGACTGAAGACGGAAAAGTGTTTTACAATATGAGATATTTAACCATTTTTTATGTGAAAAGTATGGATTATAGAAAGGAAAAATCACGTAAAAATCTGATAAACAAAAACCTTTTTTTAGCAATCGTATAAAAAATCTCAAAGAAGAATTCGTTTTTTTACTTAAATCGGTAAGCACTAATATAATTTTTTAAAATGACTTAAATTTATGAATTAAATGATCACGTGCTCAAGTAATAGCTGCTCTGTTAACACTGGTATTCTGAGGCTGCTTAAAAAATTAGCGACATTGACAAATACGATCTCCAGAAATATAATTGAAAGCAAGATCTCTGAAAATTCGAAAAATAAAAAATAAATCTTCAGTCTCCTAGTAGTTGTATATAAGGTATTTCTGACCAACTCGATGAAACGTTAGATCCTAATTTCGTTTCGATTGGTTCCCAAATTTTGTAAGTTATCATTCCTCCATAAAAAACACTAATTTTTTTAAACATCAGCCAAAACTTTGTTACAACATTTTGTTCCAGATTTTAGCTCCAATTGAAAAATTTTCCGAAAAAATCATAGCTGTCAGATAAAAAAATTTCTTCAATGTTTACTTATATTAGCTGACTTGTTAGAAGTTTGCTTCAGAGTTGGAGCAATTTAAAGATGTACAACAAATTTTTTAATTAAAAATTAAGAATTTAAAAAAAAACGTCAACTCACTTTCTATATACGCTTGAACATTTTTTGTTATACTAGACACCTGATTCTTTGGATCATTTTTCAGATAACGTGCTACATATTTCTGTCTTTCTCGCTCCGCCGCAATCGCCTATAATGCGACTTGAATATTACTTGAATATACTTGAAAAATCATGGAATATATAAAGGGTGGTTAAATTGTAAGGGCCGATGTTGAATGTGAACCACACCTAAACGTCAAGTTTTTTTCTGCATTTCATTTGACATTTCTCAATTTCAGACTAACTCAATTTGAACCATGGAAAGATACACAATCGAGCAACGCGTTAAAGTTATTCAGGCTTATTATGAAAATGGGCGTTCAAATCAAAATGCATATCGTGCACTTCGTGATTTTTTCGGTCAATTTAATCGTCCAAATGTCCGTACAATCGGAAAAATCGTGCAAAAATTTGAGCAAACCGGGTCTGTAGGAGATCTTAAAACACCAGTGCATGCTCGTACAGCTCGTACTGCAGAAAATATTGCTGCTGTTCGCGATAGTGTGGCTGAAGAGCCGTCCACCTCAAAATGAGGCCGGTCAGGCAGTTACTGTGAATGGTGTTCGCTATCGTGAGATGATAACGAACTTTTTATGGCCCGAATTGGAAGATATGGATGTGGGCGATATGTGGTTTCAACAGGACGGTGCCACTTGCCACACAGCTAACGAAACAATGGCTCTTTTGCGCGACAAATTCAATGGTCGTGTTATCTCACGTGGTGGCGATGTCAATTGGCCGCCAAGATCATGTGATTTGACACCGTTGGACTTCTTTCTTTGGGGTTATTTGAAAGAAAAGGTGTACGTCGATAAGCCAGCAACAATTCAAGAGCTAAAGGATGAGATAATTCGGCACATTAACGGCATAGAACCTCAATTATGCCTAAGCGTCATCGAAAATTTGGACCATCGGATGGAGGTGTGCCACCGAGGTCGCGGCGGCCATTTGGCCGATATTTTGTTCCATACATAATTGAACCATACCATATTATCATAATAAAAAGAATTGACAATAATTTCCTAAATAATTTGTGTTTTATTCAAAATCAACATCGGCCCTTAAAATTTAACCACCCTTTATATGTCCTATAATACAAACAATTGTTTGTTAAAATCCCAATCAGGAACTTGTACATATAATAAGTAGTACAAGATTTGAAAGTTTCGCTTAATTCGCCCCTCAACATTTAAAATAATTACGTTCCCGATTTAATTGAGCAAATCGAGGCGCATGTTGTATATATGACATGTGCTATGTATGAGAGAAGAGAAGGGCGGTACTACGGTCTTGCGTAATCGAGTCCAGTTGTAGCAGAAGTCTCTCCAGCCTCCCTCCTGTCAGTTGGTTCTTGAAGATTGCTATATTTTCGCTTCGGTCAAACGAAAAGAAAGGGAATAAATAAAATGTCACGGGTGAATGAATGTGAAACGTCGAACTGCTGTTAGCTCGACGACTGTCTAGTTTTCACCTGGGCGTTGCCACGCGAGCACTTGCACAACTTTTTCTCACGATGGGTGACAATTACATTAGGTTAGGTGAGTAAATTTAATATTCTTATTTGAATTTTTATTCATTGTATTAATTCTAACCTATCGATTCAATTAATTTATAAACACAATTTACACTGAGACTCCTTCGTTGTTACAGAAAATTATGAGATGCTCAAAGGACTCTATGACTTTAAGGCCACTTTTGCCAAGACTCTGAGTTTTCGTGAAAACGATCACTTTATTCTCCATCAGACGAATACCAAGCAGAGAAATTGGTGGCAGGTGATAAATGCTAATGGACAACTCGGCTACATTCCATCTAACTATGTGATAACTGTCAAGGTACGAGACCTACCTGATATCGATCGAGAGACAAGCTGTGATATATCCGAAGAATTCTTTTCATCTGGTAGGTGCAGCCGCAATTCATGATCGACTTCTTGGACAATTGTATTACAAAGTTGAATAGCGACGATGACAAAATAGCCGTAGCTTCGTGCGCGGACAGACAGGATCTGTTACAGAGATTAGTTGAGAAAAGGCGTCAGGCTGAACTGAGCAGAAAGCCAAAAAAGCAAGCACCAATGCCACCCTCTTTCGGTAGTTCCTCCCCTCACAAAGAATCTCCCTCTCCTACGGTATTCAATCGTTCTGACAGCGAAGTTAGATCTGCGCCTAGTAATACTAGTCACGCTACAGCCAAAACTACCCTCGACTATGAGGAAGATTCCATTGAACATTGCAACAGCAAACAGCAGAAACAGCAGCAGCAACAGCAGGAAATTTCCAATAGTAGGCGAGGATCGAGCGCCGAGCAACGTACCAGGCAATTTCCCCGACAAACTTCCTCGGAAACGGTACAGCGCACACAACCGGAAATAGGAGAATTGCACAAGAGTCCCTCCCATTCCAACGTCAGACAGAGTCCCAACTGTTCTCCGGTTAAGAGCAATTCATCGAGCTTGTGCGAGATCGACTCTCGTGCCGCTTATCATCTACTCGACGAAGTACGGCGAAACACGCAGCTAAGTTATGATATGTCGAAGCTTGCTGTTACGGTCGTTGTGTCGGGACTTCAACAACTATTTCCGAACAGTATGAGCCACTACTTCGACGCTGTATTGAACCAGCTTCAAACGCCGTTGGCTATATCGAAATTGAGCATAGAGGAGTCTTACGATGCTACCAGATTGAAAATTATTTTCACGGAATTAACGTCTTGCAAGGAAGACTCGCAGCAGAGAAGCTGGATGCTGTACGAGGACGAATCTATTATCGTCGAGTACATCAAGGAACTCACATCCATTCTCGTTAGTTGTTTTTGCATTTTCGGATTTGATTCGTCCAGATGTCTTAATTTTGTTCATAAATTCATTTGAAAATTTTGGGTTTTAGACAAATGCAGATGCTAATGTAACTAGGCACGCGTTGCGGCAAGATCAATACAATGCTATATCAGATCTGATTCAATATTATCAAATGGAGGCCAGATGGACCATCAGACAGTTATTGCTTCAGTCGTTCGGAGTAATGTGTAGCTTAGATCTTGTGGCGCTTACTATTATGTTGAACAGCATTTTGCCCATGGAACTGGCAAGGTAATCATAATAGCCTGTCGCTAAATATTTTCCAATATATCAAACATATGACGTATCCTATTTTTAAAAAATATCGTGCAGAGACATGAGAAGCAATCCGAGAAACGTGCCGAAACTTAATTATTCCTCGCTGTTGCTCACGATGATTTTCTCTATGAGCGAACCTATGCCCGTAACGCACTTAGGTGAGTCCACACGTTAATATCGTTAAATAATTCCTAACGGAAGCTTTGTAAAGTGCAACGTCTAATCTCAATTGATATAATTTTAGAACAACTGGGGCCAGATTTCATATCATTTCTTTTAGATCTTATAGAAAATCCGCCAGACACAGATCTTGAGGAACAGATACCAGATCTGTTTCTGAATCTCATTCTCTCCTACAATCTACAGTTCACTACCTCAGAAAATATTGTTCTTAAAGCACTGAAGGAGTCAACAATGGCTAAGACGTTCACGCAGAAGATTTTATTTCTTCTCAATAGAGAGGGTAAGGTTCTATCCTCACAGTGAATCCTCGTAATTTGAATATCTCACAGGGTAACAAAAATCATTTTCATAGAGGATCCTGTGAGAATATTCGACCACGAACCGGCACCTCCGCATTCTGTGTTGAAGCTTTTCATTGATTTATTTGGCAATGATTACACTGCCTCGCTATTTTACACGAATGATATAAAAGTGCTGATCGATATTGTTTTACGAGCACTTTTCGATATAGCACCCGGAGACAAGGTACAAAGTTGCTTAAAAACATTTCTTACTTTCTTTTCGTACGACCGCTACAGTTGAATTATATCGTTGACTGCAATCTTGACAGAGGAGACATTATTTGGAGCTCTGTCGACGAGTTTTGCGCACCTCAGGATACAACGAACATAGACATCGATCCGAGGATCTACTGAAATGCTTCACAAGGTTTGTATTCGTGATTGAAACGATACACAATCTTTTCGTCACAACTTAAATTAAACAAATATTCTCGTCACAGGATATTTTGCGAAGAATTGCCCGAAAGTCAGGGAGATCAGCATCTGGTGCGAGAGATCAGCAATGAATTTCCAAATTTATTCAAAATGTGACATCTAATGTCGGTCTCCTCTCACGGGGAGCTCGATAATGAAGACGACGATCTGCAAACGCTTGTATGAAAAAGCTACTTCTTTCTTTAATTTTTTACAAGTAAGGCGCGTGAAAGATTTAATTTGCACGTATTTTACTCGTGTTTTTTTCATATTAATCGCGATTACAATTATTTTTTTTTGTTTCGTGATCAACTTCACTTATATTACTGCTAAGTTCCTTCAGCTTTGAGATTTTTTTTACGTTGTACAAGTAACGCACACTTAAGAGTGAAAATTCCTAGTTACGACGACGATGTTGAAGGCAAGTGATTAATCTTGACACTATCGTTTCAATAAGCTTTGTAAATAACAGTGCGACTAAACGTGTGAGTATCGCTATTCCTACGTACACAGTATACAATTATCGATCTACTTATATCTATACCTGCCAATTAAATTTCTGGTATACACAAGTAAATGAGTCTAGTACAAATCTCTGTATTGTCTCGACAGTGTTATTAAAAAAAATGTATCTGATTCAACGTTCTTTCCAGTGAAGGTAGCGATGAGACGTACGTCAACTCCAGTCTAGTCGGTAATACGTAATCTACACGCAAGTAGCCTTCTAAGTCATAACTAATTTTACTCTTTCTATGTAAAATACGTAGAATTTGATCCTAAGAGATATTCGACGCTATAGCATAGACATTTAGCGTGCCATACGAATCCAGCGCTGTGGTAGAAGGAAAAAAAAGTATTTTCAGCTCGAAAGTAACAAATTTATAAATCTCTGTTATCACAATTGTACTAGTCGAAGATATTAACAGCCATATTATGTAACCATTACGCTGTTATGTTTATGGTTATTCTGTCAATTATTAAGAAGAAAGTACATTTAGAGAAAAGTATTATTATGACTGTGACGAAAAGTTGAATAGATGAAAAAATCTTTAAAGGAAAAATAAATAAACGTGAGATACTGAGATTGTTCTTTTGATAAGTTTTATTAATAACAATAAATACTGCCCCTGGAAAATTCACAGGTATCGGTGTGATCGTTCAGTGTGTTCTATAGGTAACAAAAGTTATATTGTGCGTACGAAAGGATAGTATGTAGCAGCCAAAAAGAGTAATTGCGGATCGTTGTATATCGGGCGGCATCATCTGGCGGTCTGATACTTTGCCGAACTTTTTTTGTCTCTACGATCTTGAGACGCGTCATGACGTTAAGATTTCTTGGTGTTTTGATTCTTCTTAATACTTCTATACGTGAACGGATAGAGTTTCGTCGGTCAACTGCTTCGATACATTAACATAATTTAAGTGGATTATTGTAACGTAATTTTGGCACAGATTGTCTTTGATTGGCACGACGTTAAATGTCTTCATCGCCATCCTTATTCCCCAGTCATCATCTCCATGAATTCTGAAACAATTGATAATAATAAAACTGAGAAATATAATGTAAAGGTCCTGGTATAAATTAACTATTACCGTTTGCAGAATTAAACCGTTTTATTTTTTGGATAAAAATAAGTTTAACTGTTTGACTGACGGGAATTAACTGACAAATTGTATACGCTACTATCGCTCTAATTGATATCAGGCATTCGTATACGCGGCTTTACGAAATTGTTCGGTGCAATTCTAAGGTGGCTTAGATTCGATATGAAAATTATCGAGGAATGCCAAGTTCTTGATATTGAACTTAGAAAACGTGGCGTTCCTTCAATTTTGCAATTACCAAGTCAGAAAATAGCAAATTATTTATACGAAAAATTCTCGTTTCATTGCCTTGCGGTGGATATCCTGAATTTTTCCACTCTTCGTCGTGCAATTTCTTAGCCATCGTGTATATACAGAAAATCCCATTGTATTTTTATGTTGAGTAGTAAAAATTCTGTAATAATAATACTTTTCATTTCCAGCTGTAGGCTAAGCCAAATGAGCAACGAGTGAGAAATAAGAGTTATTCTGTAATCCAGAAACGTTTTTATGACTGATAGAAACGAGCAAAAGTTTCAGCGCAACTGGAAGGGGGATCAGCAAAGCGTTAATAAATCCCGTTGATTTTTCTTTCGCCGTCCTTAAAAATAGCATTCATTGCTGATATATAGATGAGATCGCTCCAGTTTTCACTCTCCACGGACGTATAAATAAACATGTTTCATTTATATCGGTTCAATGTTTCTTGTTCGCTCCCACGCGACGTTATTTCTAAATACGCAATAGGGGAGGATACCCACCGTTATCGGTAAAAAAAATCGTATCAAAGATCCTCGACGTTTGATCATGCGTAACGGTGTTCTGATTATGTGAAAAAATTGCGAGATTCGTATATAAAAATTTGTTGAAGAAACATAGCATTTTTCAGCATTATTTTCCATTTTAAGAAAATGGAAATAATCTTTTTTTTTAATTGAAATCTAGAGATTTTTTACATGATCAGAACACAGTTTCGAGCAATCAAATGTGGGGGATTTTTAATACAATTTTTTTATCCCTTAAAAAAAAGATTTTTCTTTACTGAAATCGGTGGACTCCTCCCTTAAGCTTTTCATATAACAAAGCTGTGCATTTGTAACTCATGCATTTGGAGAGAAAACGAAAGAAATATAGCTTACCATCAAAGTCAACTGTTCCGGATCCATCGGAGTCGATTTCTTCGATCATAATATCAAGCTCCTCGTTTGTGAGTTGGTCGTCGAGTTCCCTCAAGATTTCTCGCAAACACGTCGTGGGAATATATCCGTTGCCTGCAAAAGTAACAGGAAAATAATGTCACACTTATTCACCGGCAATTTAACAAAACTCTCGAATTATCCAGGTGGAAAATTAGAACAAAGTTCGTCAACTTGTCAAGTTAGTATGAGCGGAGTTTCTAGTCAACGGAAATGTTATGATTTTTTAGATTCAGTTCAAATTCAAATTTGAGATCTGGATTTTTATTATGATGTAAACAAGAACATCATACAGTGATGTTGACTGTGTCATTTTTTTATATAATCTTATATAATACGTTTGAAGAAGTGAACCATTTTAAAGGGAATTGAGCATTTTGTATATGGAGAACACTCATTCCGAATACAGAATTTACCGATTTTCCGTATAGACACAGCTAACTTTAAACATTGACACATTAGTTATAATAGAAAATGTAAAAAAAATATGAAATTAAACACAACGTTTATTTTCGCTATGAAAATTACGAGTTGGGGCGATTGTTCTGTATGTGACGTTGTCGATTTTCGTACTCTATAGCACACGATCTCTGTTGTAATGCCTGTAAAGTTTTTCTGTCACTTTGCCGTATCGTATACAAGAAGAGATTTAGTGTGGCTTTTCGTTTTTTCTCTCTGGGCATGTTTTGTTTAACACGACTTTAATATGTTATACTACAACCTGGAACAAACTTTTCAGTTGATTTGTATACTTCAGACGGTTTGATTTACTTCAATTAATCCAGCAGTTACGAAAAAACAAGATTTTATATTTTTCACTATTCCAGAGAGCCTCTCAAACACGAGAATGATGAAACTGCTTGAAAAACTCTGACGGTAAACGATCTCGAGGAACCCATCGATCGACACCGGGTGGCAGAAGCATAGAACCGGCCGTGCTTAATTTTACGCCGGCATTAATTTTATGGCGTATGGGGAAGTCACGTGAGTAATAATGTTCTATAAAAGTCAGATGTCTTGTATACAGCATCCGATAAATCTTGCGGGGGTAGAAATGGAATATAATAGCCAGATGTCGGTAGTTAGCGTCGTGATGGCGACGCTCGAGGGTCGCATGGAGTAGAAAGGTCCGTCGTTGTGAAATCATTCGAGTGCTTCCCAATATCTAATTTTTTATACGAAAATGTTTTATTCGGAGAAAGTAATGTGCGTCAGTCGATGGGCTATTAGGACAAAATAATTTTGATATATCGCGATGTGGGAATAAAAAATAAGAAACAATCTACAATCGGTGGAATAATAATTGTACTCGATTCGAGTAATATTCTCTGCCTTTGCATGACTTAACCTTTTTATCCTTTTAATTGTATTTCTTAAGCAACGTTGGTTAAAGACTTATAATCGCATTGATTAATAAAAAAATGTTATGCACTTGAATGTACCATTTCGTGAAGTGCATATGTTGGTATATTAATTTTAATATACAAATATGTGGTAGCATTCGATAAAGAGATTTTTTTACATTCCAATTAATGAATCATTTGATATTACGATACCAAAGTGTATCCTTTATATGTAGAGTCGGCGTTAGACAGTGGAAAAGGTATATAATGCTAAGAAATGTATCATAGTTAGCTATAATGAAACTATATGTTTTTTCTCTGTCGAAGCATGGAAAAATTCAGACATCGTTAGGCCAATAATAAGTGCGACTACCGTATATAATGAATCGCCAAAACAGGGTTCTCACAAGAAGCGGTGTCACAGGCAAAGCAAATTATAAATTTTGTATTACGATGACCGACCTCTCGTGAGTTGTCGTTTACCATAAATCCTATAAGCGCATAAGGTCGATATTATATTTGACTCTCGCTGTTGGGGACTCGAAAAACAGAATTGATAACAAGTCACGACAGCGTATGATGCGCAGGGATAGACCTGAAAATTGTTTAATTTTTAAATTGGCACGGGGTATCATTGCAAATTCGTGTTCGGACATCTCGACGGATTCGATCTCAATTCGGAGGTGACGGTAACGTTAAGGCGAGCTCAAAATCACGAGCGTTTGGTGCGAACATACGCATCAGAAGATTAGGCTAAACGGAATTCGCAGGGAGCGAAGTATCGTTGGCTCGTAACTCATGGCCACTAGTGAAACGGAAAATTGGCCGCTCGCCGACAATAAGATAGCCCAAAACCCGTACGGTTCCTTGTCCCTCCGGGTGGGAGGTATAGAGATCTCTCTTTTATCCCGCATCGTATACCATCGTATACCAAGTTCTCTCGCGTGCGACGAGACTTTTACGCCGTATATTCCTAGAGTTCTCTATTCCCGTCTGACGTGTTCAGCGTATTCAACGACTCTCGATTCGTCCGACTAGAGTTCAGAGGAACGTGCTGTAGCTCTTTTATACAACTGGTTACTCCAGTCACCGAAACTTGGTCGCTCACGAAAGCTCTATGCACTGCTACCGAGGCTTCTAAAGCTCTCACGCCGTTAGCTTCCGTGCTCGGGGATTGGCCCCGATCCAATCAGACGAAAACAAAAAGCGAATTGTGTCGAGCTGGCCATGTGATTTCGAAATCGTACCACGAATTTCGCATCAACGAATTTCAATCGAAAGATCGTGAAATTTGCATCAAAGTCTCGCGCGTTTGCTTTTCCTATGTGAATCGTAAAGTAGCACTCGAAAATTAGAACAGAAGCACTCAAAATTATATAAATTTAATTTCTATCGTTTCGGTACTCAACATTTTTCTCACAAGTTCGTTTGATATTTTTACGTGTTTTTATGTTGAACGGATGCGCAGCAAAGTGTAAAAACTTATTATCTTTCAATTTTTTAATAAATAAGAAACTATGATGAGGAATTGAGAAGGTTCTATTGCAAGCTTTGACTTTACCTTCTTTGTCGTAGAGCCTAAAGGCCTCTCGCAACTCCTTCTCCAGAGCTTCCGCATCCTCCTCAACGATGAACTTGGCTGCTAGCGTCACGAACTCGTCAAACTCCAATCTCCCGGATTCTGTAAAACAAAATAATATTTGTTTTATTTAGAAAACGAGCAATTTCCTAATCAATTGCAATTGCAATTAAAAACTATCGAAAAATAATTTAACTAAATAATTATAGTTATAATTAATTATAATCTTAGCCACGTGAATTTTAAACAACGTTCAGCGTTTTCGTTCAATTCGTAACTTACACTGAGAGGAAAAATAAGTTATTGGCACTATTCAAAGCAATAACTTTTTTATTTTACGTATATTTAACTATTTTTATAGTTACGGTAAATACTTTTAATTGTTTCACTAAGAAAAATATTCAAACGGACTAACAATTGATAGGTATTACTTAATAATTGACAGAACTATTATTATTTCAACTATCGATTAGCAATATTTTTATGTTATTAATATTTATTAGACCTTTTCAGAATTTTATATTATACACGAAATATTATCATTTCGACATCCGTTGTTCGAAACATGATCTAAGATTATCAGGACTGATACATAAATCTGTATCGTTAGCGACTGGAACTTTAAGGCACAATTTATTGAACTACTTCTATAATTTTCTATCGAATATTGTCAGTAATACAATTAATTGTTGATAAAAAAACAAATGACGACATCAATGATACGGAACATTATTGAATTATTGCATAACTATATAGTTACACTTTTTAAATTATAACAACAAATTCGACTCACTGTCAGCGTCAACTTCATCGATGAGCTCATCAAGAATTTTCTTGTTGAAGGGTTGTCCCATCAATCTGAGGATATCGGCGACCATGTCAGTGGGGATGCTACCGCTCTTTTCTCTGTCGAAACTGTCGAATGCCTTACGCAGTACTAAGTAGAAAGAAAAAAAACGTACAATCCTTACGCCACATCGTGATTTATTCTCATTTATCATCAACACCCCGTTTATTTTCCTAAACAGTAAAACGGATAAAACGTTTAATTGGGTCGTGGTATAAAAAAAAAATAACGTGGCGATTTTCAAGTTGCACGTAATCATCGAAAGTTTGTTTATACACGTGTACGCAAACTTGTAACTCTCGATTAAAATTGTTTGAAAAGAAAGAGCAAAATAATTCTACAGAGCTTTCGACGTATGTAACAACAATCGCGGCGGTACAGCCCGCATCTTCAAACCCCTTTTTCTTTTGGGAGTTTATCGAGGCATATAGTCTTGATGGCGACGCCAATGGCGGTTCGGATTTAGATCAGATGTTAATGCCCTTCTTCCATTCCCTCGAGCGAAATTCTGGCGCTAAGCTTATTTGGCTCGGCTCGCGCAATCCCTCTTATACCGATTCGCCTGATTTATTTAACTTTTACTAAACGCACTGTCGTTACGAGATAATATTTACCATTAATTTCATCGGGTACACGGGTGTACAAGAGAAAAATATCGAGAAAAATCTTTTGAAAAAAGGGTTGCAGTCTTATTTTATTAATGGAAAATGCATGACGTATTTTTTCTATTTATATTCCGTCACCGATAGCCGAATTAATCGTCACTCGATACCTTCCATCGCCTGTAGGTGAGACGATAGAGGTTGCTATACTTAGGCAGAAGCTGAAAGCTAGCGGCAGTAGCAGCTGCCGACGATCGAATCAAACGTAAATAAACTGGCGGAGGGAGAGGTATGGTAGCGCGGAATCAGAATGAGAACGGCGAAGACGGAGAGGTCCGGAAAATGTTTTTCGAGAAATTGAGAAAAGAACGGAAAATCATAACTCGAATCGATTAAGAATTAAGGATAAGTGTTTGGTTGAAAAAAAAAAATCTATTTACTATTCAATGAACTTGTAACACGAATTTTATGTATAAGGGGGGGGGGGGGGGTAGCATAGTTGTAGTTGTATAAAAAGCCGGATTTAGTGGCTGTTGACAGAAAAACTGCATTAACATCTCGCAACGAAGCCACTAATAACAGCACGACGCCGTCTGAGCATAAAAGTCTCTCGAAGACTTCCCGAAGCGACTATTCCATTTTTTCTTTCTCTTGTTTTTCTTCTTTTTTAACGGAACATAACGAACACGCGTCGTAACGCGTCAAGAAAGCCCCTTTAACCTGAGGGAAACACCTTCTGTATGATTGCCAGACGTCGGAAAATTTACTGCGTTGTTAAATTGCCGGAAATTTAGGAACAACCCTTCCGCTTTTAGTGCGACACATTTATTCCAGAGAGTGGTTTTAAGCGTTCGTTAAATACTCAAAATGGTTATTGTAGAATTTAACGTAGCTCATAATTTTTAAAAATATATAAACAATTGTTTTAATCTAAAAATGTATGTACGTGATCAATTTTTGAGCTTTAATTTTCATGTAAAATTTTTGAAATAACGGTTACTACAATTTTTGTTTAGCGCAGGTTACTTTACATTAAACGGACGGGCTTAAGCTTTCGATGACGGTGGATCCAAACAGAAAAATGTACATTTGTTTCCGACAGAAATCAGTGTCGATACAAAATTAAGCTTTGCGGAAAGTTCGTTGCTAATATACTTTGCATTAGTAACTCACCAGCAATCTGTTCTGGGGGCAGCTCGTCAGCCTGTGGAGAAATTCCAAGTGCTTGAAATTAGATAACTGTTGGAAATATATCAAACATCGAACACCCAAGGCCGAATTTACACTTTTAGTGTAGCGTAGCTTTTACTATGTTGCCAATTAGTAATTTTGCGAGATTGAGATACAGATAGAAACAAAGAGAGAGAGATAGAAATGCAGATGCATAAAGTCCTAAAGTCATTGACCACCGAAACCAATTGTATTTCACTGATGTAATTAAATATTTAAAAAATAATATCGAAGAAATTTTTATTTAAATTTAATTTTGCTCCTCAACTATACATCATTGATTTTATTCTGGCAGTAGTCAAGCCAGACATTAGTCAGACATTTTACATGTTGTACCCGGTGAAAGGAATTCCTTCACATTTTATATTGACATTCACATTGTAATTGATATTTGTTTTTCTACATATCTACGGTCGTCATAATCTTGGTAAACGCGCACCATATGTATACTTCCATATAATCATTTTCACGTGAATCCCGAGAAAAGAAACTCGCGACGCGTACACCGATAAGCATTCACTGTTAGACGTTGCACTATAGTTAAAAGAAAAAAAAAATAGTTCAATAAACACTGAAACATTCATAAGCTGTAAAAAAAAGTAGAAAAAAAAAACTTAAATATATAGATAAAGCGTACGATAGTCGATTCAAAATGTCAGATTTGCTTTTGTTTCTTGCGATAAGTGTAAAGTGTTGTTACGAGTGTGAGTGAGATAGAGAGATAGAGATAAATAGAACAAAAAAAAATATTAAAAAATAAATATATATGTCGGTGAGTGTTTACCAGGGCGACGACTTACAAGATCATCATCAATAGAACATACCATCTTGGCAGCGGGCACGGATAAGGGATTTACACTGATAAAAGTATGTAAGATTATTTTTTTTTTTATATATTTCTCGATTTTTATTTTTTCGCACTCGAATGAATCTCGGTGGCCGAGGATGAACTGGCGGATTTTTGATACTGACGTTGCGCGGCCACTTCCTCCTGGTAATATTCAAAGACGGCGATATAGCGGTTGCGTACGTAACTTCGTCCCTTACCCATCCCCTTAACTTCTTGAATAGTCGCAAGACTAACGATGCCCATGCGTGCCACCGCCCCGCACAAGAACCTCCAGCCAATCCCAAGCTGCTTGAAAGCGACAGCACAAAACTACACGCGGTAATCGTACTTTCCTCGTTTCCTCGCGGCTCTTTTGCTTGCGCTATTCTCGGACGCAGGAGACTACTCGGAAAAAAACTCGAAAGGGGAGCTCGACGGTAAGAGACGCTTGCCGGAAACTGAAAACTCCTCGACGCGCTGTCTTCCTACTGACGGAAAAACCCGCGTTAAATAGAGGAATATATATTTATTATAGAAACTATATTCAACAGAAATCAGTGAAATTATCATTGAATTCTGTAAACTTTTATTTCAATGAATTTTCAAACATTTATCGCTAAAAAAAAGATTAACGATCAACTTTGTAATATTTGAAAAGATTTAAAAAATTGGTAAATCGATCGATCCCATTTATTATTTTTATCTCATTAAATTTTAGTTTAGAAAACATGAATTTAAGGAAGTTCAGATGCGGTACGTGACTTGTGACACGAAAGATTTTTTTAACAAAGACATTGCATCGAATCATCGACCTAATTATACTATTTTCAAGGATACAATAATTATTTTTAATTTTGAATTTGTGTTAACAAATGAAAAAGCAAATGGAAGCTTTTCCTTTTTTCTTCGTGACATTCAAGTACCAGACGAAACTTAGACTTCTCATTCTCGTCACTCTCATTTCATGTTTTAATTCTGAACTGTGCTAAACGTGAGTTTCAAAACGTATATCGAAACTCTCCACCAAACAGTTGAATCTTCGTGTGCCTCGCTAGCGGTACAGAAATAGAGAAACAAAATCCCATGCTCAGTATAAACGACAGTAAGACGCAGAATCATGGTATTATATACTGCGTGTTGCTCGACGTACTGTCGATTTTAGAAGCTCTCGACAACCGCTGAGAATTCAATGATTTTCTCACCGAATAATCGGCCTACGACAGATGTGAGAAGAAAATGAAAACTGATCCTCGTGGGTGTAACTGTTTATGATATCGAGATTGCTCGATATAAAAATAAAAACGAACGGATCATCACGAGCTTCCAAACAAATCGGATCATTCTAGCTCATTCGTTCGAGAAAATACGTTATGTTTGATCACGGACAAATTTTCAAATAATTATATTTCGTATGAAATTCAATAAAATAATTGCATTCCTGGATCGTCGATGACAATTTCAATTGCGTACAAACGACGTTAGTACGTATCCAGTTCTTAGTTTTATTACGATTACACGAATATCACAATAGCACGCATTTAAAAATAACTAAAGCAAGTAAAATAATAAAAATTAAGTAATCTTTCGTTGGGAAATATGAGATCGTAAAATTCTCATAAAACGAGTACCAGCAACCACAGCTTTACAACTATATGAGTTAACGTATTTATATCTCGCCAAATTCTTTGACAAGATACGCGCCACCGTATTTCCTTGTGTAAACAGAAATTCAATTTGCAACCCCCTTAAACCAAGTATCATTAAACCGGAACAAATACGTCTTCTGGACTGCGATAGAAATTCCTTGCTAATGATGTTGCAATTCTTTCGAAATTATATTAATCGTTTAATTTGATAATTCGTTTAATAAAAAAATTTAATAATTTACTTTTAAAATGAGATGTATTGTCCACATGATTCAGTCAATAAGCTGCTGTTGGACAATACAATAACTACGAAAATATATAATTGCCTTTCGAGTCACGGATCAGCCTTCTTGTCACTTGTATTCACAATTTGTTTATTGTACAAAGATGCCAACAACTTTTAGGCAGCTCGATCAACTGTTAGAAGCTCAAGAAACAATTTTTCTTCGACACGGTAAGGAAAATCTCTCGTCATTATCGTTTAATGAGGAAAGTGCGAATT
The DNA here is from genome assembly GCA_963942595.1 of Cylloceria caligata. NCBI lineage: Eukaryota > Metazoa > Arthropoda > Insecta > Hymenoptera > Ichneumonidae > Cylloceria > Cylloceria caligata. The sequence goes on from OZ012708.1 coordinate 45,235,328, forward strand.
TGAATATCGTAAACAACGCAAGATTCTGAGGTTTAAATTACGGTGAGATTTGAATACGTGGATGTCAAAAATAAAGATCGACACCGCCTTATTGTGACGATCATTAAGGAACGTTACCATGAATCTTGAGGATCCACTTATCACTTTGGGGGAGTATCCTAATGATTAATTGCTTTTGTCATGCGACGATGCTTCGTAACCATCAAAATCTTTGTTTGTATTTCGGCTGTTGTGTGTCGAATAAATATAGAAAAGTAGTTCACCGTCGCAGGAGACGCGATGGCGTCTCGAATGCAAAGTATATTAAGCCATTAAAGAATATAGTATAGTTCGCAGCATAGTATAAATTGTAATCTAGAAAAAGTGGATTTCATGAGGAACAATTTGAAAAAAATGTGAGGAGTCTGGGCCAATCTTGTTATATTCGTCAAAAAGCAAATGGGACAAGAATTTATCAAACGAAATTGCGGTGATGATATTATTAATTTACAACACGTTAAGGCGCTATCGTGTCCTTAACAAGACTGTGTATGATAAACGATTGTTATTAAGTCAACAATTTGTCGTTGTTAAGGGGTGTACGATGCATACGTAATATTATATATGTATGTGAGTGTGTACGTGCGTGCGTACGTGCGTGTGGGTTCGTTATGAGCCTGGAACATTTCAATAGTTATGTCTTGAGAACGAGTAGATTAATCTTTCCCAAACTTTGCATACGAGTCGGATTACAACCGACGTCGGTTTGCTTTCATAAGTCGAGTAACGTCACTGAAATATTTGCGCCGAAATGAAAAAAAATGTCTAAACTAAATGAAAACTGAAGAAAATGTCAGTGAGAACTGGCGAATGAAAGTTTAATTGCGCGCTTTGTCTATTTTGCTTATTTTGCTCAAAATTGAGAATAGAATCATAGCTCTCGTCGTCAGATTTTTTGTCGTAATGGATGCCCAACAGTTTGCATATAGATATAGTTTGTAAGACTATTGATTTGTGAATTCAAAGTAATTTATTCCTCACGAGCGACAGAATATTATTGAAGTTGGACAGATAAGTTACTTTAAATAACGATACACTTAGTATAACGATAAGGTAGTCTTGGCATCATTTTACTCATTTTTTAAATTCTCAGCTATTCCCATCTGCAGATCATTTGCGTTAAGCAATCAGGACCACGTACAAGGAATCACGAAATATCAACTTCAACATGATTTCGGTTTTTTCCTTGGAAAAGGAAACCGAGAAGTAGAAAAATATAATCATCTGAGCAATCAATGTAGCGAGAACTAATTAAATTAGTCCACGTGAGTCCAATGAATACTAATACTGCATAAAATAATAGAATCTTATTATTTATTTATTTACTTATTCAATAAACTGGGGTAATCCCTCATACAATCGTTTAGTAACCGAATATCGAAAATACAAGATGAGTGAGTGATCGGCGGTACGTGTGAAACAACTAAAGTTTGCACAAAAAGATTAACAAAAAACCGAAAAAAATTTAAGTAAAACTAAAATAACGTTAAGTATCAAAACCTGTCCAGGAAGAGTAACAAGATAAAATAAAATAAAAAATCCATCAGAATGTAGGACTAAAATTAATTTGCTTAATGTTAAATGTCATCAAACTACACCATAAATAATAAAATATTATTTATTAATATTTTATTATTTTAATATTAAATAATAAAATATTATTTATGGTGTATTCAAACGTACACCCTTCAGGATTTTTATACAGGATCAATCTTAATTGTATCTCTATCCTAGCACTTCGGTATTTCGTAAGTTAGCCTAACATTGTATGCGTGTGTATGCATATTCACTGTGGGTACAGGAAAACTGCAAAGTACCAGAAAAACTAGCTTTCCACTCAATAATTGATGCGTCAGCCAGTGCAGGGCTAAGCGATCATCCATCCAAGTAGTGGAAGCACCGAATGCTCCCTAACTCGGGAATTCGCTGAAGCCGGACACCGACCGCTCAATCTCCAGTGTCAGTCACTACTCTTAAGTATTTCAAATGTTTAGTTAAGACACGAATAATCGCAATAGCATTTAACGTTAAGTTTTACATATTTTAAATATTTTGGTAAGACAAAAGCAATCGCAATAGTATTTACTCCGTAACTGTTATTTATGTTCAACGAGGTGTTCATTATTATTGTGAAAATGAAGAAATACTTTATCTAACAACAATGGATTCAGTAAATAGCAATGATAATCCGTAATCTTAGTTATTTTCAGATAAAAATTGGTGCAATTTCTCCGCATTTATACCGTCCGGGTCATATTTGTTAACAAGTTGATCCCATTCGTCTGGCATACGATTAATCAACTCTAGGCAAAGTTTCCTCGCGGCGTCCCTCTGCTCTGGAGTGCAATTTTCACAGCTCGTCGCTATTATATTGGGGAGTATATCTGCAATGCAATAAACAAAACAATTTATTAATACATAAGGTTGCCGTATCGCGCGGCTTTGAATGACATTATGAGTTCAGAAATAACACAGTCTATTAAACCGTAATATTAAAATGAACAGAAATTTAAGGAATGAGCAAAGAAGACATTATCATTGTTGACTACTGTCAAATTTTAGTTCATCATAAAGGTGATATACCGTACATCTGATTTTCAATTCGAAGAAATATTTATATCGTTTATATTCCAACAAATTTGTGAATTCACAATTGTCATTTATTTCTCTCATTCCACTTAATATCATTGTAAAATTAAAAGTAAAAAGCATACGATAACAAACTTACCTCCTAATTTCTTTGCTTGGTCAGGACAGTGTCCCTTGCCGAGAAAACAATCAAGATACGGTTTAAAGTATATATTATTAATATCGAACATGCCGATGTTGGGCAAGTCGGATGCGGTGTACGCATCGGTTACAATTGCACAACCGAAGATTGTCAAGCTCAGGAAGATCGTCAGTCTCATCTCGATGCAAGAGCGATTTACTACTTGCGTTGAATATAATTTATACGCACTATAATTATATCGACCGACGTATTTTTATCGCACACAAATCACTGCGAAGCGAACCAGATGCGTAATGATGCTAATTGTTCCTGATTCCGGGCTATATAGAACTCGATTCTCTCCCCACCCCTTCGCACCCGTCAAACTACCAAATATTGGCCTGCATAATAATAATAATAATAAATCATTTGTTTCATTAATAATTTGTTTCATAACACAATATTATGTCTTCCTGTACATTCACGAACGTACGGCACATTTTCGCCGATGTAACAAAGAATCAAATAATTACAGTTTCGCAGGCACATCTGATACCAGAAGCGGAAGAATTGTCAACGCGGAAGAATTGTCAACGCGGAAGAATTGTCAACGCGGAAGAATTGTCAACGCGGAAGATACAACTGTCACGTATCGAGGCAAACTCATCCAGAAATTATCTTCCGGACCTGCCTATTTGCATAACAGTCGCCATGTCTTCAACACGATAACAAGGTTTGATCATACATGAGATCGGAAGATAGCGTTGTGGGCTAGCATTATTGTAGAGGCTGGTCCAGTATCTTTGAGAATAAATCTGTTTTTAGTAAGTTCACTATATAATTATACCATTTGGAATTCTCTCACATCACTGTAAGGACGTTTTAGGCGGTTTAATCTTGCTTTGGGTGTTGCCAAAACTATGTATATATGTTTAAAAGTGAGAGAAAGAAAAAAAAAGAAAACGCGTTCGAATTGAAGTTCAGTCATTTAAAAAAATTAATTATAGTGAAGGAATATTCAAAATTATTTATTAATATTCATGAACATGTAATCACCGAATTGTTTGATAAATTTTTTATTTTTCATACAATTATTTCTTAAATCTAATGTCAGCTATATTAAATTTACAAAAGGCTGGTTAATTTACAGTGTACGATACACGCATTTTAGTTTCATGTACGCGGAGAAAATAATTTTGTTGGATCAACAAATATTTGTTGATATAGCATTTGCTGTCACTATATTAACAAAATATTTGCTCGCGTAGATAAAATTCTATTAGTACTGTAAAACTCTCCGTGTACCAAGACTGTACATTTCATATTCCTGAGTATAACAAATTTAGCTCTGGACTCTCACTTTCATTTCAACATACATAGTTTCGGCAACACCCAAATCAAGATTAAGCCGCCTAAAACGTGCTTACAGTGATGTTAGACAATTCCAAATGACATAATTATAGGGGACTTGTTGAAAACAGATTTATTCGCAAAGATACTGGCACAGCCTCCAGAATAATACCTGCCCACAACGCTATCTTCCGATCTGATGTATGACAATATTTTGTTTATGTCAATATCTGTTATTATATACGGAAGACACGGCGACTGTTATGCAAATGGGCACGACCGAAGGATAATTTCTGGATGAGTTTGCTTCCGTACGTGACAGTTGTATCTTCCGCGTTGACATTTCTTCCGCCTCTGGTATCAGAAATGTGCGTGCGAAACTGTAATTATATGATTCCTTGTTGCATCAGCGAACCAGTTAATCTGCCGAACGTGGTCAACGTACAGGACGACATAATAATGTGAAACACAAATGATAAATCTCTGCAGGCCAATATTTGGTAGTTTATTGTAACTTTAGTTGTTTCCCACGTACCGCCTATCACTTACTTATCTTGCATTTCCAATATTCGACTCCGAAAGTTGAATTTAATTTTTAGTAAGACGTCGAGTCTAACACTACTATACCGTTAACCCGTGACATTTAACTAATCGAAGGGATTCGACGTTTTGACATCATTCATTCGATGGTTAATAAATCTTTATAAATATCCCTGTAGATTACATTTTTTTATTATTCCACCTTACACAAATGATGTCATGTGACAATAAAAAATGATCAAAAAGTGGCCAAAACGTGTTGCTTTGAGTAAACGAGCCGTAGTCCGTTCTCGCTTTTTGAAACCATCGAGTCAGATGTGGTTGTGGAGATCATTGAAATATTCTGTCTGGCGTGGTTCACGCACATCGAAACATTAACGCCACAGGCAGGTTTACGCTAGTCATATTATACCTCTCTCCCATTTTACACGCTGGCCGTAATATAAGATCACTCGACTGATTATGCATTGTGCAACTTACAAGAAGTGTTATCTTGCTGACGTTTAAAAACATAAGGCGACTATTTATACGTTATAAAGCGTCTAAAAATAGATGCGTTTGAAAAAAAAAATTTTTATTACAGAATTGGAAAAAAAATCGCAAAATTCTCATTTCTGAATTGTATTAAGGGAAACGGTGGATATTGGGCGCACGAGGGATGCGATATTCGTGAAGAACGCATTGACTATCGTACGGTGTACCTCAAGGCACATTGCCAAGATAGAGATCTGTACCTCTGCCCCCATCCGCCGATGGAAGGATCTGTTATAATAGTTCTTTCCATCGCAAAACGCAATGAGAACCCCATAATAGTCGTTCGGCATTACTCGAATCTCAACCTCCTTTCGATCCCGTCTTCTAGTTCGTAGTAAATTGCATTTCGCTGTAATGTATATGCATAATGAAAAAACTGGCCCAATACCAGATCTTCGGAGTCACAATATCGTGTATAAAGATGAAATAAACTCGGGTCGCAACGACGAATAATACTCTAGGATAGAATTAATTAGATACCTAGAGCGTTATGTTCCCGCAGGACTTTAACGTAAGCCTAGAGGCATCGCTCTGTAAAAAACCACAAAAATCAATTTTTTTTTACTTTATCACCATGGTTACCTGTTAGTCAATTATTTCAATGAAAAAAAACTCGACACTATATCGTTACTCTACGAGTGTGCATGATTTTATTCGGTAGTTCCTTCTTTTTTCAATTTTTCGGTATTGCCGGCATACTATGAATTTAAGAAAAAATATTACAATCGATTATACGCTTTATCGTGGAAAACGGTTGCCAGTTGTAGTAACAACAGTTCTGTTTTCGTACACTATACGCTCTAATTATAGCATGTATCGCGGTTACATGAGCCAGAAAAGAGCCGAAGGAGCTTCGCGTAGCATTTTGTTTCTGCTTAAACCGTGTGCAACGTGGAAATTTCTTTGGCCATCAATTACGACGCTCGATACGCATTGTTGAAAATTCCCAACGATACATGTTCTTTATTTTCCTGGCTCTGTTTACCTCGGGCAACCTGACAAGAGTAACAACTAGACGAAGTAACTATAACTATACACGTGTATGATGATCAATTAGTCATCTGTGTCGTGCATTTGAGACTAACAAAATGTCACGATAAATTTAAGAGACTCGCAACCGCGGTGAAACATGTCCTACTACCCAAACAATCCTTCTTCTCATGGCAACTACTTGCGTTGATGCAAACATAACAATTTCAACATAACAGATTTAAATAGAATTTTATCAATGTTTAAATACATTTGTAAAAATCTATAGTGCACTATTCAAGATACTTCATCTGTGGATGATTTTCTAACATAGTTACAGTTATAACACTATATTATTATCTTTTACGGTCAATTATATTATTATCCGCTTTGTTTGTTCGACCCCGGCACCCGGCACCCTTCAGTTGCCTATATTTTTCTGAATGGACTTAATTTTAGTCAGTTTTATTATAAATTTTGATCATTTTCTACATACTAGCTTATGCTAAATGTTCTAGCATTTTAATAATTGTAGTTACAAAACGTAGTTAATTCATTTTCTCTTCGGGACTTGAAAATCCAGAGAATAATATTATTTATATGTATTTTATATGTTTCGAGAGCCACCGATAGTTGTTACGATTGCTGTAATTATTTTAAGATTGCTCATTGACGTAGACTACGTGTAGAATTATAAAAAAATATGAGTCGAAGTGATATTTTATTTATAAATAGAATTTATTGATCAATCTTGCACACTCGCACGTATGAAGAGACAATCTTACTGAACAGTCGCAGCGTCTTAGGTATTAAATTAACGATATTTCGATTGTGTTTTATAAAATTTACAATTGTTTACTGTGATCCAGTAGAAAGTAATGCCAAAAGAGCGCTGGTAGCACCAACGGAAAGCACATAGTTGAAAGCTGGTGTAAATGTTTTGAGAATGTAAAAAGAACAGAGAATCACCAGCGCCAGAAAAAGAGCGTTATTATAAAAAATTGAGAACGTCGTGGCTTCATAGTCGGCAACTTCATTCTTCTTCCACAATATCCTCTCATCCTTCTCCTTCTTGCTCATTTTCTTCTCTTCAGCAAGCTTACGGGTCATTTCTCGCGTCACGGAATCCTCGCGTTTTACTGCAATCTGTAGTCAGATGTCGGTTAAGCAGAGAATTGCAAGTTTTAGTGGTGAAAGCTATTCTATCATTTTATAAATGGTAAACCGCCTCTACCGCTTTCTACTTACAAATTTCATTGATGGAGTAATTTCTTAAAATTTCTAAAGAGTTGAATTATCTAACATTATAACTTGAAATTATTTTGGCTACATTTCTATTAAATATCATCGATATAAATTTTCATTATGAGAATGCTACAGTGACCGATGTAGAGAAATTGCTGAGAAAGTGGTAGCGATGGATTCTATCGATAGAGATAAAATAGAACGATTCTTGGTTATGTATCGAATACGATCGTCTTCCTCTTCAGAATCGTTTTATTAGTCTATATCTACATTAATGTTGAAAATATGAATTATTAACAGACGTGTAGACCTTTCAAATCCATGTAATGATTATAAGTGGTTCAGGTTTCCAAGAGAGTTGCATTTTATATTTCAATAATTGTCAATAAACATTTAATTAATGACAAGTGTAGCTTGCATTGCACAATTTGGTTAAAAAATACGAAATATTCATTTTCTTTTATATAAAATACAATCCGCTCACGCCCGATATGTTCATAAGCCTTACGACATTTTGAGAAACCTGTACTCAACAACTTACCATTTTATAATAAATAATAACATTAGAAAGTGAAATAAAAATGCAATGAAAAATCAAATGAATAATTTTTTTTACTATTCGCTTTTAGTCTTTGTTCGATAATCAACTTTTAAATTGAGTTTGGTGTTTATAAGATAAAGTACAAATCAAACGGGATTACGCAAGCAATACTTAGCACTTAGTAAATATTCTTTTGACAAACATACTTATAGTTAGAAAAGCTCAATAATAAGGTTAATAATTTATTTTTAATCGACAGTTCCATCGATAGCCAATTTGTAAGAACCTTAATTTACCTTATGCTTCAAGACAAACTTGGTGTTCTTGTAAGCCAGTGCCAGGGTATAGGTGCTTATCAGAGTAACCAGAACGAACGAGATCAAATTGGAGTACAAATCGATGAGATGGATCCTCCAGAAGAGCCCTGCAAAAATCAACGTACAAAACATTATTAAAACTAATTCAACATTCAGAAAAACCGATCCAAAAATGCAATATTGTAGAAAATTAAGAACAGACTTCAACAAAATATATGGCCTTTCAACTCGTTGTTATTGAAATAAATGTAAAAAGAGTAACACAACATTATGTTGTAAAAACTCAACATTTATTGTAAAAACTCAAGAGAGATATTCGAGGGATGAAAATTTATGCCAACAAGTTGTGAGAACTCGGGAAAAGACTTGAGTTAAAATTTTATTTGAATACTCACAGATGGGTATCGCGGACACGATGAAGGCATTGCCGTAAAACAATGCGGAAGACTTGGTGGAAACATTCCTCGAAAAGTCCTGAAGGAGAAGCTCCTCTTCCTTGCTGAATGCTTTAGATTTTCCCGACATTGCCGTATGCTTAATTTACTCAACAACTATTTAAGCGACGACAATCCGCGTACAACAAACTGTATGCTTGAGCGCTTGAGGATCAACGAGTGACGGTCGTGTTACTAAAGTTGCGCATGCGCGTCGTTTGCCGGTTTGGAAGCGAATCGGACGACGTGTCCGTGTAAACGTCATTCGTAAACCGCGGACATCGGGAAATACGGTAGACGCGGCAGAACGCGAATCATGATGTGACATCTACAGGCTATGTACGAAAGTTTGATGAAACCCAGATGTACTATGCCACTCTCTAGATCGCTTTATGCAGACATAGTCGGTCGGTATAAATGTTAAGAAGTCCAGTTATACTCTGTATAAAAGTAATTCAACCAGGCACCGTCGGTATTCCTGGTACTTTCATTTTGAGAGTCATACCACAGTCGGTAATACAAACTTTAATATAATTTTTTAAGATGCCGTAGATTGTTCGTCAAAAATAATTTTTTTATTACATTTGTATTAAATAGAATTACAGTCTGTAAAACGATGCGAAGCATGTCTTATAGTCGTATATAGCTCTGCGAAACGCCATTATTTCAACCTCTGCTTTGAACCACGTTTAGAAACGATATCCGGGGGGTGGTAACCAATGTCTCGAAGACTCAATCTCTCGAATGGCTTTTCACAGACAGGAACGACTGATGCAATTCGTCAAAATGCAATTCGAGAGATTGAGTCTTCTAGACATCGGTTACCACCCATCCGGGTAACTATCTTCTCTCTTACTCTCTCGCATTCTATATTACCAGAGGACTGAACGGGTCTCTGTCGTAATTTATAACATAGTTTATTCGAGTCTTTTATATTGATAAACCGAAGAACAACTTCAGATAAAAAATATGAACTTAATTAACTTTTATTTCATGTACTAATGTGAACTATATGTTCAGTAATAATCAATGTTCGAGATTTAATTATGGTGACCGTTGTAATAATCTGTAATAATAAATTGATGGGCAATATATGTACATTGCTAAACGTTAATTAACAAATTTACACTTATATGACTAACATAGGTGTAATATATATGTATGCTGGCTACATATATTAACGAATGCACTGATGAGATTGTGCAACATGTGCATTTTTCTGGATGGTAGCAATAATGCTAATGAGACAAGTATACACTAAATGTATATACTTGTCCCATTGCTTGAATTAAATTGAAGAAAGAATTGAAATTTATCTTGTTAACTTTGAAAAAAAAACTGAATGAAGAAAGCGCTTGTACTATTTTCCACTGAAAAAACTAGTCGGCTCCAATTCATAAGAGCGATCTACTTCCTTTATTAAGTTTTTTTTTTCAAAGCTCACAAGGTAAATTTCAATTCTTTACCAAAATAACCACCAGCTACAAATGATAACGACGACGAGTTTCGAAGATCTCGCTAAAATAAACGCTGCGACCTCGAAACTAGGCAGCTTTGGGAACACTAAGGTCTCTCCGAGTAAAACAGAATCGTTCGCGATCGTATACAGTAATGATAGAATGTATATGGAATGGTTGGTTCGTCGGATGTTCGACGCGCGTCATCTGCTTCAGTGAACGTTGAAAGTTGTTCTGCTGCGTATCGTACCTGTGTAAAATCAATTGCGATTTTTGTTTATTCGTTTATATCCAAAAATGTTCCCATTTTATTTTTTCGCCAACAATCGAAAATTATTTGTTTATTCCCGAGTTTCCTTCAACTTCCTGCTTCATACGAATTTCGAGAAAAAGGTGGTTCTGTGAATAATTAATACTTTAACGAAAAAATTATTTAATCCATGCATGATATTATATTTTGAAAGTGTTATTAATAAGAGAAATCCTCGAAAATTAACACAAAATTGTCACTCCAACGTGTCACGTGTCGATTTGTAATTTACGGTGGTGGAAAAAAAATTTCAGCAAAGATAAAATTTCCAGGACGCAATCTTGTGACCTCTACATGTAAACAATGGTTGAAAAACTGTCCTTGAAAAAACTTGTGCATAGTCTCAGCCTCCCGGCCGTTATAGCCTTTGGGAATCCACTGGTGGATATCGTTGTCACACTCGAAAATAATGATATCCTAGAAAAACATGGTCTTAAAGTGGATGGCGAAGTGGAGCTTTCGGAGGACAAGATTCAGGATCTTCTGGCGGAACTTCCACCGGAGTTAATATTTTATATTTATTACATATATCGGTGGTTTGATTTAATTAATTAAGGTACGGGCTTTTAAGATATATTTTTTTCTCTAACCCCTATCAGAGTCGAGCTAAATGCCAGTCCTGGAGGATGCGCGCAAAATACAATGAGAATTATTCAGTGGCTCTGCGGTGGACAAAATGTTCCGAGTATCGGTATATATTGCGGAGGGCTTGGCAAAGATATCAGAGGAAGAACTCTGGAGAGGATGGTGCAAGATGAAAAAGTCAATACAAAGTATACGAGAATTAAAATTACAATATATCTATTTAAACTGATAATTAATTTGAATAAAACTGTTAATATATTAATGAGAATGATCATTAATTTAAATTAAAATATTAACAATATTTTGTTATAGTATTAATTAATGAAATTTCAGGTTCAATTTAATAAAAGTCGATAGAATATAATGAATTTTATACCTTTACAGATATGCGACTCATCCAACTCTATCTACAGGAATTTGTGTATCGCTGATAAGTGGATCTTCACGAAGTCTAGTAGCAAATTTAGGAGCCGCTGCAGTCTACACTTTGAGCGATTTAAAAAAGAGCAACTTGCCTCTGGACGAGGTAAAGATAATATATATCGAAGGATTTTTTGTCGTTCATAGTTCAGACGTTGCCAAAGAAATAGTCGAATTGACACAGGACAAAAACATCATTATAGTGTTAAATTTGAGCGGGGAATACATATTTGAGGTAAATATCCGCACGAGTCACGCAGTTTCCGCGAGATACGAATGTTCCGTTGGAATGAAGATATCGATTTTTCCGTTCAAGGAACATCACGCGGTGATATGCGAGATGGTTGGTCTCGCGAAAATTGTATTCGGCAATGCCCGCGAGATGACCGCGCTTGCGAATGCTCTCAATCTCAAATTTCGGAATGTCGCCGATATTCCGTTTCTATTAAACAGCTCGAAGAGAGTTACCGTGGGTGTGTCCAGCGCAGCGTATACCAGCAACGAGTGGCTCGCGGATAATGACATATTTGTTATGAGCCAAGGCGGATCTGCTCCAGCAATCGTTGTTTGGGGTGATGGTCATTCCGTTCAGGTAGTCGAAATACTCTTTACCTTCGTGTCTATCACATTACATTTATTTTGTCACTTTAGTCCAAGTTTGTACGTTCGTTCAAGTTGATATGCCATTTACGATTTTCAATATAATCGTTACAATATTTACAACCAATACATGTAATAGAACGTTTGTCAAAGTGCATACGTATATTGTTGTTGTTGTTATTATTATTATTATTATTAGCGTTAATGTTCATTATCAATTCAATTTTTATTGGATATTAATATTTCAATATGAACTCACGAAAATTTGCCATTTGCTCAAATCTATATGGTCGTTTTTGTTTTAAGGTACATCCTCCAGCACCGAAAGCACCGACAGTAGATACCACGGGAGCAGGTGATTCTCTCGTAGCTGGTTTTTTAGCCGGTGTATTAGCCCAATGGGACCCTAAATCGTGTCTGGAGTACGGTTGTAAAGTTGCTGCTCTAATGATTACGAGAGTTGGTGTGACCCTACCGCAAGAGGTACCTGAAGAGCTCTCGTAATAAATTCTTCTTACGAGACATATAGATAAGGGGGTGATGGAATCGTGATCTCATATTATAAGGATAATCGCGAATTTAGTCAGTGTGTACAGCAATATGCATTGTAAATTATTCCTTCGTCGTGCGAAAAGTCGAGTCGTATGAAAATGATCGATGTAAAGTATTAGCCACTTTGATCGGACTTGCAGCAAAGTACAAATTAAAGATCTATTTAATGCTAATCGTTATCGTCATTCTACCACCAACGGAATTTTATATTATAAGGAAGATGCACCAACGAAGTCAGCCTTATACATAAAAGCGTAACTCCTGTATACGCTTATCGACTCTGCGTGATGTTTGCGTGTTGGTTCTAAGTTGGATTCTTAAAACTGACCAAATCTCGTTCTAAAATTCATTGGATCGAAGTTGGGAATTCTACACCAGTTGACTGTCGGATTTCAGTCGGTTCCAGGTAGATCAACTACGTAGATAAACGTGCCGTGAAGATAAAGCGTGTAGACACCATGATCTGTAAGTAATTCTAAATCGGTTAATCCCCGAATTAAACGAAAATTGTTTAGAAGTAATTATTTTACCGTCAACTTCTACAGTTATAGAACATTTTCTCGTTAAAAAATTATCGAATATGATTTTTAGCTTTCTTTGAAAACTTACGAATCGACAATGGTCCGAATTAATTTATTCGGAACCTACAAACGATTACACATCGATTAGCTCCGTAAAGTGCGATAGAAGTAGGAAATTCCGGTCAAGATCACGCTAAGTTTTGGTTTGGTTATTTTTTTTTTAATCAAAAACCGATAAATGATATAATAAAGCGACAAAACACAAACGATCAAAAAACGTTTAAAAAAAAAAAACAAAATCGACTAGCATATTTTACATAGGCGAATAGTAGGTGTCGCAGGGTAAACCCTAAAAATGTAATGACCGAACTTAAACTCAACACGACTTTATTCTTCCCGATATATTTGTATTTCGAGCCGTGACAACGATTCCAAAGAAAACGCGTACAGATGCGGTTGTAAACAGTATCTTAAGGTGATATGATACTACTCGGTTTGTAACAAATATTAATTAAGTCGTGTTGAGGCCTATTTTCGCTCTTTGCACGGGGAAAGCGATCGTGGAGGATCTGAAAAATTATTACGCTACCGATTTGTTAAAGTACGTTATTGAGGCAGTCGCGGGGCGGATCGAGCCAATGGGCAGGAGGTATCGGTCAAAGGGCTTTGAAAATATCAGAATAATAACGATATAAGAACGTTGGGCTCTCATGAAACATTTATATTTGCAATGTTGTTTAGTCAGTCTGCCACGGGTCACCGACGTGATACATTGAGCGCGTTGACTCAGTGTTAACATTTTTTCTGTTCGCTGTAGATGGTACGCGTTCTAGTTCGACTTTCTCGGCCGCGTGTACGCAATGTACCACGTGTTTTCGCCCTGGTGTCATATTCTCATGCTTGGTCATTTTACTTCATATAATTAGGTATTTTCATTATTACGAGTTAGTTCAATGTTCTACATAGGATCAAAAAAAGTATTCGAACACTGTTTTTTTTTTGCAATAACTTCATAGCCATAAGTGATACACAAACAAAACCTATTTTATAGTTCACCGGGTACAGAGATAAAATGCAAATGAAGAAATTTTAACCAGGAATAATAGAAGAATTATGCAAAAAATACAAAAATTTGAGAGCAAAAAACGTACTCGTACACTTATAATTAAGCTGCTAAACCTCGATACTCACTCAAGCATGGTCTGACCTCTGCCTAAAATGTAAACATGTCTTTGTTTACGCAATTGCTTTGACCTGTTTTATGCCATTAGGCATTAGTAGATATTTGAGCTCGATGTTTACGGGCATGACGGCAAAAAAAGCGAAATCTGGTCGGCCGAGGATACTGACAGTGCGACGAAATACATCAGATAGGGTCCATGTGAAGTGCGAAATATATAAATATTCGTTTTTCGCGTTTTTCTCGGCTCCTGTGAGAGATAGAGCGAAAAAAGGCTTAATACAGGATCATCGATTTTCCCTGATTTTCTTAATCGTTAAATTAGCCATAACTTTTGAATGGTTCAACCGATCCTTAAAATTCTTTTTGCATTCGAAAGAGCACAGAAAAACGAAGAAAATGCGACTAGGATCATCTCGATACTTCAATTTTTTGCGCCGAGAGCGCAGATTACAAGTGACCTTGAAAAAACAATTTTTCACATAATTTAAAAATCGATTATCTTACGCAAAAAAAATCTGCTATTGTCCTAAATGGATGGAAATTGATGTATTATCAAGCCTTGTTCGTTAGAGAGTCAAAGAGCAGCGGAAACAGTCGTTATTCGCGAGGAAACGATAGATATCGTCATTTTCAAAAAAGTAAAGAAGGTGGTTTTCAAATAATTCGGTTTTCTTCGATTTTCTCAGCTCCTGTTGGAGATATCGCAAATCCATGGTCAGATTCGTTATCAGCGCGACGAAATACATCAGATAGGGTCCATGTGAAGTGCGAAATATATAAATATTCGTTTTTCGCGTTTTTCTCGGCTCCTGTGAGAGATAGAGCGAAAAGGGGCTTAATACAGGATCATCGATTTTCCCTGATTTTGTTAATCGTTAAATTAGCCATAACTTTTGAATAGTTCAACCGATCCTTAAAATTCTTTTTGCATTCGAAAGAGCACAGAAAAACGAAGAAAATGCGACTAGGATCATTTCGATACTTCAATTTTTTCGCCGAGAGCGCAGATTACAAGTGACCTTGAAAAAACAATTTTTCACATAATTTAGAAATCGATTATCTTAAGCAAAAAAAATCTGCTATTCTCCTAAATATATGGAAATTGATGTATTATCAAGCCTTGTTCGTTAGAGAGTCAAAGAGCAGCGGAAACAGTCGTTATTCGCGAGGAAACGATAGATATCGTCATTTTCAAAAAAGTAAAGAAGGTGGTTTTCAAATAATTCGGTTTTCTTCGATTTTCTCAGCTCCTGTTGGAGATATCGCAAATCCATGGTCAGATTCGTTATCAGCGCGACAAAATACATCAGATAGGGTCCATGTGAAGTGCGAAATATATAAATATTCGTTTTTCGCGTTTTTCTCGGCTCCTGTGAGAGAGAGCGAAAAGGGGCTTAATACAGGATCATCGATTTTCCCTGATTTTCTTAATCGTTAAATTAGCCATAACTTTTGAATAGTTCAACCGATCCTTAAAATTCTTTTTGCATTCGAAAGAGCACAGAAAAACGAAGAAAATGCGACTAGGATCATTTCGATACTTCAATTTTTTGCGCCGAGAGCGCAGATTACAAGTGACCTTGAAAAAACAATTTTTCACATAATTTAGAAATCGATTATCTTACGCAAAAAAATTCAAAAAAATTCTGCTACTGTCCTAAATGGATGGAAATTGATGTATTATCAAGCCTTGTTCGTTAGAGAGCCAAAGAGCTGCGGAAACAGTCATTATTCGCGAGGAAACGATAGATATTGTCATTTTCAAAAAAGTAAAGAAGGTGGTTTTCGATTAATTCGGTTTTCTTCGATTTTCTCAGCTCCTGTTGGAGATATCGCAAATCCATGGTCAGATTCGTTATCAGCGCGACGAAATACATCAGATAGGGTCCATGTGAAGTGCGAAATATATAAATATTCGTTTTTGGCGTTTTTCTCGGCTCCTGTGAGAGATAGAGCGAAAAGGGGCTTAATACAGGATCATCGATTTTCCCTGATTTTCTTAATCGTTAAATTAGCCATAACTTTTGAATAGTTCAACCGATCCTTAAAATTCTTTTTGCATTCGAAAGAGCACAGAAAAACGAAGAAAATGCGACTAGGATCATTTCGATACTTCAATTTTTTGCGCCGAGAGCGCAGATTACAAGTGACCTTGAAAAAACAATTTTTCACATAATTTAGAAATCGATTATCTTACGCAAAAAAAATCTGCTATTGTCCTAAATGGATGGAAATTGATGTATTATCAAGCCTTGTTCGTTAGAGAGTCAAAGAGCAGCGGAAACAGTCGTTATTCGCGAGGAAACGATAGATATCGTCATTTTCAAAAAAGTAAAGAAGGTGGTTTTCAAATAATTCGGTTTTCTTCGATTTTCTCAGCTCCTGTTGGAGATATCGCAAATCCATGGTCAGATTCGTTATCAGCGCGACGAAATACATCAGATAACGTCCATCCCACGTAGGAAATATCGAAAAAATTGTTTTTCGCGTTTTTCTCGGCTCCTGGAGGAGTTAGAGCGAAAAGGAGCTTAATACAGGATCCTCGATTTTCCCTGATTTTGTTAGCCACTAAAGTGGCTATAACTTTTGAACGGCTCAACCGATCGTCGATTTTCTTTTTGCATTCGAAAGAGCACAGAAAAACAAAGAAAATGCGACTAGTCTCATCCCGATATTTCAATTTTTCGATCCGCGAGCGCAGATTGTATGTTACCTGTAAAATAGCATTTTTCACACAACTCAAAAATCGATTATCTGTCGCAAAAAAATTGAAAAAAATTATTCTACTACCCTAAATGGATGGAAATCCATGTATTATCAAGCCTTGTTCGTTAGAAAGTCAAAGAGCAGCGGAAACAGTTGCTATTAGAGAGAAAACGAAAGATATCGTAATTTTAGTAAACGTAAAGAAGGTGGTTTTCTGTTAATTCGGTTTTTTTCGATTTTCTCAGCTACTGTTGGAGATATCGCAAATCCACGGCCAGATTTGTGATCAGCGCGTCGAAATACATCAGATAACGTCCATCCCATGTGGGAAATATCGAAAAAATTGTTTTTCGCGTTTTTCTCGGCTCCTGGAGGAGTTAGAGCGAAAAGGAGCTCAATACAGGATCCTCGATTTTCCCTGATTTTCTTAGCCACTAAAGTGGCCTTAACTTTTGAACGGCTCAACCGATCGTCGATTTTCTTTTTGCATTCGAAAGAACACAGAAAAACAAAGAAAATGCGACTAGTCTCATCCCGATATTTAAATTTTTCGATCCGCGAGCGCAGATTGTATGTTACTTCTAAAATAGCATTTTTCACACAACTCAAAAATCGATTATCTGTCGCAAAAAAATTGAAAAAAATTATTCTACTACCCTAAATGGATGGAAAACCATGTATTATCAAGCCTTGTTCGTTAGAAAGTCAAAGAGCAGCGGAAACAGTCGCTATTAGAGAGAAAACGAAAGATATCGTAATTTTAGTAAACGTAAAGAAGGTGGTTTTCTGTTAATTCGGTTTTTTTCGATTTTCTCAGCTCCTGTTGGAGATATCGCAAATCCACGGCCAGATTTGTGATCAGCGCGTCGAAATACATCAGATAACGTCCATCCCATGTGGGAAATATCGAAAAAATTGTTTTTCGAGTTTTTCTCGGCTCCTGGAGGAGTTAGAGCGAAAAGGAGCTTAATACAGGATCGTCGATTTTCCCTGATTTTGTTAGCCACTAAAGTGGCTATAACTTTTGAACGGCTTAACCGATCGTCGATTTTCTTTTTGCATTCGAAAGAGCACAGAAAAACAAAGAAAATGCGACTAGTCTCATCCCGATATTTCAATTTTTCGATCCGCGAGCGCAGATTGTATGTTACCTCTAAAATAGCATTTTCCACACAACTCAAAAATCGATTATCTGTCGCAAAAAAATTGAAAAAAATTATTCTACTACCCTAAATGGATGGAAATCCATGTATTATGAGCCTTGTTCGTTAGAAAGTCAAAGAGCAGCGGAAACAGTCGCTATTAGAGAGAAAACGAAAGATATCGTAATTTTAGTAAACGTAAAGAAGGTGGTTTTCTGTTAATTCGGTTTTCTCCGATTTTCTCAGCTCCTGTTAAAGATATCGCAAATCCACGGCCAGATTCGTGATCAGCGCGACGAAATACATCAGATAACGTCCATCCCAAGTGGGAAATATCGAAAAAATTGTTTTTCGCGTTTTTCTCGGCTCCTGGAGGAGTTAGAGCGAAAAGGAGCTTAATACAGGATCGTCGATTTTCCCTGATTTTGCTAGCCACTAAAGTGGCTATAACTTTTGAACGGCTTAACCGATCGTCGATTTTCTTTTTGCATTCGAAAGAGCACAGAAAAACAAAGAAAATGCGACTAGTCTCATCCCGATATTTCAATTTTTCGATCCGCGAGCGCAGATTGTATGTTACCTCTAAAATAGCATTTTCCACACAACTCAAAAATCGATTATCTGTCGCAAAAAAATTGAAAAAAATTATTCTACTACCCTAAATGGATGGAAATTCATGTAGTATCAAGCCTTGTTCGTTAGAAAGTCAAAGAGCAGCGGAAACAGTCGCTATTAGAGAGAAAACGAAAGATATCGTAATTTTAGTAAACGTAAAGTAGGTGGTTTTCGGTTAATTCGGTTTTTTTCGATTTTCTCAGCTCCTGTTGGAGATATCGCAAATCCACGGCCAGATTCGTGATCAGCGCGACGAAATACATCAGATAACGTCCATCCCAAGTGGGAAATATCGAAAAAATTGTTTTTCGCGTTTTTCTCGGCTCCTGGAGGAGTTAGAGCGAAAAGGAGCTTAATACAGGATCGTCGATTTTCCCTGATTTTGCTAGCCACTAAAGTGGCTATAACTTTTGAACGGCTCAACCGATCGTCGATTTTCTTTTTGCATTCGAAAGAGCACAGAAAAACAAAGAAAATGCGACTAGTCTCATCCCGATATTTCAATTTTTCGATCCGCGAGCGCAGATTGTATGTTACCTCTAAAATAGCATTTTCCACACAACTCAAAAATCGATTATCTGTCGCAAAAAAATTGAAAAAAATTATTCTACTACCCTAAATGGATGGAAATCCATGTATTATCAAGCCTTGTTCGTTAGAAAGTTAAAGAGCAGCGGAAACAGTCGCTATTATAGAGAAAACGAAAGATATCGTAATTTTAGTAAACGTAAAGTAGGTGGTTTTCGGTTAATTCGGTTTTTTTCGATTTTTTCAGCTCCTGTTGGAGATATCGCAAATCCACGGCCAGATTCGTGATCAGCGCGACGAAATACATCAGATAACGTCCATCCCAAGTGGGAAATATCGAAAAAATTGTTTTTCGCGTTTTTCTCGGCTCCTGGAGGAGTTAGAGCGAAAAGGAGCTCAATACAGGATCCTCGATTTTCCCTGATTTACTTAGCCACTACAGTGGCCATAACTTTTAAACGGCTTAACCGATCGTCGATTTTCTTTTTGCATTCGAAAGAACACAGAAAAACAAAGAAAATGCGACTAGTCTCATCCCGATATTCCAATTTTTCGATCCGCGAGCGCAGATTGTATGTTACCTCCAAAATAGCATTTTCCACACAACTCAAAAATCGATTATCTGTCGCAAAAAAATTGAAAAAAATTATTCTACTACCCTAAATGGATGGAAATCCATGTATTATCAAGCCTTGTTCGTTAGAAAGTTAAAGAGCAGCGGAAACAGTCGCTATTATAGAGAAAACGAAAGATATCGTAATTTTAGTAAACGTAAAGTAGGTGGTTTTCGGTTAATTCGGTTTTTTTCGATTTTTTCAGCTCCTGTTGGAGATATCGCAAATCCACGGCCAGATTCGTGATCAGCGCGACGAAATACATCAGATAACGTCCATCCCAAGTGGGAAATATCGAAAAAATTGTTTTTCGCGTTTTTCTCGGCTCCTGGAGGAGTTAGAGCGAAAAGGAGCTCAATACAGGATCCTCGATTTTCCCTGATTTACTTAGCCACTACAGTGGCCATAACTTTTAAACGGCTTAACCGATCGTCGATTTTCTTTTTGCATTCGAAAGAGCACAGAAAAACAAAGAAAATGCGACTAGTCTCATCCCGATATTTCAATTTTTCGATCCGCGAGCGCAGATTGTATGTTACCTCTAAAATAGCATTTTCCACACAACTCAAAAATCGATTATCTGTCGCAAAAAAATTGAAAAAAATTATTCTACTACCCTAAATGGATGGAAATTCATGTAGTATCAAGCCTTGTTCGTTAGAAAGTCAAAGAGCAGCGGAAACAGTCGCTATTAGAGAGAAAACGAAAGATATCGTAATTTTAGTAAACGTAAAGTAGGTGGTTTTCGGTTAATTCGGTTTTTTTCGATTTTCTCAGCTCCTGTTGGAGATATCGCAAATCCACGGCCAGATTCGTGATCAGCGCGACGAAATACATCAGATAACGTCCATCCCAAGTGGGAAATATCGAAAAAATTGTTTTTCGCGTTTTTCTCGGCTCCTGGAGGAGTTAGAGCGAAAAGGAGCTTAATACAGGATCGTCGATTTTCCCTGATTTTGCTAGCCACTAAAGTGGCTATAACTTTTGAACGGCTCAACCGATCGTCGATTTTCTTTTTGCATTCGAAAGAGCACAGAAAAACAAAGAAAATGCGACTAGTCTCATCCCGATATTTCAATTTTTCGATCCGCGAGCGCAGATTGTATGTTACCTCTAAAATAGCATTTTCCACACAACTCAAAAATCGATTATCTGTCGCAAAAAAATTGAAAAAAATTATTCTACTACCCTAAATGGATGGAAATCCATGTATTATCAAGCCTTGTTCGTTAGAAAGTTAAAGAGCAGCGGAAACAGTCGCTATTATAGAGAAAACGAAAGATATCGTAATTTTAGTAAACGTAAAGTAGGTGGTTTTCGGTTAATTCGGTTTTTTTCGATTTTTTCAGCTCCTGTTGGAGATATCGCAAATCCACGGCCAGATTCGTGATCAGCGCGACGAAATACATCAGATAACGTCCATCCCAAGTGGGAAATATCGAAAAAATTGTTTTTCGCGTTTTTCTCGGCTCCTGGAGGAGTTAGAGCGAAAAGGAGCTCAATACAGGATCCTCGATTTTCCCTGATTTACTTAGCCACTACAGTGGCCATAACTTTTAAACGGCTTAACCGATCGTCGATTTTCTTTTTGCATTCGAAAGAACACAGAAAAACAAAGAAAATGCGACTAGTCTCATCCCGATATTCCAATTTTTCGATCCGCGAGCGCAGATTGTATGTTACCTCCAAAATAGCATTTTCCACACAACTCAAAAATCGATTATCTGTCGCAAAAAAATTGAAAAAAATTATTCTACTACCCTAAATGGATGGAAATCCATGTATTATCAAGCCTTGTTCGTTAGAAAGTTAAAGAGCAGCGGAAACAGTCGCTATTATAGAGAAAACGAAAGATATCGTAATTTTAGTAAACGTAAAGTAGGTGGTTTTCGGTTAATTCGGTTTTTTTCGATTTTTTCAGCTCCTGTTGGAGATATCGCAAATCCACGGCCAGATTCGTGATCAGCGCGACGAAATACATCAGATAACGTCCATCCCAAGTGGGAAATATCGAAAAAATTGTTTTTCGCGTTTTTCTCGGCTCCTGGAGGAGTTAGAGCGAAAAGGAGCTTAATACAGGATCGTCGATTTTCCCTGATTTTGCTAGCCACTAAAGTGGCTATAACTTTTGAACGGCTCAACCGATCGTCGATTTTCTTTTTGCATTCGAAAGAGCACAGAAAAACAAAGAAAATGCGACTAGTCTCATCCCGATATTTCAATTTTTCGATCCGCGAGCGCAGATTGTATGTTACCTCTAAAATAGCATTTTCCACACAACTCAAAAATCGATTATCTGTCGCAAAAAAATTGAAAAAAATTATTCTACTACCCTAAATGGATGGAAATCCATGTATTATCAAGCCTTGTTCGTTAGAAAGTTAAAGAGCAGCGGAAACAGTCGCTATTATAGAGAAAACGAAAGATATCGTAATTTTAGTAAACGTAAAGTAGGTGGTTTTCGGTTAATTCGGTTTTTTTCGATTTTTTCAGCTCCTGTTGGAGATATCGCAAATCCACGGCCAGATTCGTGATCAGCGCGACGAAATACATCAGATAACGTCCATCCCAAGTGGGAAATATCGAAAAAATTGTTTTTCGCGTTTTTCTCGGCTCCTGGAGGAGTTAGAGCGAAAAGGAGCTCAATACAGGATCCTCGATTTTCCCTGATTTACTTAGCCACTACAGTGGCCATAACTTTTAAACGGCTTAACCGATCGTCGATTTTCTTTTTGCATTCGAAAGAACACAGAAAAACAAAGAAAATGCGACTAGTCTCATCCCGATATTCCAATTTTTCGATCCGCGAGCGCAGATTGTATGTTACCTCCAAAATAGCATTTTCCACACAACTCAAAAATCGATTATCTGTCGCAAAAAAATTGAAAAAAATTATTCTACTACCCTAAATGGATGGAAATCCATGTATTATCAAGCCTTGTTCGTTAGAAAGTTAAAGAGCAGCGGAAACAGTCGCTATTATAGAGAAAACGAAAGATATCGTAATTTTAGTAAACGTAAAGTAGGTGGTTTTCGGTTAATTCGGTTTTTTTCGATTTTTTCAGCTCCTGTTGGAGATATCGCAAATCCACGGCCAGATTCGTGATCAGCGCGACGAAATACATCAGATAACGTCCATCCCAAGTGGGAAATATCGAAAAAATTGTTTTTCGCGTTTTTCTCGGCTCCTGGAGGAGTTAGAGCGAAAAGGAGCTCAATACAGGATCCTCGATTTTCCCTGATTTACTTAGCCACTACAGTGGCCATAACTTTTAAACGGCTTAACCGATCGTCGATTTTCTTTTTGCATTCGAAAGAGCACAGAAAAACAAAGAAAATGCGACTAGTCTCATCCCGATATTTCAATTTTTCGATCCGCGAGCGCAGATTGTATGTTACCTCTAAAATAGCATTTTCCACACAACTCAAAAATCGATTATCTGTCGCAAAAAAATTGAAAAAAATTATTCTACTACCCTAAATGGATGGAAATTCATGTAGTATCAAGCCTTGTTCGTTAGAAAGTCAAAGAGCAGCGGAAACAGTCGCTATTAGAGAGAAAACGAAAGATATCGTAATTTTAGTAAACGTAAAGTAGGTGGTTTTCGGTTAATTCGGTTTTTTTCGATTTTCTCAGCTCCTGTTGGAGATATCGCAAATCCACGGCCAGATTCGTGATCAGCGCGACGAAATACATCAGATAACGTCCATCCCAAGTGGGAAATATCGAAAAAATTGTTTTTCGCGTTTTTCTCGGCTCCTGGAGGAGTTAGAGCGAAAAGGAGCTTAATACAGGATCGTCGATTTTCCCTGATTTTGCTAGCCACTAAAGTGGCTATAACTTTTGAACGGCTCAACCGATCGTCGATTTTCTTTTTGCATTCGAAAGAGCACAGAAAAACAAAGAAAATGCGACTAGTCTCATCCCGATATTTCAATTTTTCGATCCGCGAGCGCAGATTGTATGTTACCTCTAAAATAGCATTTTCCACACAACTCAAAAATCGATTATCTGTCGCAAAAAAATTGAAAAAAATTATTCTACTACCCTAAATGGATGGAAATCCATGTATTATCAAGCCTTGTTCGTTAGAAAGTTAAAGAGCAGCGGAAACAGTCGCTATTATAGAGAAAACGAAAGATATCGTAATTTTAGTAAACGTAAAGTAGGTGGTTTTCGGTTAATTCGGTTTTTTTCGATTTTTTCAGCTCCTGTTGGAGATATCGCAAATCCACGGCCAGATTCGTGATCAGCGCGACGAAATACATCAGATAACGTCCATCCCAAGTGGGAAATATCGAAAAAATTGTTTTTCGCGTTTTTCTCGGCTCCTGGAGGAGTTAGAGCGAAAAGGAGCTCAATACAGGATCCTCGATTTTCCCTGATTTACTTAGCCACTACAGTGGCCATAACTTTTAAACGGCTTAACCGATCGTCGATTTTCTTTTTGCATTCGAAAGAACACAGAAAAACAAAGAAAATGCGACTAGTCTCATCCCGATATTCCAATTTTTCGATCCGCGAGCGCAGATTGTATGTTACCTCCAAAATAGCATTTTCCACACAACTCAAAAATCGATTATCTGTCGCAAAAAAATTGAAAAAAATTATTCTACTACCCTAAATGGATGGAAATCCATGTATTATCAAGCCTTGTTCGTTAGAAAGTTAAAGAGCAGCGGAAACAGTCGCTATTATAGAGAAAACGAAAGATATCGTAATTTTAGTAAACGTAAAGTAGGTGGTTTTCGGTTAATTCGGTTTTTTTCGATTTTTTCAGCTCCTGTTGGAGATATCGCAAATCCACGGCCAGATTCGTGATCAGCGCGACGAAATACATCAGATAACGTCCATCCCAAGTGGGAAATATCGAAAAAATTGTTTTTCGCGTTTTTCTCGGCTCCTGGAGGAGTTAGAGCGAAAAGGAGCTCAATACAGGATCCTCGATTTTCCCTGATTTACTTAGCCACTACAGTGGCCATAACTTTTAAACGGCTTAACCGATCGTCGATTTTCTTTTTGCATTCGAAAGAGCACAGAAAAACAAAGAAAATGCGACTAGTCTCATCCCGATATTTCAATTTTTCGATCCGCGAGCGCAGATTGTATGTTACCTCTAAAATAGCATTTTCCACACAACTCAAAAATCGATTATCTGTCGCAAAAAAATTGAAAAAAATTATTCTACTACCCTAAATGGATGGAAATTCATGTAGTATCAAGCCTTGTTCGTTAGAAAGTCAAAGAGCAGCGGAAACAGTCGCTATTAGAGAGAAAACGAAAGATATCGTACTTTTAGTAAACGTAAAGTAGGTGGTTTTCGGTTAATTCGGTTTTTTTCGATTTTTTCAGCTCCTGTTGGAGATATCGCAAATCCACGGCCAGATTCGTGATCAGCGCGACGAAATACATCAGATAACGTCCATCCCAAGTGGGAAATATCGAAAAAATTGTTTTTCGCGTTTTTCTCGGCTCCTGGAGGAGTTAGAGCGAAAAGGAGCTCAATACAGGATCCTCGATTTTCCCTGATTTACTTAGCCACTACAGTGGCCATAACTTTTAAACGGCTTAACCGATCGTCGATTTTCTTTTTGCATTCGAAAGAGCACAGAAAAACAAAGAAAATGCGACTAGTCTCATCCCGATATTTCAATTTTTCGATCCGCGAGCGCAGATTGTATGTTACCTCTAAAATAGCATTTTCCACACAACTCAAAAATCGATTATCTGTCGCAAAAAAATTGAAAAAAATTATTCTACTACCCTAAATGGATGGAAATTCATGTAGTATCAAGCCTTGTTCGTTAGAAAGTCAAAGAGCAGCGGAAACAGTCGCTATTAGAGAGAAAACGAAAGATATCGTACTTTTAGTAAACGTAAAGTAGGTGGTTTTCGGTTAATTCGGTTTTTTTCGATTTTTTCAGCTCCTGTTGGAGATATCGCAAATCCACGGCCAGATTCGTGATCAGCGCGACGAAATACATCAGATAACGTCCATCCCAAGTGGGAAATATCGAAAAAATTGTTTTTCGCGTTTTTCTCGGCTCCTGGAGGAGTTAGAGCGAAAAGGAGCTTAATACAGGATCGTCGATTTTCCCTGATTTTGCTAGCCACTAAAGTGGCTATAACTTTTGAACGGCTCAACCGATCGTCGATTTTCTTTTTGCATTCGAAAGAGCACAGAAAAACAAAGAAAATACGACTAGTCTCATCCCGATATTTAAATTTTTCGATCCGCGAGCGCAGATTGTATGTTACCTCCAAAATAGCATTTTCCACACAACTCAAAAATCGATTATCTGTCGCAAAAAAATTGAAAAAAATTATTCTACTACCCTAAATGGATGGAAATCCATGTATTATCAAGCCTTGTTCGTTAGAAAGTTAAAGAGCAGCGGAAACAGTCGCTATTATAGAGAAAACGAAAGATATCGTAATTTTAGTAAACGTAAAGTAGGTGGTTTTCGGTTAATTCGGTTTTTTTTCGATTTTTTCAGCTCCTGTTGGAGATATCGCAAATCCACGGCCAGATTCGTGATCAGCGCGACGAAATACATCAGATAACGTCCATCCCAAGTGGGAAATATCGAAAAAATTGTTTTTCGCGTTTTTCTCGGCTCCTGGAGGAGTTAGAGCGAAAAGGAGCTTAATACAGGATCGTCGATTTTCCCTGATTTTGCTAGCCACTAAAGTGGCTATAACTTTTGAACGGCTTAACCGATCGTCGATTTTCTTTTTGCATTCGAAAGAGCACAGAAAAACAAAGAAAATGCGACTAGTCTCATCCCGATATTTCAATTTTTCGATCCGCGAGCGCAGATTGTATGTTACCTCTAAAATAGCATTTTCCACACAACTCAAAAATCGATTATCTGTCGCAAAAAAATTGAAAAAAATTATTCTACTACCCTAAATGGATGGAAATTCATGTAGTATCAAGCCTTGTTCGTTAGAAAGTCAAAGAGCAGCGGAAACAGTCGCTATTAGAGAGAAAACGAAAGATATCGTAATTTTAGTAAACGTAAAGTAGGTGGTTTTCGGTTAATTCGGTTTTTTTCGATTTTTTCAGCTCCTGTTGGAGATATCGCAAATCCACGGCCAGATTCGTGATCAGCGCGACGAAATACATCAGATAACGTCCATCCCATGTGGGAAATATCGAAAAAATTGTTTTTCGCGTTTTTCTCGGGTCCTGGAGGAGTTAGAGCGAAAAGGAGCTCAATACAGGATCCTCGATTTTCCCTGATTTACTTAGCCACTACAGTGGCCATAACTTTTAAACGGCTTAACCGATCGTCGATTTTCTTTTTGCATTCGAAAGAGCACAGAAAAACAAAGAAAATGCGACTAGTCTCATCCCGATATTTCAATTTTTCGATCCGCGAGCGCAGATTGTATGTTACCTCTAAAATAGCATTTTCCACACAACTCAAAAATCGATTATCTGTCGCAAAAAAATTGAAAAAAATTATTCTACTACCCTAAATGGATGGAAATTCATGTAGTATCAAGCCTTGTTCGTTAGAAAGTCAAAGAGCAGCGGAAACAGTCGCTATTAGAGAGAAAACGAAAGATATCGTACTTTTAGTAAACGTAAAGTAGGTGGTTTTCGGTTAATTCGGTTTTTTTCGATTTTTTCAGCTCCTGTTGGAGATATCGCAAATCCACGGCCAGATTCGTGATCAGCGCGACGAAATACATCAGATAACGTCCATCCCATGTGGGAAATATCGAAAAAATTGTTTTTCGCGTTTTTCTCGGGTCCTGGAGGAGTTAGAGCGAAAAGGAGCTCAATACAGGATCCTCGATTTTCCCTGATTTACTTAGCCACTACAGTGGCCATAACTTTTAAACGGCTTAACCGATCGTCGATTTTCTTTTTGCATTCGAAAGAGCACAGAAAAACAAAGAAAATGCGACTAGTCTCATCCCGATATTTCAATTTTTCGATCCGCGAGCGCAGATTGTATGTTACCTCTAAAATAGCATTTTCCACACAACTCAAAAATCGATTATCTGTCGCAAAAAAATTGAAAAAAATTATTCTACTACCCTAAATGGATGGAAATTCATGTAGTATCAAGCCTTGTTCGTTAGAAAGTCAAAGAGCAGCGGAAACAGTCGCTATTAGAGAGAAAACGAAAGATATCGTACTTTTAGTAAACGTAAAGTAGGTGGTTTTCGGTTAATTCGGTTTTTTTCGATTTTTTCAGCTCCTGTTGGAGATATCGCAAATCCACGGCCAGATTCGTGATCAGCGCGACGAAATACATCAGATAACGTCCATCCCAAGTGGGAAATATCGAAAAAATTGTTTTTCGCGTTTTTCTCGGCTCCTGGAGGAGTTAGAGCGAAAAGGAGCTTAATACAGGATCGTCGATTTTCCCTGATTTTGCTAGCCACTAAAGTGGCTATAACTTTTGAACGGCTTAACCGATCGTCGATTTTCTTTTTGCATTCGAAAGAGCACAGAAAAACAAAGAAAATGCGACTAGTCTCATCCCGATATTTCAATTTTTCGATCCGCGAGCGCAGATTGTATGTTACCTCTAAAATAGCATTTTCCACACAACTCAAAAATCGATTATCTGTCGCAAAAAAATTGAAAAAAATTATTCTACTACCCTAAATGGATGGAAATCCATGTATTATGAGCCTTGTTCGTTAGAAAGTCAAAGAGCAGCGGAAACAGTCGCTATTAGAGAGAAAACGAAAGATATCGTAATTTTAGTAAACGTAAAGAAGGTGGTTTTCTGTTAATTCGGTTTTCTCCGATTTTCTCAGCTCCTGTTAAAGATATCGCAAATCCACGGCCAGATTCGTGATCAGCGCGTCGAAATACATCAGATAACGTCCATCCCATGTGGGAAATATCGAAAAAATTGTTTTTCGAGTTTTTCTCGGCTCCTGGAGGAGTTAGAGCGAAAAGGAGCTTAATACAGGATCGTTGATTTTCCCTGATTTTGTTAGCCACTAAAGTGGCTATAACTTTTGAACGGCTCAACCGATCGTCGATTTTCTTTTTGCATTCGAAAGAGCACAGAAAAACAAAGAAAATGCGAATAGTCTCATCCCGATATTTCAATTTTTCGATCCGCGAGCGCAGATTGTATGTTACCTCCAAAATAGCATTTTCCACACAACTCAAAAATCGATTATCTGTCGCAAAAAAATTGAAAAAAATTATTCTACTACCCTAAATGGATGGAAATCCATGTATTATCAAGCCTTGTTCGTTAGAAAGTTAAAGAGCAGCGGAAACAGTCGCTATTATAGAGAAAACGAAAGATATCGTACTTTTAGTAAACGTAAAGTAGGTGGTTTTCGGTTAATTCGGTTTTTTTCGATTTTTTCAGCTCCTGTTGGAGATATCGCAAATCCACGGCCAGATTCGTGATCAGCGCGACGAAATACATCAGATAACGTCCATCCCAAGTGGGAAATATCGAAAAAATTGTTTTTCGCGTTTTTCTCGGCTCCTGGAGGAGTTAGAGCGAAAAGGAGCTTAATACAGGATCGTCGATTTTCCCTGATTTTGCTAGCCACTAAAGTGGCTATAACTTTTGAACGGCTTAACCGATCGTCGATTTTCTTTTTGCATTCGAAAGAGCACAGAAAAACAAAGAAAATGCGACTAGTCTCATCCCGATATTTCAATTTTTCGATCCGCGAGCGCAGATTGTATGTTACCTCTAAAATAGCATTTTCCACACAACTCAAAAATCGATTATCTGTCGCAAAAAAATTGAAAAAAATTATTCTACTACCCTAAATGGATGGAAATTCATGTAGTATCAAGCCTTGTTCGTTAGAAAGTCAAAGAGCAGCGGAAACAGTCGCTATTAGAGAGAAAACGAAAGATATCGTAATTTTAGTAAACGTAAAGTAGGTGGTTTTCGGTTAATTCGGTTTTTTTCGATTTTCTCAGCTCCTGTTGGAGATATCGCAAATCCACGGCCAGATTCGTGATCAGCGCGACGAAATACATCAGATAACGTCCATCCCAAGTGGGAAATATCGAAAAAATTGTTTTTCGCGTTTTTCTCGGCTCCTGGAGGAGTTAGAGCGAAAAGGAGCTTAATACAGGATCGTCGATTTTCCCTGATTTTGCTAGCCACTAAAGTGGCTATAACTTTTGAACGGCTCAACCGATCGTCGATTTTCTTTTTGCATTCGAAAGAGCACAGAAAAACAAAGAAAATGCGACTAGTCTCATCCCGATATTTCAATTTTTCGATCCGCGAGCGCAGATTGTATGTTACCTCTAAAATAGCATTTTCCACACAACTCAAAAATCGATTATCTGTCGCAAAAAAATTGAAAAAAATTATTCTACTACCCTAAATGGATGGAAATCCATGTATTATCAAGCCTTGTTCGTTAGAAAGTTAAAGAGCAGCGGAAACAGTCGCTATTATAGAGAAAACGAAAGATATCGTAATTTTAGTAAACGTAAAGTAGGTGGTTTTCGGTTAATTCGGTTTTTTTCGATTTTTTCAGCTCCTGTTGGAGATATCGCAAATCCACGGCCAGATTCGTGATCAGCGCGACGAAATACATCAGATAACGTCCATCCCAAGTGGGAAATATCGAAAAAATTGTTTTTCGCGTTTTTCTCGGCTCCTGGAGGAGTTAGAGCGAAAAGGAGCTCAATACAGGATCCTCGATTTTCCCTGATTTACTTAGCCACTACAGTGGCCATAACTTTTAAACGGCTTAACCGATCGTCGATTTTCTTTTTGCATTCGAAAGAACACAGAAAAACAAAGAAAATGCGACTAGTCTCATCCCGATATTCCAATTTTTCGATCCGCGAGCGCAGATTGTATGTTACCTCCAAAATAGCATTTTCCACACAACTCAAAAATCGATTATCTGTCGCAAAAAAATTGAAAAAAATTATTCTACTACCCTAAATGGATGGAAATCCATGTATTATCAAGCCTTGTTCGTTAGAAAGTTAAAGAGCAGCGGAAACAGTCGCTATTATAGAGAAAACGAAAGATATCGTAATTTTAGTAAACGTAAAGTAGGTGGTTTTCGGTTAATTCGGTTTTTTTCGATTTTTTCAGCTCCTGTTGGAGATATCGCAAATCCACGGCCAGATTCGTGATCAGCGCGACGAAATACATCAGATAACGTCCATCCCAAGTGGGAAATATCGAAAAAATTGTTTTTCGCGTTTTTCTCGGCTCCTGGAGGAGTTAGAGCGAAAAGGAGCTCAATACAGGATCCTCGATTTTCCCTGATTTACTTAGCCACTACAGTGGCCATAACTTTTAAACGGCTTAACCGATCGTCGATTTTCTTTTTGCATTCGAAAGAGCACAGAAAAACAAAGAAAATGCGACTAGTCTCATCCCGATATTTCAATTTTTCGATCCGCGAGCGCAGATTGTATGTTACCTCTAAAATAGCATTTTCCACACAACTCAAAAATCGATTATCTGTCGCAAAAAAATTGAAAAAAATTATTCTACTACCCTAAATGGATGGAAATCCATGTATTATCAAGCCTTGTTCGTTAGAAAGTTAAAGAGCAGCGGAAACAGTCGCTATTATAGAGAAAACGAAAGATATCGTAATTTTAGTAAACGTAAAGTAGGTGGTTTTCGGTTAATTCGGTTTTTTTCGATTTTTTCAGCTCCTGTTGGAGATATCGCAAATCCACGGCCAGATTCGTGATCAGCGCGACGAAATACATCAGATAACGTCCATCCCAAGTGGGAAATATCGAAAAAATTGTTTTTCGCGTTTTTCTCGGCTCCTGGAGGAGTTAGAGCGAAAAGGAGCTCAATACAGGATCCTCGATTTTCCCTGATTTACTTAGCCACTACAGTGGCCATAACTTTTAAACGGCTTAACCGATCGTCGATTTTCTTTTTGCATTCGAAAGAACACAGAAAAACAAAGAAAATGCGACTAGTCTCATCCCGATATTCCAATTTTTCGATCCGCGAGCGCAGATTGTATGTTACCTCCAAAATAGCATTTTCCACACAACTCAAAAATCGATTATCTGTCGCAAAAAAATTGAAAAAAATTATTCTACTACCCTAAATGGATGGAAATCCATGTATTATCAAGCCTTGTTCGTTAGAAAGTTAAAGAGCAGCGGAAACAGTCGCTATTATAGAGAAAACGAAAGATATCGTAATTTTAGTAAACGTAAAGTAGGTGGTTTTCGGTTAATTCGGTTTTTTTCGATTTTTTCAGCTCCTGTTGGAGATATCGCAAATCCACGGCCAGATTCGTGATCAGCGCGACGAAATACATCAGATAACGTCCATCCCAAGTGGGAAATATCGAAAAAATTGTTTTTCGCGTTTTTCTCGGCTCCTGGAGGAGTTAGAGCGAAAAGGAGCTCAATACAGGATCCTCGATTTTCCCTGATTTACTTAGCCACTACAGTGGCCATAACTTTTAAACGGCTTAACCGATCGTCGATTTTCTTTTTGCATTCGAAAGAGCACAGAAAAACAAAGAAAATGCGACTAGTCTCATCCCGATATTTCAATTTTTCGATCCGCGAGCGCAGATTGTATGTTACCTCTAAAATAGCATTTTCCACACAACTCAAAAATCGATTATCTGTCGCAAAAAAATTGAAAAAAATTATTCTACTACCCTAAATGGATGGAAATTCATGTAGTATCAAGCCTTGTTCGTTAGAAAGTCAAAGAGCAGCGGAAACAGTCGCTATTAGAGAGAAAACGAAAGATATCGTACTTTTAGTAAACGTAAAGTAGGTGGTTTTCGGTTAATTCGGTTTTTTTCGATTTTTTCAGCTCCTGTTGGAGATATCGCAAATCCACGGCCAGATTCGTGATCAGCGCGACGAAATACATCAGATAACGTCCATCCCAAGTGGGAAATATCGAAAAAATTGTTTTTCGCGTTTTTCTCGGCTCCTGGAGGAGTTAGAGCGAAAAGGAGCTCAATACAGGATCCTCGATTTTCCCTGATTTACTTAGCCACTACAGTGGCCATAACTTTTAAACGGCTTAACCGATCGTCGATTTTCTTTTTGCATTCGAAAGAGCACAGAAAAACAAAGAAAATGCGACTAGTCTCATCCCGATATTTCAATTTTTCGATCCGCGAGCGCAGATTGTATGTTACCTCTAAAATAGCATTTTCCACACAACTCAAAAATCGATTATCTGTCGCAAAAAAATTGAAAAAAATTATTCTACTACCCTAAATGGATGGAAATTCATGTAGTATCAAGCCTTGTTCGTTAGAAAGTCAAAGAGCAGCGGAAACAGTCGCTATTAGAGAGAAAACGAAAGATATCGTACTTTTAGTAAACGTAAAGTAGGTGGTTTTCGGTTAATTCGGTTTTTTTCGATTTTTTCAGCTCCTGTTGGAGATATCGCAAATCCACGGCCAGATTCGTGATCAGCGCGACGAAATACATCAGATAACGTCCATCCCAAGTGGGAAATATCGAAAAAATTGTTTTTCGCGTTTTTCTCGGCTCCTGGAGGAGTTAGAGCGAAAAGGAGCTTAATACAGGATCGTCGATTTTCCCTGATTTTGCTAGCCACTAAAGTGGCTATAACTTTTGAACGGCTCAACCGATCGTCGATTTTCTTTTTGCATTCGAAAGAGCACAGAAAAACAAAGAAAATACGACTAGTCTCATCCCGATATTTAAATTTTTCGATCCGCGAGCGCAGATTGTATGTTACCTCCAAAATAGCATTTTCCACACAACTCAAAAATCGATTATCTGTCGCAAAAAAATTGAAAAAAATTATTCTACTACCCTAAATGGATGGAAATCCATGTATTATCAAGCCTTGTTCGTTAGAAAGTTAAAGAGCAGCGGAAACAGTCGCTATTATAGAGAAAACGAAAGATATCGTAATTTTAGTAAACGTAAAGTAGGTGGTTTTCGGTTAATTCGGTTTTTTTTCGATTTTTTCAGCTCCTGTTGGAGATATCGCAAATCCACGGCCAGATTCGTGATCAGCGCGACGAAATACATCAGATAACGTCCATCCCAAGTGGGAAATATCGAAAAAATTGTTTTTCGCGTTTTTCTCGGCTCCTGGAGGAGTTAGAGCGAAAAGGAGCTTAATACAGGATCGTCGATTTTCCCTGATTTTGCTAGCCACTAAAGTGGCTATAACTTTTGAACGGCTTAACCGATCGTCGATTTTCTTTTTGCATTCGAAAGAGCACAGAAAAACAAAGAAAATGCGACTAGTCTCATCCCGATATTTCAATTTTTCGATCCGCGAGCGCAGATTGTATGTTACCTCTAAAATAGCATTTTCCACACAACTCAAAAATCGATTATCTGTCGCAAAAAAATTGAAAAAAATTATTCTACTACCCTAAATGGATGGAAATTCATGTAGTATCAAGCCTTGTTCGTTAGAAAGTCAAAGAGCAGCGGAAACAGTCGCTATTAGAGAGAAAACGAAAGATATCGTAATTTTAGTAAACGTAAAGTAGGTGGTTTTCGGTTAATTCGGTTTTTTTCGATTTTTTCAGCTCCTGTTGGAGATATCGCAAATCCACGGCCAGATTCGTGATCAGCGCGACGAAATACATCAGATAACGTCCATCCCATGTGGGAAATATCGAAAAAATTGTTTTTCGCGTTTTTCTCGGGTCCTGGAGGAGTTAGAGCGAAACGGAGCTCAATACAGGATCCTCGATTTTCCCTGATTTACTTAGCCACTACAGTGGCCATAACTTTTAAACGGCTTAACCGATCGTCGATTTTCTTTTTGCATTCGAAAGAGCATAGAAAAACAAAGAAAATGCGACTAGTCTCATCCCGATATTTCAATTTTTCGATCCGCGAGCGCAGATTGTATGTTACCTCTAAAATAGCATTT
The DNA here is from genome assembly GCA_963942595.1 of Cylloceria caligata. Taxonomy (NCBI): domain Eukaryota; kingdom Metazoa; phylum Arthropoda; class Insecta; order Hymenoptera; family Ichneumonidae; genus Cylloceria; species Cylloceria caligata. The sequence goes on from OZ012708.1 coordinate 45,270,096, forward strand.
TCCACACAACTCAAAAATCGATTATCTGTCGCAAAAAAATTGAAAAAAATTATTCTACTACCCTAAATGGATGGAAATTCATGTAGTATCAAGCCTTGTTCGTTAGAAAGTCAAAGAGCAGCGGAAACAGTCGCTATTAGAGAGAAAACGAAAGATATCGTACTTTTAGTAAACGTAAAGTAGGTGGTTTTCGGTTAATTCGGTTTTTTTCGATTTTTTCAGCTCCTGTTGGAGATATCGCAAATCCACGGCCAGATTCGTGATCAGCGCGACGAAATACATCAGATAACGTCCATCCCATGTGGGAAATATCGAAAAAATTGTTTTTCGCGTTTTTCTCGGGTCCTGGAGGAGTTAGAGCGAAAAGGAGCTCAATACAGGATCCTCGATTTTCCCTGATTTACTTAGCCACTACAGTGGCCATAACTTTTAAACGGCTTAACCGATCGTCGATTTTCTTTTTGCATTCGAAAGAGCACAGAAAAACAAAGAAAATGCGACTAGTCTCATCCCGATATTTCAATTTTTCGATCCGCGAGCGCAGATTGTATGTTACCTCTAAAATAGCATTTTCCACACAACTCAAAAATCGATTATCTGTCGCAAAAAAATTGAAAAAAATTATTCTACTACCCTAAATGGATGGAAATTCATGTAGTATCAAGCCTTGTTCGTTAGAAAGTCAAAGAGCAGCGGAAACAGTCGCTATTAGAGAGAAAACGAAAGATATCGTAATTTTAGTAAACGTAAAGTAGGTGGTTTTCGGTTAATTCGGTTTTTTTCGATTTTTTCAGCTCCTGTTGGAGATATCGCAAATCCACGGCCAGATTCGTGATCAGCGCGACGAAATACATCAGATAACGTCCATCCCATGTGGGAAATATCGAAAAAATTGTTTTTCGCGTTTTTCTCGGGTCCTGGAGGAGTTAGAGCGAAAAGGAGCTCAATACAGGATCCTCGATTTTCCCTGATTTACTTAGCCACTACAGTGGCCATAACTTTTAAACGGCTTAACCGATCGTCGATTTTCTTTTTGCATTCGAAAGAGCACAGAAAAACAAAGAAAATGCGACTAGTCTCATCCCGATATTTCAATTTTTCGATCCGCGAGCGCAGATTGTATGTTACCTCTAAAATAGCATTTTCCACACAACTCAAAAATCGATTATCTGTCGCAAAAAAATTGAAAAAAATTATTCTACTACCCTAAATGGATGGAAATTCATGTAGTATCAAGCCTTGTTCGTTAGAAAGTCAAAGAGCAGCGGAAACAGTCGCTATTAGAGAGAAAACGAAAGATATCGTACTTTTAGTAAACGTAAAGTAGGTGGTTTTCGGTTAATTCGGTTTTTTTCGATTTTTTCAGCTCCTGTTGGAGATATCGCAAATCCACGGCCAGATTCGTGATCAGCGCGACGAAATACATCAGATAACGTCCATCCCAAGTGGGAAATATCGAAAAAATTGTTTTTCGCGTTTTTCTCGGCTCCTGGAGGAGTTAGAGCGAAAAGGAGCTTAATACAGGATCGTCGATTTTCCCTGATTTTGCTAGCCACTAAAGTGGCTATAACTTTTGAACGGCTTAACCGATCGTCGATTTTCTTTTTGCATTCGAAAGAGCACAGAAAAACAAAGAAAATGCGACTAGTCTCATCCCGATATTTCAATTTTTCGATCCGCGAGCGCAGATTGTATGTTACCTCTAAAATAGCATTTTCCACACAACTCAAAAATCGATTATCTGTCGCAAAAAAATTGAAAAAAATTATTCTACTACCCTAAATGGATGGAAATTCATGTAGTATCAAGCCTTGTTCGTTAGAAAGTCAAAGAGCAGCGGAAACAGTCGCTATTAGAGAGAAAACGAAAGATATCGTAATTTTAGTAAACGTAAAGTAGGTGGTTTTCGGTTAATTCGGTTTTTTTCGATTTTTTCAGCTCCTGTTGGAGATATCGCAAATCCACGGCCAGATTCGTGATCAGCGCGACGAAATACATCAGATAACGTCCATCCCATGTGGGAAATATCGAAAAAATTGTTTTTCGCGTTTTTCTCGGGTCCTGGAGGAGTTAGAGCGAAAAGGAGCTCAATACAGGATCCTCGATTTTCCCTGATTTACTTAGCCACTACAGTGGCCATAACTTTTAAACGGCTTAACCGATCGTCGATTTTCTTTTTGCATTCGAAAGAGCACAGAAAAACAAAGAAAATGCGACTAGTCTCATCCCGATATTTCAATTTTTCGATCCGCGAGCGCAGATTGTATGTTACCTCTAAAATAGCATTTTCCACACAACTCAAAAATCGATTATCTGTCGCAAAAAAATTGAAAAAAATTATTCTACTACCCTAAATGGATGGAAATTCATGTAGTATCAAGCCTTGTTCGTTAGAAAGTCAAAGAGCAGCGGAAACAGTCGCTATTAGAGAGAAAACGAAAGATATCGTACTTTTAGTAAACGTAAAGTAGGTGGTTTTCGGTTAATTCGGTTTTTTTCGATTTTTTCAGCTCCTGTTGGAGATATCGCAAATCCACGGCCAGATTCGTGATCAGCGCGACGAAATACATCAGATAACGTCCATCCCAAGTGGGAAATATCGAAAAAATTGTTTTTCGCGTTTTTCTCGGCTCCTGGAGGAGTTAGAGCGAAAAGGAGCTTAATACAGGATCGTCGATTTTCCCTGATTTTGCTAGCCACTAAAGTGGCTATAACTTTTGAACGGCTTAACCGATCGTCGATTTTCTTTTTGCATTCGAAAGAGCACAGAAAAACAAAGAAAATGCGACTAGTCTCATCCCGATATTTCAATTTTTCGATCCGCGAGCGCAGATTGTATGTTACCTCTAAAATAGCATTTTCCACACAACTCAAAAATCGATTATCTGTCGCAAAAAAATTGAAAAAAATTATTCTACTACCCTAAATGGATGGAAATTCATGTAGTATCAAGCCTTGTTCGTTAGAAAGTCAAAGAGCAGCGGAAACAGTCGCTATTAGAGAGAAAACGAAAGATATCGTAATTTTAGTAAACGTAAAGTAGGTGGTTTTCGGTTAATTCGGTTTTTTTCGATTTTTTCAGCTCCTGTTGGAGATATCGCAAATCCACGGCCAGATTCGTGATCAGCGCGACGAAATACATCAGATAACGTCCATCCCAAGTGGGAAATATCGAAAAAATTGTTTTTCGCGTTTTTCTCGGCTCCTGGAGGAGTTAGAGCGAAAAGGAGCTCAATACAGGATCCTCGATTTTCCCTGATTTACTTAGCCACTACAGTGGCCATAACTTTTAAACGGCTTAACCGATCGTCGATTTTCTTTTTGCATTCGAAAGAGCACAGAAAAACAAAGAAAATGCGACTAGTCTCATCCCGATATTTCAATTTTTCGATCCGCGAGCGCAGATTGTATGTTACCTCTAAAATAGCATTTTCCACACAACTCAAAAATCGATTATCTGTCGCAAAAAAATTGAAAAAAATTATTCTACTACCCTAAATGGATGGAAATTCATGTAGTATCAAGCCTTGTTCGTTAGAAAGTCAAAGAGCAGCGGAAACAGTCGCTATTAGAGAGAAAACGAAAGATATCGTACTTTTAGTAAACGTAAAGTAGGTGGTTTTCGGTTAATTCGGTTTTTTTCGATTTTTTCAGCTCCTGTTGGAGATATCGCAAATCCACGGCCAGATTCGTGATCAGCGCGACGAAATACATCAGATAACGTCCATCCCAAGTGGGAAATATCGAAAAAATTGTTTTTCGCGTTTTTCTCGGCTCCTGGAGGAGTTAGAGCGAAAAGGAGCTTAATACAGGATCGTCGATTTTCCCTGATTTTGCTAGCCACTAAAGTGGCTATAACTTTTGAACGGCTTAACCGATCGTCGATTTTCTTTTTGCATTCGAAAGAGCACAGAAAAACAAAGAAAATGCGACTAGTCTCATCCCGATATTTCAATTTTTCGATCCGCGAGCGCAGATTGTATGTTACCTCTAAAATAGCATTTTCCACACAACTCAAAAATCGATTATCTGTCGCAAAAAAATTGAAAAAAATTATTCTACTACCCTAAATGGATGGAAATTCATGTAGTATCAAGCCTTGTTCGTTAGAAAGTCAAAGAGCAGCGGAAACAGTCGCTATTAGAGAGAAAACGAAAGATATCGTAATTTTAGTAAACGTAAAGTAGGTGGTTTTCGGTTAATTCGGTTTTTTTCGATTTTTTCAGCTCCTGTTGGAGATATCGCAAATCCACGGCCAGATTCGTGATCAGCGCGACGAAATACATCAGATAACGTCCATCCCAAGTGGGAAATATCGAAAAAATTGTTTTTCGCGTTTTTCTCGGCTCCTGGAGGAGTTAGAGCGAAAAGGAGCTCAATACAGGATCCTCGATTTTCCCTGATTTACTTAGCCACTACAGTGGCCATAACTTTTAAACGGCTTAACCGATCGTCGATTTTCTTTTTGCATTCGAAAGAGCACAGAAAAACAAAGAAAATGCGACTAGTCTCATCCCGATATTTCAATTTTTCGATCCGCGAGCGCAGATTGTATGTTACCTCTAAAATAGCATTTTCCACACAACTCAAAAATCGATTATCTGTCGCAAAAAAATTGAAAAAAATTATTCTACTACCCTAAATGGATGGAAATCCATGTATTATCAAGCCTTGTTCGTTAGAAAGTTAAAGAGCAGCGGAAACAGTCGCTATTATAGAGAAAACGAAAGATATCGTAATTTTAGTAAACGTAAAGTAGGTGGTTTTCGGTTAATTCGGTTTTTTTTCGATTTTTTCAGCTCCTGTTGGAGATATCGCAAATCCACGGCCAGATTCGTGATCAGCGCGACGAAATACATCAGATAACGTCCATCCCAAGTGGGAAATATCGAAAAAATTGTTTTTCGCGTTTTTCTCGGCTCCTGGAGGAGTTAGAGCGAAAAGGAGCTCAATACAGTATCCTCGATTTTCCCTGATTTTCTTAGAAACTAAAGTGGCTATAACTTTTGAACGGCTCAACCGATCGTCGATTTTCTTTTTGCATTCGAAAGAGCACAGAAAAACAAAGAAAATGCGACTAGTCTCATCCCGATATTTCAATTTTTCGATCCGCGAGCGCAGATTGTATGTTACCTCTAAAATAGCATTTTCCACACAACTCAAAAATCGATTATCTGTCGCAAAAAAATTGAAAAAAATTATTCTACTACCCTAAATGGATGGAAATTCATGTAGTATCAAGCCTTGTTCGTTAGAAAGTCAAAGAGCAGCGGAAACAGTCGCTATTAGAGAGAAAACGAAAGATATCGTAATTTTAGTAAACGTAAAGTAGGTGGTTTTCGGTTAATTCGGTTTTTTTCGATTTTTTCAGCTCCTGTTGGAGATATCGCAAATCCACGGCCAGATTCGTGATCAGCGCGACGAAATACATCAGATAACGTCCATCCCAAGTGGGAAATATCGAAAAAATTGTTTTTCGCGTTTTTCTCGGCTCCTGGAGGAGTTAGAGCGAAAAGGAGCTCAATACAGGATCCTCGATTTTCCCTGATTTACTTAGCCACTACAGTGGCCATAACTTTTAAACGGCTTAACCGATCGTCGATTTTCTTTTTGCATTCGAAAGAGCACAGAAAAACAAAGAAAATGCGACTAGTCTCATCCCGATATTTCAATTTTTCGATCCGCGAGCGCAGATTGTATGTTACCTCTAAAATAGCATTTTCCACACAACTCAAAAATCGATTATCTGTCGCAAAAAAATTGAAAAAAATTATTCTACTACCCTAAATGGATGGAAATCCATGTATTATCAAGCCTTGTTCGTTAGAAAGTTAAAGAGCAGCGGAAACAGTCGCTATTATAGAGAAAACGAAAGATATCGTAATTTTAGTAAACGTAAAGTAGGTGGTTTTCGGTTAATTCGGTTTTTTTTCGATTTTTTCAGCTCCTGTTGGAGATATCGCAAATCCACGGCCAGATTCGTGATCAGCGCGACGAAATACATCAGATAACGTCCATCCCAAGTGGGAAATATCGAAAAAATTGTTTTTCGCGTTTTTCTCGGCTCCTGGAGGAGTTAGAGCGAAAAGGAGCTCAATACAGTATCCTCGATTTTCCCTGATTTTCTTAGAAACTAAAGTGGCTATAACTTTTGAACGGCTCAACCGATCGTCGATTTTCTTTTTGCATTCGAAAGAGCACAGAAAAACAAAGAAAATGCGACTAGTCTCATCCCGATATTTCAATTTTTCGATCCGCGAGCGCAGATTGTATGTTACCTCTAAAATAGCATTTTCCACACAACTCAAAAATCGATTATCTGTCGCAAAAAAATTGAAAAAAATTATTCTACTACCCTAAATGGATGGAAATTCATGTAGTATCAAGCCTTGTTCGTTAGAAAGTCAAAGAGCAGCGGAAACAGTCGCTATTAGAGAGAAAACGAAAGATATCGTACTTTTAGTAAACGTAAAGTAGGTGGTTTTCGGTTAATTCGGTTTTTTTCGATTTTTTCAGCTCCTGTTGGAGATATCGCAAATCCACGGCCAGATTCGTGATCAGCGCGACGAAATACATCAGATAACGTCCATCCCATGTGGGAAATATCGAAAAAATTGTTTTTCGCGTTTTTCTCGGGTCCTGGAGGAGTTAGAGCGAAAAGGAGCTCAATACAGGATCCTCGATTTTCCCTGATTTACTTAGCCACTACAGTGGCCATAACTTTTAAACGGCTTAACCGATCGTCGATTTTCTTTTTGCATTCGAAAGAGCACAGAAAAACAAAGAAAATGCGACTAGTCTCATCCCGATATTTCAATTTTTCGATCCGCGAGCGCAGATTGTATGTTACCTCTAAAATAGCATTTTCCACACAACTCAAAAATCGATTATCTGTCGCAAAAAAATTGAAAAAAATTATTCTACTACCCTAAATGGATGGAAATTCATGTAGTATCAAGCCTTGTTCGTTAGAAAGTCAAAGAGCAGCGGAAACAGTCGCTATTAGAGAGAAAACGAAAGATATCGTAATTTTAGTAAACGTAAAGTAGGTGGTTTTCGGTTAATTCGGTTTTTTTCGATTTTTTCAGCTCCTGTTGGAGATATCGCAAATCCACGGCCAGATTCGTGATCAGCGCGACGAAATACATCAGATAACGTCCATCCCATGTGGGAAATATCGAAAAAATTGTTTTTCGCGTTTTTCTCGGGTCCTGGAGGAGTTAGAGCGAAAAGGAGCTCAATACAGGATCCTCGATTTTCCCTGATTTACTTAGCCACTACAGTGGCCATAACTTTTAAACGGCTTAACCGATCGTCGATTTTCTTTTTGCATTCGAAAGAGCACAGAAAAACAAAGAAAATGCGACTAGTCTCATCCCGATATTTCAATTTTTCGATCCGCGAGCGCAGATTGTATGTTACCTCTAAAATAGCATTTTCCACACAACTCAAAAATCGATTATCTGTCGCAAAAAAATTGAAAAAAATTATTCTACTACCCTAAATGGATGGAAATTCATGTAGTATCAAGCCTTGTTCGTTAGAAAGTCAAAGAGCAGCGGAAACAGTCGCTATTAGAGAGAAAACGAAAGATATCGTACTTTTAGTAAACGTAAAGTAGGTGGTTTTCGGTTAATTCGGTTTTTTTCGATTTTTTCAGCTCCTGTTGGAGATATCGCAAATCCACGGCCAGATTCGTGATCAGCGCGACGAAATACATCAGATAACGTCCATCCCATGTGGGAAATATCGAAAAAATTGTTTTTCGCGTTTTTCTCGGGTCCTGGAGGAGTTAGAGCGAAAAGGAGCTCAATACAGGATCCTCGATTTTCCCTGATTTACTTAGCCACTACAGTGGCCATAACTTTTAAACGGCTTAACCGATCGTCGATTTTCTTTTTGCATTCGAAAGAGCACAGAAAAACAAAGAAAATGCGACTAGTCTCATCCCGATATTTCAATTTTTCGATCCGCGAGCGCAGATTGTATGTTACCTCTAAAATAGCATTTTCCACACAACTCAAAAATCGATTATCTGTCGCAAAAAAATTGAAAAAAATTATTCTACTACCCTAAATGGATGGAAATTCATGTAGTATCAAGCCTTGTTCGTTAGAAAGTCAAAGAGCAGCGGAAACAGTCGCTATTAGAGAGAAAACGAAAGATATCGTAATTTTAGTAAACGTAAAGTAGGTGGTTTTCGGTTAATTCGGTTTTTTTCGATTTTTTCAGCTCCTGTTGGAGATATCGCAAATCCACGGCCAGATTCGTGATCAGCGCGACGAAATACATCAGATAACGTCCATCCCATGTGGGAAATATCGAAAAAATTGTTTTTCGCGTTTTTCTCGGGTCCTGGAGGAGTTAGAGCGAAAAGGAGCTCAATACAGGATCCTCGATTTTCCCTGATTTACTTAGCCACTACAGTGGCCATAACTTTTAAACGGCTTAACCGATCGTCGATTTTCTTTTTGCATTCGAAAGAGCACAGAAAAACAAAGAAAATGCGACTAGTCTCATCCCGATATTTCAATTTTTCGATCCGCGAGCGCAGATTGTATGTTACCTCTAAAATAGCATTTTCCACACAACTCAAAAATCGATTATCTGTCGCAAAAAAATTGAAAAAAATTATTCTACTACCCTAAATGGATGGAAATTCATGTAGTATCAAGCCTTGTTCGTTAGAAAGTCAAAGAGCAGCGGAAACAGTCGCTATTAGAGAGAAAACGAAAGATATCGTACTTTTAGTAAACGTAAAGTAGGTGGTTTTCGGTTAATTCGGTTTTTTTCGATTTTTTCAGCTCCTGTTGGAGATATCGCAAATCCACGGCCAGATTCGTGATCAGCGCGACGAAATACATCAGATAACGTCCATACCAAGTGGGAAATATCGAAAAAATTGTTTTTCGCGTTTTTCTCGGCTCCTGGAGGAGTTAGAGCGAAAAGGAGCTTAATACAGGATCGTCGATTTTCCCTGATTTTGCTAGCCACTAAAGTGGCTATAACTTTTGAACGGCTTAACCGATCGTCGATTTTCTTTTTGCATTCGAAAGAGCACAGAAAAACAAAGAAAATGCGACTAGTCTCATCCCGATATTTCAATTTTTCGATCCGCGAGCGCAGATTGTATGTTACCTCTAAAATAGCATTTTCCACACAACTCAAAAATCGATTATCTGTCGCAAAAAAATTGAAAAAAATTATTCTACTACCCTAAATGGATGGAAATTCATGTAGTATCAAGCCTTGTTCGTTAGAAAGTCAAAGAGCAGCGGAAACAGTCGCTATTAGAGAGAAAACGAAAGATATCGTAATTTTAGTAAACGTAAAGTAGGTGGTTTTCGGTTAATTCGGTTTTTTTCGATTTTTTCAGCTCCTGTTGGAGATATCGCAAATCCACGGCCAGATTCGTGATCAGCGCGACGAAATACATCAGATAACGTCCATCCCAAGTGGGAAATATCGAAAAAATTGTTTTTCGCGTTTTTCTCGGCTCCTGGAGGAGTTAGAGCGAAAAGGAGCTCAATACAGGATCCTCGATTTTCCCTGATTTACTTAGCCACTACAGTGGCCATAACTTTTAAACGGCTTAACCGATCGTCGATTTTCTTTTTGCATTCGAAAGAGCACAGAAAAACAAAGAAAATGCGACTAGTCTCATCCCGATATTTCAATTTTTCGATCCGCGAGCGCAGATTGTATGTTACCTCTAAAATAGCATTTTCCACACAACTCAAAAATCGATTATCTGTCGCAAAAAAATTGAAAAAAATTATTCTACTACCCTAAATGGATGGAAATTCATGTAGTATCAAGCCTTGTTCGTTAGAAAGTCAAAGAGCAGCGGAAACAGTCGCTATTAGAGAGAAAACGAAAGATATCGTACTTTTAGTAAACGTAAAGTAGGTGGTTTTCGGTTAATTCGGTTTTTTTCGATTTTTTCAGCTCCTGTTGGAGATATCGCAAATCCACGGCCAGATTCGTGATCAGCGCGACGAAATACATCAGATAACGTCCATCCCAAGTGGGAAATATCGAAAAAATTGTTTTTCGCGTTTTTCTCGGCTCCTGGAGGAGTTAGAGCGAAAAGGAGCTTAATACAGGATCGTCGATTTTCCCTGATTTTGCTAGCCACTAAAGTGGCTATAACTTTTGAACGGCTTAACCGATCGTCGATTTTCTTTTTGCATTCGAAAGAGCACAGAAAAACAAAGAAAATGCGACTAGTCTCATCCCGATATTTCAATTTTTCGATCCGCGAGCGCAGATTGTATGTTACCTCTAAAATAGCATTTTCCACACAACTCAAAAATCGATTATCTGTCGCAAAAAAATTGAAAAAAATTATTCTACTACCCTAAATGGATGGAAATCCATGTATTATCAAGCCTTGTTCGTTAGAAAGTTAAAGAGCAGCGGAAACAGTCGCTATTATAGAGAAAACGAAAGATATCGTAATTTTAGTAAACGTAAAGTAGGTGGTTTTCGGTTAATTCGGTTTTTTTTCGATTTTTTCAGCTCCTGTTGGAGATATCGCAAATCCACGGCCAGATTCGTGATCAGCGCGACGAAATACATCAGATAACGTCCATCCCAAGTGGGAAATATCGAAAAAATTGTTTTTCGCGTTTTTCTCGGCTCCTGGAGGAGTTAGAGCGAAAAGGAGCTCAATACAGGATCGTCGATTTTCCCTGATTTTGCTAGCCACTAAAGTGGCTATAACTTTTGAACGGCTCAACCGATCGTCGATTTTCTTTTTGCATTCGAAAGAGCACAGAAAAACAAAGAAAATGCGACTAGTCTCATCCCGATATTTCAATTTTTCGATCCGCGAGCGCAGATTGTATGTTACCTCTAAAATAGCATTTTCCACACAACTCAAAAATCGATTATCTGTCGCAAAAAAATTGAAAAAAATTATTCTACTACCCTAAATGGATGGAAATCCATGTATTATCAAGCCTTGTTCGTTAGAAAGTTAAAGAGCAGCGGAAACAGTCGCTATTATAGAGAAAACGAAAGATATCGTAATTTTAGTAAACGTAAAGTAGGTGGTTTTCGGTTAATTCGGTTTTTTTCGATTTTTTCAGCTCCTGTTGGAGATATCGCAAATCCACGGCCAGATTCGTGATCAGCGCGACGAAATACATCAGATAACGTCCATCCCAAGTGGGAAATATCGAAAAAATTGTTTTTCGCGTTTTTCTCGGCTCCTGGAGGAGTTAGAGCGAAAAGGAGCTCAATACAGGATCCTCGATTTTCCCTGATTTACTTAGCCACTACAGTGGCCATAACTTTTAAACGGCTTAACCGATCGTCGATTTTCTTTTTGCATTCGAAAGAGCACAGAAAAACAAAGAAAATGCGACTAGTCTCATCCCGATATTTCAATTTTTCGATCCGCGAGCGCAGATTGTATGTTACCTCTAAAATAGCATTTTCCACACAACTCAAAAATCGATTATCTGTCGCAAAAAAATTGAAAAAAATTATTCTACTACCCTAAATGGATGGAAATCCATGTATTATCAAGCCTTGTTCGTTAGAAAGTTAAAGAGCAGCGGAAACAGTCGCTATTATAGAGAAAACGAAAGATATCGTAATTTTAGTAAACGTAAAGTAGGTGGTTTTCGGTTAATTCGGTTTTTTTCGATTTTTTCAGCTCCTGTTGGAGATATCGCAAATCCACGGCCAGATTCGTGATCAGCGCGACGAAATACATCAGATAACGTCCATCCCAAGTGGGAAATATCGAAAAAATTGTTTTTCGCGTTTTTCTCGGCTCCTGGAGGAGTTAGAGCGAAAAGGAGCTCAATACAGGATCCTCGATTTTCCCTGATTTACTTAGCCACTACAGTGGCCATAACTTTTAAACGGCTTAACCGATCGTCGATTTTCTTTTTGCATTCGAAAGAGCACAGAAAAACAAAGAAAATGCGACTAGTCTCATCCCGATATTTCAATTTTTCGATCCGCGAGCGCAGATTGTATGTTACCTCTAAAATAGCATTTTCCACACAACTCAAAAATCGATTATCTGTCGCAAAAAAATTGAAAAAAATTATTCTACTACCCTAAATGGATGGAAATTCATGTAGTATCAAGCCTTGTTCGTTAGAAAGTCAAAGAGCAGCGGAAACAGTCGCTATTAGAGAGAAAACGAAAGATATCGTACTTTTAGTAAACGTAAAGTAGGTGGTTTTCGGTTAATTCGGTTTTTTTCGATTTTTTCAGCTCCTGTTGGAGATATCGCAAATCCACGGCCAGATTCGTGATCAGCGCGACGAAATACATCAGATAACGTCCATCCCAAGTGGGAAATATCGAAAAAATTGTTTTTCGCGTTTTTCTCGGCTCCTGGAGGAGTTAGAGCGAAAAGGAGCTTAATACAGGATCGTCGATTTTCCCTGATTTTGCGAGCCACTAAAGTGGCTATAACTTTTGAACGGCTCAACCGATCGTCGATTTTCTTTTTGCATTCGAAAGAGCACAGAAAAACAAAGAAAATGCGACTAGTCTCATCCCGATATTTCAATTTTTCGATCCGCGAGCGCAGATTGTATGTTACCTCTAAAATAGCATTTTCCACACAACTCAAAAATCGATTATCTGTCGCAAAAAAATTGAAAAAAATTATTCTACTACCCTAAATGGATGGAAATTCATGTAGTATCAAGCCTTGTTCGTTAGAAAGTCAAAGAGCAGCGGAAACAGTCGCTATTAGAGAGAAAACGAAAGATATCGTACTTTTAGTAAACGTAAAGTAGGTGGTTTTCGGTTAATTCGGTTTTTTTCGATTTTTTCAGCTCCTGTTGGAGATATCGCAAATCCACGGCCAGATTCGTGATCAGCGCGACGAAATACATCAGATAACGTCCATCCCAAGTGGGAAATATCGAAAAAATTGTTTTTCGCGTTTTTCTCGGCTCCTGGAGGAGTTAGAGCGAAAAGGAGCTTAATACAGGATCGTCGATTTTCCCTGATTTTGCTAGCCACTAAAGTGGCTATAACTTTTGAACGGCTCAACCGATCGTCGATTTTCTTTTTGCATTCGAAAGAGCACAGAAAAACAAAGAAAATACGACTAGTCTCATCCCGATATTTAAATTTTTCGATCCGCGAGCGCAGATTGTATGTTACCTCCAAAATAGCATTTTCCACACAACTCAAAAATCGATTATCTGTCGCAAAAAAATTGAAAAAAATTATTCTACTACCCTAAATCTATGGAAATCCATGTATTATCAAGCCTTGTTCGTTAGAAAGTCAAAGAGCAGCGGAAACAGTCGCTATTAGAGAGAAAACGAAAGATATCGTAATTTTAGTAAACGTAAAGTAGGTGGTTTTCGGTTAATTCGGTTTTTTTCGATTTTTTCAGCTCCTGTTGGAGATATCGCAAATCCACGGCCAGATTCGTGATCAGCGCGACGAAATACATCAGATAACGTCCATCCCAAGTGGGAAATATCGAAAAAATTGTTTTTCGCGTTTTTCTCGGCTCCTGGAGGAGTTAGAGCGAAAAGGAGCTCAATACAGGATCCTCGATTTTCCCTGATTTACTTAGCCACTACAGTGGCCATAACTTTTAAACGGCTTAACCGATCGTCGATTTTCTTTTTGCATTCGAAAGAGCACAGAAAAACAAAGAAAATGCGACTAGTCTCATCCCGATATTTCAATTTTTCGATCCGCGAGCGCAGATTGTATGTTACCTCTAAAATAGCATTTTCCACACAACTCAAAAATCGATTATCTGTCGCAAAAAAATTGAAAAAAATTATTCTACTACCCTAAATGGATGGAAATTCATGTAGTATCAAGCCTTGTTCGTTAGAAAGTCAAAGAGCAGCGGAAACAGTCGCTATTATAGAGAAAACGAAAGATATCGTAATTTTAGTAAACGTAAAGTAGGTGGTTTTCGGTTAATTCGGTTTTTTTTCGATTTTCTCAGCTCCTGTTGGAGATATCGCAAATCCACGGCCAGATTCGTGATCAGCGCGACGAAATACATCAGATAACGTCCATCCCAAGTGGGAAATATCGAAAAAATTGTTTTTCGCGTTTTTCTCGGCTCCTGGAGGAGTTAGAGCGAAAAGGAGCTCAATACAGTATCCTCGATTTTCCCTGATTTTGCTAGCCACTAAAGTGGCTATAACTTTTGAACGGCTTAACCGATCGTCGATTTTCTTTTTGCATTCGAAAGAGCACAGAAAAACAAAGAAAATGCGACTAGTCTCATCCCGATATTTCAATTTTTCGATCCGCGAGCGCAGATTGTATGTTACCTCTAAAATAGCATTTTCCACACAACTCAAAAATCGATTATCTGTCGCAAAAAAATTGAAAAAAATTATTCTACTACCCTAAATGGATGGAAATCCATGTATTATCAAGCCTTGTTCGTTAGAAAGTTAAAGAGCAGCGGAAACAGTCGCTATTATAGAGAAAACGAAAGATATCGTAATTTTAGTAAACGTAAAGTAGGTGGTTTTCGGTTAATTCGGTTTTTTTCGATTTTTTCAGCTCCGGTTGGAGATATCGCAAATCCACGGCCAGATTCGTGATCAGCGCGACGAAATACATCAGATAACGTCCATCCCAAGTGGGAAATATCGAAAAAATTGTTTTTCGCGTTTTTCTCGGCTCCTGGAGGAGTTAGAGCGAAAAGGAGCTCAATACAGGATCCTCGATTTTCCCTGATTTACTTAGCCACTACAGTGGCCATAACTTTTGAACGGCTCAACCGATCGTCGATTTTCTTTTTGCATTCGAAAGAGCACAGAAAAACAAAGAAAATACGACTAGTCTCATCCCGATATTTAAATTTTTCGATCCGCGAGCGCAGATTGTATGTTACCTCCAAAATAGCATTTTCCACACAACTCAAAAATCGATTATCTGTCGCAAAAAAATTGAAAAAAATTATTCTACTACCCTAAATGGATGGAAATCCATGTATTATCAAGCCTTGTTCGTTAGAAAGTTAAAGAGCAGCGGAAACAGTCGCTATTATAGAGAAAACGAAAGATATCGTAATTTTAGTAAACGTAAAGTAGGTGGTTTTCGGTTAATTCGGTTTTTTTTCGATTTTCTCAGCTCCTGTTGGAGATATCGCAAATCCACGGCCAGATTCGTGATCAGCGCGACGAAATACATCAGATAACGTCCATCCCATGTGGGAAATATCGAAAAAATTGTTTTTCGCGTTTTTCTCGGGTCCTGGAGGAGTTAGAGCGAAAAGGAGCTCAATACAGGATCCTCGATTTTCCCTGATTTACTTAGCCACTACAGTGGCCATAACTTTTAAACGGCTTAACCGATCGTCGATTTTCTTTTTGCATTCGAAAGAGCACAGAAAAACAAAGAAAATGCGACTAGTCTCATCCCGATATTTCAATTTTTCGATCCGCGAGCGCAGATTGTATGTTACCTCTAAAATAGCATTTTCCACACAACTCAAAAATCGATTATCTGTCGCAAAAAAATTGAAAAAAATTATTCTACTACCCTAAATGGATGGAAATTCATGTAGTATCAAGCCTTGTTCGTTAGAAAGTCAAAGAGCAGCGGAAACAGTCGCTATTATAGAGAAAACGAAAGATATCCTAATTTTAGTAAACGTAAAGTAGGTGGTTTTCGGTTAATTCGGTTTTTTTCGATTTTTTCAGCTCCTGTTGGAGATATCGCAAATCCACGGCCAGATTCGTGATCAGCGCGACGAAATACATCAGATAACGTCCATCCCAAGTGGGAAATATCGAAAAAATTGTTTTTCGCGTTTTTCTCGGCTCCTGGAGGAGTTAGAGCGAAAAGGAGCTCAATACAGGATCCTCGATTTTCCCTGATTTACTTAGCCACTACAGTGGCCATAACTTTTGAACGGCTCAACCGATCGTCGATTTTCTTTTTGCATTCGAAAGAGCACAGAAAAACAAAGAAAATGCGACTAGTCTCATCCCGATATTTCAATTTTTCGATCCGCGAGCGCAGATTGTATGTTACCTCTAAAATAGCATTTTCCACACAACTCAAAAATCGATTATCTGTCGCAAAAAAATTGAAAAAAATTATTCTACTACCCTAAATGGATGGAAATTCATGTAGTATCAAGCCTTGTTCGTTAGAAAGTCAAAGAGCAGCGGAAACAGTCGCTATTAGAGAGAAAACGAAAGATATCGTAATTTTAGTAAACGTAAAGTAGGTGGTTTTCGGTTAATTCGGTTTTTTTCGATTTTCTCAGCTCCTGTTGGAGATATCGCAAATCCACGGCCAGATTCGTGATCAGCGCGACGAAATACATCAGATAACGTCCATCCCAAGTGGGAAATATCGAAAAAATTGTTTTTCGCGTTTTTCTCGGCTCCTGGAGGAGTTAGAGCGAAAAGGAGCTTAATACAGGATCGTCGATTTTCCCTGATTTTGCTAGCCACTAAAGTGGCTATAACTTTTGAACGGCTCAACCGATCGTCGATTTTCTTTTTGCATTCGAAAGAGCACAGAAAAACAAAGAAAATGCGACTAGTCTCATCCCGATATTTTAATTTTTCGATCCGCGAGCGCAGATTGTATGTTACCTCTAAAATAGCATTTTCCACACAACTCAAAAATCGATTATCTATCGCAAAAAAATTGAAAAAAATTATTCTACTACCCTAAATGGATGGAAATTCATGTATTATCAAGCCTTGTTCGTTAGAAAGTCAAAGAGCAGCGGAAACAGTCGCTATTAGAGAGAAAACGAAAGATATCGTAATTTTAGTAAACGTAAAGAAGGTGGTTTTCTGTTAATTCGGTTTTTTTCGATTTTCTCAGCTCCTGTTGGAGATATCGCAAATCCACGGCCAGATTTGTGATCAGCGCGACGAAATACATCAGATAACGTCCATCCCATGTGGGAAATATCGAAAAAATTGTTTTTCGCGTTTTTCTCGGCTCCTGGAGGAGTTAGAGCGAAAAGGAGCTCAATACAGTATCCTCGGTTTTCCCTGATTTTCTTAGCCACTAAAGTGGCCATAACTTTTAAACGGCTTAACCGATCGTCGATTTTCTTTTTGCATTCGAAAGAGCACAGAAAAACAAAGAAAATGCGACTAGTCTCATCCCGATATTCCAATTTTTCGATCCGCGAGCGCAGATTGTATGTTACCTCTAAAATAGCATTTTCCACACAACTCAAAAATCGATTATCTGTCGCAAAAAAATTGAAAAAAATTATTCTACTACCCTAAATGGATGGAAGTTCATGTAGTATCAAGCCTTGTTCGTTAGAAAGTCAAAGAGCAGCGGAAACAGTCGCTATTAGAGAGAAAACGAAAGATATCGTAATTTTAGTAAACGTAAAGTAGGTGGTTTTCGGTTAATTCGGTTTTTTTCGATTTTCTCAGCTCCTGTTGGAGATATCGCAAATCCACGGCCAGATTCGTGATCAGCGCGACGAAATACATCAGATAACGTCCATCCCATGTGGGAAATATCGAAAAAATTGTTTTTCGCGTTTTTCTCGGCTCCTGGAGGAGTTAGAGCGAAAAGGAGCTCAATACAGGATCCTCGATTTTCCCTGATTTACTTAGCCACTACAGTGGCCATAACTTTTAAACGGCTTAACCGATCGTCGATTTTCTTTTTGCATTCGAAAGAGCACAGAAAAACAAAGAAAATGCGACTAGTCTCATCCCGATATTTCAATTTTTCGATCCGCGAGCGCAGATTGTATGTTACCTCTAAAATAGCATTTTCCACACAACTCAAAAATCGATTATCTGTCGCAAAAAAATTGAAAAAAATTATTCTACTACCCTAAATGGATGGAAATTCATGTAGTATCAAGCCTTGTTCGTTAGAAAGTCAAAGAGCAGCGGAAACAGTCGCTATTAGAGAGAAAACGAAAGATATCGTACTTTTAGTAAACGTAAAGTAGGTGGTTTTCGGTTAATTCGGTTTTTTTCGATTTTTTCAGCTCCTGTTGGAGATATCGCAAATCCACGGCCAGATTCGTGATCAGCGCGACGAAATACATCAGATAACGTCCATCCCAAGTGGGAAATATCGAAAAAATTGTTTTTCGCGTTTTTCTCGGCTCCTGGAGGAGTTAGAGCGAAAAGGAGCTTAATACAGGATCGTCGATTTTCCCTGATTTTGCTAGCCACTAAAGTGGCTATAACTTTTGAACGGCTCAACCGATCGTCGATTTTCTTTTTGCATTCGAAAGAGCACAGAAAAACAAAGAAAATGCGACTAGTCTCATCCCGATATTTCAATTTTTCGATCCGCGAGCGCAGATTGTATGTTACCTCTAAAATAGCATTTTCCACACAACTCAAAAATCGATTATCTATCGCAAAAAAATTGAAAAAAATTATTCTACTACCCTAAATGGATGGAAATTCATGTATTATCAAGCCTTGTTCGTTAGAAAGTCAAAGAGCAGCGGAAACAGTCGCTATTAGAGAGAAAACGATAGATATCGTAATTTTAGTAAACGTAAAGAAGGTGGTTTTCTGTTAATTCGGTTTTTTTCGATTTTCTCAGCTCCTGTTGGAGATATCGCAAATCCACGGCCAGATTTGTGATCAGCGCGACGAAATACATCAGATAACGTCCATCCCATGTGGGAATTATCGAAAAAATTGTTTTTCGCGTTTTTCTCGGCTCCTGGAGGAGTTAGAGTGAAAAGGAGCTCAATACAGTATCCTCGATTTTCCCTGATTTTCTTAGCCACTAAAGTGGCCATAACTTTTAAACGGCTTAACCGATCGTCGATTTTCTTTTTGCATTCGAAAGAACACAGAAAAACAAAGAAAATGCGACTAGTCTCATCCCGATATTCCAATTTTTCGATCCGCGAGCGCAGATTGTATGTTACCTCTAAAATAGCATTTTCCACACAACTCAAAAATCGATTATCTGTCGCAAAAAAATTGAAAAAAATTATTCTACTACCCTAAATGGATGGAAATTCATGTAGTATCAAGCCTTGTTCGTTAGAAAGTCAAAGAGCAGCGGAAACAGTCGCTATTAGAGAGAAAACGAAAGATATCGTAATTTTAGTAAACGTAAAGTAGGTGGTTTTCGGTTAATTCGGTTTTTTTCGATTTTTTCAGCTGCTGTTGGAGATATCGCAAATCCACGGCCAGATTCGTGATCAGCGCGACGAAATACATCAGATAACGTCCATCCCAAGTGGGAAATATCGAAAAAATTGTTTTTCGCGTTTTTCTCGGCTCCTGGAGGAGTTAGAGCGAAAAGGAGCTTAATACAGGATCGTCGATTTTCCCTGATTTTGCTAGCCACTAAAGTGGCTATAACTTTTGAACGGCTCAACCGATCGTCGATTTTCTTTTTGCATTCGAAAGAGCACAGAAAAACAAAGAAAATGCGACTAGTCTCATCCCGATATTTCAATTTTTCGATCCGCGAGCGCAGATTGTATGTTACCTCTAAAATAGCATTTTCCACACAACTCAAAAATCGATTATCTGTCGCAAAAAAATTGAAAAAAATTATTCTACTACCCTAAATGGATGGAAATTCATGTAGTATCAAGCCTTGTTCGTTAGAAAGTCAAAGAGCAGCGGAAACAGTCGCTATTAGAGAGAAAACGAAAGATATCGTAATTTTAGTAAACGTAAAGTAGGTGGTTTTCGGTTAATTCGGTTTTTTTCGATTTTCTCAGCTCCTGTTGGAGATATCGCAAATCCACGGCCAGATTCGTGATCAGCGCGACGAAATACATCAGATAACGTCCATCCCAAGTGGGAAATATCGAAAAAATTGTTTTTCGCGTTTTTCTCGGCTCCTGGAGGAGTTAGAGCGAAAAGGAGCTTAATACAGGATCGTCGATTTTCCCTGATTTTGCTAGCCACTAAAGTGGCTATAACTTTTGAACGGCTCAACCGATCGTCGATTTTCTTTTTGCATTCGAAAGAACACAGAAAAACAAAGAAAATGCGACTAGTCTCATCCCGATATTCCAATTTTTCGATCCGCGAGCGCAGATTGTATGTTACCTCTAAAATAGCATTTTTCACACAACTCAAAAATCGATTATCTGTCGCAAAAAAATTGAAAAAAATTATTCTACTACCCTAAATGGATGGAAATCCATGTATTATTAAGCCTTGTTCGTTAGAAAGTCAAAGAGTAGCGGAAACAGTCGCTATTAGAGAGACAACAAAAGATATCGTAATTTTAGTAAACGTAAAGAAGGTGGTTTTCTGTTAATTCGGTTTTTTTCGATTTTCTCAGCTCCTGTTGGAGATATCGCAAATCCACGGCCAGATTCGTGATCAGCGCGACGAAATACATCAGATAACGTCCGTCCCATGTGGGAAAAATCGAAAAAATTGTTTTTCGAGTTTTTCTCGGCTCCTGCAGGAGTTAGAGCGAAAAGGAGCTTAATACAGGATCCTCGATTTTCCCTGATTTTGTTAGCCACTAAAGTGGCCATAACTTTTGAACGGCTCAACTGATTCCCGATTTTCTTTTTGCATTCGAAAGAGCACAGAAAAACAAAGAAAATGCGACTAGTCTCATCCCGATATTTCAATTTTTCGATCCGCGAGCGCAGATTGTATGTTACCTCTAAAATAGCATTTTTCACACAATTCAAAAATCGATTATCTGTCGCAAAAAAATTGAAAAAAATTATTCTACTACCCTAAATGGATGGAAATCCATGTATTATCAAGCCTTGTTCGTTAGAAAGTCAAAGAGCAGCGGAAACAGTCGCTATTAGAGAGAAAACGAAAGATATCGTAATTTTAGTAAACGTAAAGTAGGTGGTTTTCGGTTAATTCGGTTTTTTTTCGATTTTCTCAGCTCCTGTTGGAGATATCGCAAATCCACGGCCAGATTCGTGATCAGCGCGACGAAATACATCAGATAACGTCCATCCCATGTGGGAAATATCGAAAAAATTGTTTTTCGCGTTTTTCTCGGCTCCTGGAGGAGTTAGAGCGAAAAGGAGCTCAATACAGTATCCTCGATTTTCCCTGATTTTCTTAGCCACTAAAGTGGCCATAACTTTTAAACGGCTTAACCGATCGTCGATTTTCTTTTTGCATTCGAAAGAACACAGAAAAACAAAGAAAATGCGACTAGTCTCATCCCGATATTCCAATTTTTCGATCCGCGAGCGCAGATTGTATGTTACCTCTAAAATAGCATTTTCCACACAACTCAAAAATCGATTATCTGTCGCAAAAAAATTGAAAAAAATTATTCTACTACCCTAAATGGATGGAAGTTCATGTAGTATCAAGCCTTGTTCGTTAGAAAGTCAAAGAGCAGCGGAAACAGTCGCTATTAGAGAGAAAACGAAAGATATCGTAATTTTAGTAAACGTAAAGTAGGTGGTTTTCGGTTAATTCGGTTTTTTTCGATTTTCTCAGCTCCTGTTGGAGATATCGCAAATCCACGGCCAGATTCGTGATCAGCGCGACGAAATACATCAGATAACGTCCATCCCATGTGGGAAATATCGAAAAAATTGTTTTTCGCGTTTTTCTCGGCTCCTGGAGGAGTTAGAGCGAAAAGGAGCTCAATACAGGATCCTCGATTTTCCCTGATTTACTTAGCCACTACAGTGGCCATAACTTTTAAACGGCTTAACCGATCGTCGATTTTCTTTTTGCATTCGAAAGAGCACAGAAAAACAAAGAAAATGCGACTAGTCTCATCCCGATATTTCAATTTTTCGATCCGCGAGCGCAGATTGTATGTTACCTCTAAAATAGCATTTTCCACACAACTCAAAAATCGATTATCTGTCGCAAAAAAATTGAAAAAAATTATTCTACTACCCTAAATGGATGGAAATTCATGTAGTATCAAGCCTTGTTCGTTAGAAAGTCAAAGAGCAGCGGAAACAGTCGCTATTAGAGAGAAAACGAAAGATATCGTACTTTTAGTAAACGTAAAGTAGGTGGTTTTCGGTTAATTCGGTTTTTTTCGATTTTTTCAGCTCCTGTTGGAGATATCGCAAATCCACGGCCAGATTCGTGATCAGCGCGACGAAATACATCAGATAACGTCCATCCCAAGTGGGAAATATCGAAAAAATTGTTTTTCGCGTTTTTCTCGGCTCCTGGAGGAGTTAGAGCGAAAAGGAGCTTAATACAGGATCGTCGATTTTCCCTGATTTTGCTAGCCACTAAAGTGGCTATAACTTTTGAACGGCTCAACCGATCGTCGATTTTCTTTTTGCATTCGAAAGAGCACAGAAAAACAAAGAAAATGCGACTAGTCTCATCCCGATATTTCAATTTTTCGATCCGCGAGCGCAGATTGTATGTTACCTCTAAAATAGCATTTTCCACACAACTCAAAAATCGATTATCTATCGCAAAAAAATTGAAAAAAATTATTCTACTACCCTAAATGGATGGAAATTCATGTATTATCAAGCCTTGTTCGTTAGAAAGTCAAAGAGCAGCGGAAACAGTCGCTATTAGAGAGAAAACGATAGATATCGTAATTTTAGTAAACGTAAAGAAGGTGGTTTTCTGTTAATTCGGTTTTTTTCGATTTTCTCAGCTCCTGTTGGAGATATCGCAAATCCACGGCCAGATTTGTGATCAGCGCGACGAAATACATCAGATAACGTCCATCCCATGTGGGAATTATCGAAAAAATTGTTTTTCGCGTTTTTCTCGGCTCCTGGAGGAGTTAGAGTGAAAAGGAGCTCAATACAGTATCCTCGATTTTCCCTGATTTTCTTAGCCACTAAAGTGGCCATAACTTTTAAACGGCTTAACCGATCGTCGATTTTCTTTTTGCATTCGAAAGAACACAGAAAAACAAAGAAAATGCGACTAGTCTCATCCCGATATTCCAATTTTTCGATCCGCGAGCGCAGATTGTATGTTACCTCTAAAATAGCATTTTCCACACAACTCAAAAATCGATTATCTGTCGCAAAAAAATTGAAAAAAATTATTCTACTACCCTAAATGGATGGAAATTCATGTAGTATCAAGCCTTGTTCGTTAGAAAGTCAAAGAGCAGCGGAAACAGTCGCTATTAGAGAGAAAACGAAAGATATCGTAATTTTAGTAAACGTAAAGTAGGTGGTTTTCGGTTAATTCGGTTTTTTTCGATTTTTTCAGCTCCTGTTGGAGATATCGCAAATCCACGGCCAGATTCGTGATCAGCGCGACGAAATACATCAGATAACGTCCATCCCAAGTGGGAAATATCGAAAAAATTGTTTTTCGCGTTTTTCTCGGCTCCTGGAGGAGTTAGAGCGAAAAGGAGCTTAATACAGGATCGTCGATTTTCCCTGATTTTGCTAGCCACTAAAGTGGCTATAACTTTTGAACGGCTCAACCGATCGTCGATTTTCTTTTTGCATTCGAAAGAGCACAGAAAAACAAAGAAAATGCGACTAGTCTCATCCCGATATTTCAATTTTTCGATCCGCGAGCGCAGATTGTATGTTACCTCTAAAATAGCATTTTCCACACAACTCAAAAATCGATTATCTGTCGCAAAAAAATTGAAAAAAATTATTCTACTACCCTAAATGGATGGAAATTCATGTAGTATCAAGCCTTGTTCGTTAGAAAGTCAAAGAGCAGCGGAAACAGTCGCTATTAGAGAGAAAACGAAAGATATCGTAATTTTAGTAAACGTAAAGTAGGTGGTTTTCGGTTAATTCGGTTTTTTTCGATTTTTTCAGCTGCTGTTGG
This sequence comes from Cylloceria caligata, assembly GCA_963942595.1. NCBI lineage: Eukaryota > Metazoa > Arthropoda > Insecta > Hymenoptera > Ichneumonidae > Cylloceria > Cylloceria caligata. The sequence continues at coordinate 45,293,786 of OZ012708.1, forward strand.
AGATATCGCAAATCCACGGCCAGATTCGTGATCAGCGCGACGAAATACATCAGATAACGTCCATCCCAAGTGGGAAATATCGAAAAAATTGTTTTTCGCGTTTTTCTCGGCTCCTGGAGGAGTTAGAGCGAAAAGGAGCTTAATACAGGATCGTCGATTTTCCCTGATTTTGCTAGCCACTAAAGTGGCTATAACTTTTGAACGGCTCAACCGATCGTCGATTTTCTTTTTGCATTCGAAAGAGCACAGAAAAACAAAGAAAATGCGACTAGTCTCATCCCGATATTTAAATTTTTCGATCCGCGAGCGCAGATTGTATGTTACCTCCAAAATAGCATTTTCCACACAACTCAAAAATCGATTATCTGTCGCAAAAAAATTGAAAAAAATTATTCTACTACCCTAAATGGATGGAAATCCATGTATTATCAAGCCTTGTTCGTTAGAAAGTTAAAGAGCAGCGGAAACAGTCGCTATTAGAGAGAAAACGAAAGATATCGTAATTTTAGTGAACGTAAAGTAGGTGGTTTTCGGTTAATTCGGTTTTTTTCGATTTTCTCAGCTCCTGTTGGAGATATCGCAAATCCACGGCCAGATTCGTGATCAGCGCGACGAAATACATCAGATAACGTCCATCCCATGTGGGAAATATCGAAAAAATTGTTTTTCGCGTTTTTCTCGGCTCCTGGAGGAGTTAGAGCGAAAAGGAGCTCAATACAGGATCCTCGATTTTCCCTGATTTTGTTAGCCACTAAAGTGGCTATAACTTTTGAACGGCTCAACCGATCGTCGATTTTCTTTTTGCATTCGAAAGAGCACAGAAAAACAAAGAAAATGCGACTAGTCTCATGCCGATATTTCAATTTTTCGATCCGCGAGCGCAGATTGTATGTTACCTCTAAAATAGCATTTTCCACACAACTCAAAAATCGATTATCTGTCGCAAAAAAATTGAAAAAAATTATTCTACTACCCTAAATGGATGGAAATCCATGTATTATCAAGCCTTGTTCGTTAGAAAGTCAAAGAGCAGCGGAAACAGTCGCTATTAGAGAGGAAACGAAAGATATCGTAATTTTAGTAAACGTAAAGTAGGTGGTTTTCGGTTAATTCGGTTTTTTTCGATTTTCTCAGCTCCTGTTGGAGATATCGCAAATCCACGGCCAGATTCGTGATCAGCGCGACGAAATACATCAGATAACGTCCATCCCATGTGGGAAATATCGAAAAAATTGTTTTTCGCGTTTTTCTCGGCTCCTGGAGGAGTTAGAGCGAAAAGGAGCTCAATACAGGATCCTCGATTTTCCCTGATTTTGTTAGCCACTAAAGTGGCCATAACTTTTAAACGGCTTAACCGATCGTCGATTTTCTTTTTGCATTCGAAAGAACACAGAAAAACAAAGAAAATGCGACTAGTCTCATCCCGATATTTCAATTTTTCGATCCGCGAGCGCAGATTGTATGTTACCTTTAAAATAGCATTTTTCACACAACTCAAAAATCGATTATCTGTCGCAAAAAAATTGAAAAAAATTATTCTACTACCCTAAATGGATGGAAATCCATGTATTATCAAGCCTTGTTCGTTAGAAAGTCAAAGAGCAGCGGAAACAGTCGCTATTAGAGAGAAAACGAAAGATATCGTAATTTTAGTAAACGTAAAGTAGGTGGTTTTCGGTTAATTCGGTTTTTTTCGATTTTCTCAGCTCCTGTTGGAGATATCGCAAATCCACGGCCAGATTCGTGATCAGCGCGACGAAATACATCAGATAACGTCCATCCCAAGTGGGAAATATCGAAAAAATTGTTTTTCGCGTTTTTCTCGGCTCCTGGAGGAGTTAGAGCGAAAAGGAGCTTAATACAGGATCGTCGATTTTCCCTGATTTTGCTAGCCACTAAAGTGGCTATAACTTTTGAACGGCTCAACCGATCGTCGATTTTCTTTTTGCATTCGAAAGAGCACAGAAAAACAAAGAAAATGCGACTAGTCTCATCCCGATATTTTAATTTTTCGATCCGCGAGCGCAGATTGTATGTTACCTCTAAAATAGCATTTTCCACACAACTCAAAAATCGATTATCTATCGCAAAAAAATTGAAAAAAATTATTCTACTACCCTAAATGGATGGAAATTCATGTATTATCAAGCCTTGTTCGTTAGAAAGTCAAAGAGCAGCGGAAACAGTCGCTATTAGAGAGAAAACGAAAGATATCGTAATTTTAGTAAACGTAAAGAAGGTGGTTTTCTGTTAATTCGGTTTTTTTCGATTTTCTCAGCTCCTGTTGGAGATATCGCAAATCCACGGCCAGATTTGTGATCAGCGCGACGAAATACATCAGATAACGTCCATCCCATGTGGGAAATATCGAAAAAATTGTTTTTCGCGTTTTTCTCGGCTCCTGGAGGAGTTAGAGCGAAAAGGAGCTCAATACAGTATCCTCGATTTTCCCTGATTTTCTTAGCCACTAAAGTGGCCATAACTTTTAAACGGCTTAACCGATCGTCGATTTTCTTTTTGCATTCGAAAGAACACAGAAAAACAAAGAAAATGCGACTAGTCTCATCCCGATATTCCAATTTTTCGATCCGCGAGCGCAGATTGTATGTTACCTCTAAAATAGCATTTTCCACACAACTCAAAAATCGATTATCTGTCGCAAAAAAATTGAAAAAAATTATTCTACTACCCTAAATGGATGGAAGTTCATGTAGTATCAAGCCTTGTTCGTTAGAAAGTCAAAGAGCAGCGGAAACAGTCGCTATTAGAGAGAAAACGAAAGATATCGTAATTTTAGTAAACGTAAAGTAGGTGGTTTTCGGTTAATTCGGTTTTTTTCGATTTTCTCAGCTCCTGTTGGAGATATCGCAAATCCACGGCCAGATTCGTGATCAGCGCGACGAAATACATCAGATAACGTCCATCCCATGTGGGAAATATCGAAAAAATTGTTTTTCGCGTTTTTCTCGGCTCCTGGAGGAGTTAGAGCGAAAAGGAGCTCAATACAGGATCCTCGATTTTCCCTGATTTACTTAGCCACTACAGTGGCCATAACTTTTAAACGGCTTAACCGATCGTCGATTTTCTTTTTGCATTCGAAAGAGCACAGAAAAACAAAGAAAATGCGACTAGTCTCATCCCGATATTTCAATTTTTCGATCCGCGAGCGCAGATTGTATGTTACCTCTAAAATAGCATTTTCCACACAACTCAAAAATCGATTATCTGTCGCAAAAAAATTGAAAAAAATTATTCTACTACCCTAAATGGATGGAAATTCATGTAGTATCAAGCCTTGTTCGTTAGAAAGTCAAAGAGCAGCGGAAACAGTCGCTATTAGAGAGAAAACGAAAGATATCGTACTTTTAGTAAACGTAAAGTAGGTGGTTTTCGGTTAATTCGGTTTTTTTCGATTTTTTCAGCTCCTGTTGGAGATATCGCAAATCCACGGCCAGATTCGTGATCAGCGCGACGAAATACATCAGATAACGTCCATCCCAAGTGGGAAATATCGAAAAAATTGTTTTTCGCGTTTTTCTCGGCTCCTGGAGGAGTTAGAGCGAAAAGGAGCTTAATACAGGATCGTCGATTTTCCCTGATTTTGCTAGCCACTAAAGTGGCTATAACTTTTGAACGGCTCAACCGATCGTCGATTTTCTTTTTGCATTCGAAAGAGCACAGAAAAACAAAGAAAATGCGACTAGTCTCATCCCGATATTTCAATTTTTCGATCCGCGAGCGCAGATTGTATGTTACCTCTAAAATAGCATTTTCCACACAACTCAAAAATCGATTATCTATCGCAAAAAAATTGAAAAAAATTATTCTACTACCCTAAATGGATGGAAATTCATGTATTATCAAGCCTTGTTCGTTAGAAAGTCAAAGAGCAGCGGAAACAGTCGCTATTAGAGAGAAAACGATAGATATCGTAATTTTAGTAAACGTAAAGAAGGTGGTTTTCTGTTAATTCGGTTTTTTTCGATTTTCTCAGCTCCTGTTGGAGATATCGCAAATCCACGGCCAGATTTGTGATCAGCGCGACGAAATACATCAGATAACGTCCATCCCATGTGGGAATTATCGAAAAAATTGTTTTTCGCGTTTTTCTCGGCTCCTGGAGGAGTTAGAGTGAAAAGGAGCTCAATACAGTATCCTCGATTTTCCCTGATTTTCTTAGCCACTAAAGTGGCCATAACTTTTAAACGGCTTAACCGATCGTCGATTTTCTTTTTGCATTCGAAAGAACACAGAAAAACAAAGAAAATGCGACTAGTCTCATCCCGATATTCCAATTTTTCGATCCGCGAGCGCAGATTGTATGTTACCTCTAAAATAGCATTTTCCACACAACTCAAAAATCGATTATCTGTCGCAAAAAAATTGAAAAAAATTATTCTACTACCCTAAATGGATGGAAATTCATGTAGTATCAAGCCTTGTTCGTTAGAAAGTCAAAGAGCAGCGGAAACAGTCGCTATTAGAGAGAAAACGAAAGATATCGTAATTTTAGTAAACGTAAAGTAGGTGGTTTTCGGTTAATTCGGTTTTTTTCGATTTTTTCAGCTCCTGTTGGAGATATCGCAAATCCACGGCCAGATTCGTGATCAGCGCGACGAAATACATCAGATAACGTCCATCCCAAGTGGGAAATATCGAAAAAATTGTTTTTCGCGTTTTTCTCGGCTCCTGGAGGAGTTAGAGCGAAAAGGAGCTTAATACAGGATCGTCGATTTTCCCTGATTTTGCTAGCCACTAAAGTGGCTATAACTTTTGAACGGCTCAACCGATCGTCGATTTTCTTTTTGCATTCGAAAGAGCACAGAAAAACAAAGAAAATGCGACTAGTCTCATCCCGATATTTCAATTTTTCGATCCGCGAGCGCAGATTGTATGTTACCTCTAAAATAGCATTTTCCACACAACTCAAAAATCGATTATCTGTCGCAAAAAAATTGAAAAAAATTATTCTACTACCCTAAATGGATGGAAATTCATGTAGTATCAAGCCTTGTTCGTTAGAAAGTCAAAGAGCAGCGGAAACAGTCGCTATTAGAGAGAAAACGAAAGATATCGTAATTTTAGTAAACGTAAAGTAGGTGGTTTTCGGTTAATTCGGTTTTTTTCGATTTTCTCAGCTCCTGTTGGAGATATCGCAAATCCACGGCCAGATTTGTGATCAGCGCGACGAAATACATCAGATAACGTCCATCCCATGTGGGAAATATCGAAAAAATTGTTTTTCGCGTTTTTCTCGGCTCCTGGAGGAGTTAGAGCGAAAAGGAGCTCAATACAGTATCCTCGATTTTCCCTGATTTTCTTAGCCACTACAGTGGCCATAACTTTTAAACGGCTTAACCGATCGTCGATTTTCTTTTTGCATTCGAAAGAGCACAGAAAAACAAAGAAAATGCGACTAGTCTCATCCCGATATTTCAATTTTTCGATCCGCGAGCGCAGATTGTATGTTACCTCTAAAATAGCATTTTCCACACAACTCAAAAATCGATTATCTGTCGCAAAAAAATTGAAAAAAATTATTCTACTACCCTAAATGGATGGAAATTCATGTAGTATCAAGCCTTGTTCGTTAGAAAGTCAAAGAGCAGCGGAAACAGTCGCTATTAGAGAGAAAACGAAAGATATCGTACTTTTAGTAAACGTAAAGTAGGTGGTTTTCGGTTAATTCGGTTTTTTTCGATTTTCTCAGCTCCTGTTGGAGATATCGCAAATCCACGGCCAGATTCGTGATCAGCGCGACGAAATACATCAGATAACGTCCATCCCATGTGGGAAATATCGAAAAAATTGTTTTTCGCGTTTTTCTCGGCTCCTGGAGGAGTTAGAGCGAAAAGGAGCTCAATACAGGATCCTCGATTTTCCCTGATTTTGTTAGCCACTAAAGTGGCTATAACTTTTGAACGGCTCAACCGATCGTCGATTTTCTTTTTGCATTCGAAAGAGCACAGAAAAACAAAGAAAATGCGACTAGTCTCATGCCGATATTTCAATTTTTCGATCCGCGAGCGCAGATTGTATGTTACCTCTAAAATAGCATTTTCCACACAACTCAAAAATCGATTATCTGTCGCAAAAAAATTGAAAAAAATTATTCTACTACCCTAAATGGATGGAAATCCATGTATTATCAAGCCTTGTTCGTTAGAAAGTCAAAGAGCAGCGGAAACAGTCGCTATTAGAGAGAAAACGAAAGATATCGTAATTTTAGTAAACGTAAAGTAGGTGGTTTTCGGTTAATTCGGTTTTTTTCGATTTTTTCAGCTGCTGTTGGAGATATCGCAAATCCACGGCCAGATTCGTGATCAGCGCGACGAAATACATCAGATAACGTCCATCCCAAGTGGGAAATATCGAAAAAATTGTTTTTCGCGTTTTTCTCGGCTCCTGGAGGAGTTAGAGCGAAAAGGAGCTTAATACAGGATCGTCGATTTTCCCTGATTTTGCTAGCCACTAAAGTGGCTATAACTTTTGAACGGCTCAACCGATCGTCGATTTTCTTTTTGCATTCGAAAGAGCACAGAAAAACAAAGAAAATGCGACTAGTCTCATCCCGATATTTCAATTTTTCGATCCGCGAGCGCAGATTGTATGTTACCTCTAAAATAGCATTTTCCACACAACTCAAAAATCGATTATCTGTCGCAAAAAAATTGAAAAAAATTATTCTACTACCCTAAATGGATGGAAATTCATGTAGTATCAAGCCTTGTTCGTTAGAAAGTCAAAGAGCAGCGGAAACAGTCGCTATTAGAGAGAAAACGAAAGATATCGTAATTTTAGTAAACGTAAAGTAGGTGGTTTTCGGTTAATTCGGTTTTTTTCGATTTTCTCAGCTCCTGTTGGAGATATCGCAAATCCACGGCCAGATTCGTGATCAGCGCGACGAAATACATCAGATAACGTCCATCCCAAGTGGGAAATATCGAAAAAATTGTTTTTCGCGTTTTTCTCGGCTCCTGGAGGAGTTAGAGCGAAAAGGAGCTTAATACAGGATCGTCGATTTTCCCTGATTTTGCTAGCCACTAAAGTGGCTATAACTTTTGAACGGCTCAACCGATCGTCGATTTTCTTTTTGCATTCGAAAGAACACAGAAAAACAAAGAAAATGCGACTAGTCTCATCCCGATATTCCAATTTTTCGATCCGCGAGCGCAGATTGTATGTTACCTCTAAAATAGCATTTTTCACACAACTCAAAAATCGATTATCTGTCGCAAAAAAATTGAAAAAAATTATTCTACTACCCTAAATGGATGGAAATCCATGTATTATTAAGCCTTGTTCGTTAGAAAGTCAAAGAGTAGCGGAAACAGTCGCTATTAGAGAGACAACAAAAGATATCGTAATTTTAGTAAACGTAAAGAAGGTGGTTTTCTGTTAATTCGGTTTTTTTCGATTTTCTCAGCTCCTGTTGGAGATATCGCAAATCCACGGCCAGATTCGTGATCAGCGCGACGAAATACATCAGATAACGTCCGTCCCATGTGGGAAAAATCGAAAAAATTGTTTTTCGAGTTTTTCTCGGCTCCTGCAGGAGTTAGAGCGAAAAGGAGCTTAATACAGGATCCTCGATTTTCCCTGATTTTGTTAGCCACTAAAGTGGCCATAACTTTTGAACGGCTCAACTGATTCCCGATTTTCTTTTTGCATTCGAAAGAGCACAGAAAAACAAAGAAAATGCGACTAGTCTCATCCCGATATTTCAATTTTTCGATCCGCGAGCGCAGATTGTATGTTACCTCTAAAATAGCATTTTTCACACAATTCAAAAATCGATTATCTGTCGCAAAAAAATTGAAAAAAATTATTCTACTACCCTAAATGGATGGAAATCCATGTATTATCAAGCCTTGTTCGTTAGAAAGTCAAAGAGCAGCGGAAACAGTCGCTATTAGAGAGAAAACGAAAGATATCGTAATTTTAGTAAACGTAAAGTAGGTGGTTTTCGGTTAATTCGGTTTTTTTTCGATTTTCTCAGCTCCTGTTGGAGATATCGCAAATCCACGGCCAGATTCGTGATCAGCGCGACGAAATACATCAGATAACGTCCATCCCATGTGGGAAATATCGAAAAAATTGTTTTTCGCGTTTTTCTCGGCTCCTGGAGGAGTTAGAGCGAAAAGGAGCTCAATACAGTATCCTCGATTTTCCCTGATTTTCTTAGCCACTAAAGTGGCCATAACTTTTGAACGGCTCAACTGATCGTCGATTTTCTTTTTGCATTCGAAAGAGCACAGAAAAACAAAGAAAATGCGACTAGTCTCATCCCGATATTTAAATTTTTCGATCCGCGAGCGCAGATTGTATGTTACCTCCAAAATAGCATTTTCCACACAACTCAAAAATCGATTATCTGTCGCAAAAAAATTGAAAAAAATTATTCTACTACCCTAAATGGATGGAAATCCATGTATTATCAAGCCTTGTTCGTTAGAAAGTTAAAGAGCAGCGGAAACAGTCGCTATTAGAGAGAAAACGAAAGATATCGTAATTTTAGTGAACGTAAAGTAGGTGGTTTTCGGTTAATTCGGTTTTTTTCGATTTTCTCAGCTCCTGTTGGAGATATCGCAAATCCACGGCCAGATTCGTGATCAGCGCGACGAAATACATCAGATAACGTCCATCCCATGTGGGAAATATCGAAAAAATTGTTTTTCGCGTTTTTCTCGGCTCCTGGAGGAGTTAGAGCGAAAAGGAGCTCAATACAGGATCCTCGATTTTCCCTGATTTTGTTAGCCACTAAAGTGGCTATAACTTTTGAACGGCTCAACCGATCGTCGATTTTCTTTTTGCATTCGAAAGAGCACAGAAAAACAAAGAAAATGCGACTAGTCTCATGCCGATATTTCAATTTTTCGATCCGCGAGCGCAGATTGTATGTTACCTCTAAAATAGCATTTTCCACACAACTCAAAAATCGATTATCTGTCGCAAAAAAATTGAAAAAAATTATTCTACTACCCTAAATGGATGGAAATCCATGTATTATCAAGCCTTGTTCGTTAGAAAGTCAAAGAGCAGCGGAAACAGTCGCTATTAGAGAGGAAACGAAAGATATCGTAATTTTAGTAAACGTAAAGTAGGTGGTTTTCGGTTAATTCGGTTTTTTTCGATTTTCTCAGCTCCTGTTGGAGATATCGCAAATCCACGGCCAGATTCGTGATCAGCGCGACGAAATACATCAGATAACGTCCATCCCATGTGGGAAATATCGAAAAAATTGTTTTTCGCGTTTTTCTCGGCTCCTGGAGGAGTTAGAGCGAAAAGGAGCTCAATACAGGATCCTCGATTTTCCCTGATTTTGTTAGCCACTAAAGTGGCCATAACTTTTAAACGGCTTAACCGATCGTCGATTTTCTTTTTGCATTCGAAAGAACACAGAAAAACAAAGAAAATGCGACTAGTCTCATCCCGATATTTCAATTTTTCGATCCGCGAGCGCAGATTGTATGTTACCTTTAAAATAGCATTTTTCACACAACTCAAAAATCGATTATCTGTCGCAAAAAAATTGAAAAAAATTATTCTACTACCCTAAATGGATGGAAATCCATGTATTATCAAGCCTTGTTCGTTAGAAAGTCAAAGAGCAGCGGAAACAGTCGCTATTAGAGAGAAAACGAAAGATATCGTAATTTTAGTAAACGTAAAGTAGGTGGTTTTCGGTTAATTCGGTTTTTTTCGATTTTCTCAGCTCCTGTTGGAGATATCGCAAATCCACGGCCAGATTCGTGATCAGCGCGACGAAATACATCAGATAACGTCCATCCCAAGTGGGAAATATCGAAAAAATTGTTTTTCGCGTTTTTCTCGGCTCCTGGAGGAGTTAGAGCGAAAAGGAGCTTAATACAGGATCGTCGATTTTCCCTGATTTTGCTAGCCACTAAAGTGGCTATAACTTTTGAACGGCTCAACCGATCGTCGATTTTCTTTTTGCATTCGAAAGAGCACAGAAAAACAAAGAAAATGCGACTAGTCTCATCCCGATATTTTAATTTTTCGATCCGCGAGCGCAGATTGTATGTTACCTCTAAAATAGCATTTTCCACACAACTCAAAAATCGATTATCTATCGCAAAAAAATTGAAAAAAATTATTCTACTACCCTAAATGGATGGAAATTCATGTATTATCAAGCCTTGTTCGTTAGAAAGTCAAAGAGCAGCGGAAACAGTCGCTATTAGAGAGAAAACGAAAGATATCGTAATTTTAGTAAACGTAAAGAAGGTGGTTTTCTGTTAATTCGGTTTTTTTCGATTTTCTCAGCTCCTGTTGGAGATATCGCAAATCCACGGCCAGATTTGTGATCAGCGCGACGAAATACATCAGATAACGTCCATCCCATGTGGGAAATATCGAAAAAATTGTTTTTCGCGTTTTTCTCGGCTCCTGGAGGAGTTAGAGCGAAAAGGAGCTCAATACAGTATCCTCGATTTTCCCTGATTTTCTTAGCCACTAAAGTGGCCATAACTTTTAAACGGCTTAACCGATCGTCGATTTTCTTTTTGCATTCGAAAGAACACAGAAAAACAAAGAAAATGCGACTAGTCTCATCCCGATATTCCAATTTTTCGATCCGCGAGCGCAGATTGTATGTTACCTCTAAAATAGCATTTTCCACACAACTCAAAAATCGATTATCTGTCGCAAAAAAATTGAAAAAAATTATTCTACTACCCTAAATGGATGGAAGTTCATGTAGTATCAAGCCTTGTTCGTTAGAAAGTCAAAGAGCAGCGGAAACAGTCGCTATTAGAGAGAAAACGAAAGATATCGTAATTTTAGTAAACGTAAAGTAGGTGGTTTTCGGTTAATTCGGTTTTTTTCGATTTTCTCAGCTCCTGTTGGAGATATCGCAAATCCACGGCCAGATTCGTGATCAGCGCGACGAAATACATCAGATAACGTCCATCCCATGTGGGAAATATCGAAAAAATTGTTTTTCGCGTTTTTCTCGGCTCCTGGAGGAGTTAGAGCGAAAAGGAGCTCAATACAGGATCCTCGATTTTCCCTGATTTACTTAGCCACTACAGTGGCCATAACTTTTAAACGGCTTAACCGATCGTCGATTTTCTTTTTGCATTCGAAAGAGCACAGAAAAACAAAGAAAATGCGACTAGTCTCATCCCGATATTTCAATTTTTCGATCCGCGAGCGCAGATTGTATGTTACCTCTAAAATAGCATTTTCCACACAACTCAAAAATCGATTATCTGTCGCAAAAAAATTGAAAAAAATTATTCTACTACCCTAAATGGATGGAAATTCATGTAGTATCAAGCCTTGTTCGTTAGAAAGTCAAAGAGCAGCGGAAACAGTCGCTATTAGAGAGAAAACGAAAGATATCGTACTTTTAGTAAACGTAAAGTAGGTGGTTTTCGGTTAATTCGGTTTTTTTCGATTTTTTCAGCTCCTGTTGGAGATATCGCAAATCCACGGCCAGATTCGTGATCAGCGCGACGAAATACATCAGATAACGTCCATCCCAAGTGGGAAATATCGAAAAAATTGTTTTTCGCGTTTTTCTCGGCTCCTGGAGGAGTTAGAGCGAAAAGGAGCTTAATACAGGATCGTCGATTTTCCCTGATTTTGCTAGCCACTAAAGTGGCTATAACTTTTGAACGGCTCAACCGATCGTCGATTTTCTTTTTGCATTCGAAAGAGCACAGAAAAACAAAGAAAATGCGACTAGTCTCATCCCGATATTTCAATTTTTCGATCCGCGAGCGCAGATTGTATGTTACCTCTAAAATAGCATTTTCCACACAACTCAAAAATCGATTATCTATCGCAAAAAAATTGAAAAAAATTATTCTACTACCCTAAATGGATGGAAATTCATGTATTATCAAGCCTTGTTCGTTAGAAAGTCAAAGAGCAGCGGAAACAGTCGCTATTAGAGAGAAAACGATAGATATCGTAATTTTAGTAAACGTAAAGAAGGTGGTTTTCTGTTAATTCGGTTTTTTTCGATTTTCTCAGCTCCTGTTGGAGATATCGCAAATCCACGGCCAGATTTGTGATCAGCGCGACGAAATACATCAGATAACGTCCATCCCATGTGGGAATTATCGAAAAAATTGTTTTTCGCGTTTTTCTCGGCTCCTGGAGGAGTTAGAGTGAAAAGGAGCTCAATACAGTATCCTCGATTTTCCCTGATTTTCTTAGCCACTAAAGTGGCCATAACTTTTAAACGGCTTAACCGATCGTCGATTTTCTTTTTGCATTCGAAAGAACACAGAAAAACAAAGAAAATGCGACTAGTCTCATCCCGATATTCCAATTTTTCGATCCGCGAGCGCAGATTGTATGTTACCTCTAAAATAGCATTTTCCACACAACTCAAAAATCGATTATCTGTCGCAAAAAAATTGAAAAAAATTATTCTACTACCCTAAATGGATGGAAATTCATGTAGTATCAAGCCTTGTTCGTTAGAAAGTCAAAGAGCAGCGGAAACAGTCGCTATTAGAGAGAAAACGAAAGATATCGTAATTTTAGTAAACGTAAAGTAGGTGGTTTTCGGTTAATTCGGTTTTTTTCGATTTTCTCAGCTCCTGTTGGAGATATCGCAAATCCACGGCCAGATTCGTGATCAGCGCGACGAAATACATCAGATAACGTCCATCCCAAGTGGGAAATATCGAAAAAATTGTTTTTCGCGTTTTTCTCGGCTCCTGGAGGAGTTAGAGCGAAAAGGAGCTTAATACAGGATCGTCGATTTTCCCTGATTTTGCTAGCCACTAAAGTGGCTATAACTTTTGAACGGCTCAACCGATCGTCGATTTTCTTTTTGCATTCGAAAGAGCACAGAAAAACAAAGAAAATGCGACTAGTCTCATCCCGATATTTCAATTTTTCGATCCGCGAGCGCAGATTGTATGTTACCTCTAAAATAGCATTTTCCACACAACTCAAAAATCGATTATCTGTCGCATAAAAATTGAAAAAAATTATTCTACTACCCTAAATGGATGGAAATTCATGTAGTATCAAGCCTTGTTCGTTAGAAAGTCAAAGAGCAGCGGAAACAGTCGCTATTAGAGAGAAAACGAAAGATATCGTAATTTTAGTAAACGTAAAGTAGGTGGTTTTCGGTTAATTCGGTTTTTTTCGATTTTCTCAGCTCCTGTTGGAGATATCGCAAATCCACGGCCAGATTCGTGATCAGCGCGACGAAATACATCAGATAACGTCCATCCCATGTGGGAAATATCGAAAAATTGTTTTTCGCGTTTTTCTCGGCTCCTGGAGGAGTTAGAGCGAAAAGGAGCTTAATACAGGATCGTCGATTTTCCCTGATTTTGCTAGCCACTAAAGTGGCTATAACTTTTGAACGGCTCAACCGATCGTCGATTTTCTTTTTGCATTCGAAAGAACACAGAAAAACAAAGAAAATGCGACTAGTCTCATCCCGATATTTCAATTTTTCGATCCGCGAGCGCAGATTGTATGTTACCTCTAAAATAGCATTTTCCACACAACTCAAAAATCGATTATCTATCGCAAAAAAATTGAAAAAAATTATTCTACTACCCTAAATGGATGGAAATTCATGTATTATCAAGCCTTGTTCGTTAGAAAGTCAAAGAGCAGCGGAAACAGTCGCTATTAGAGAGAAAACGATAGATATCGTAATTTTAGTAAACGTAAAGAAGGTGGTTTTCTGTTAATTCGGTTTTTTTCGATTTTCTCAGCTCCTGTTGGAGATATCGCAAATCCACGGCCAGATTTGTGATCAGCGCGACGAAATACATCAGATAACGTCCATCCCATGTGGGAATTATCGAAAAAATTGTTTTTCGCGTTTTTCTCGGCTCCTGGAGGAGTTAGAGTGAAAAGGAGCTCAATACAGTATCCTCGATTTTCCCTGATTTTCTTAGCCACTAAAGTGGCCATAACTTTTAAACGGCTTAACCGATCGTCGATTTTCTTTTTGCATTCGAAAGAACACAGAAAAACAAAGAAAATGCGACTAGTCTCATCCCGATATTCCAATTTTTCGATCCGCGAGCGCAGATTGTATGTTACCTCTAAAATAGCATTTTCCACACAACTCAAAAATCGATTATCTGTCGCAAAAAAATTGAAAAAAATTATTCTACTACCCTAAATGGATGGAAATTCATGTAGTATCAAGCCTTGTTCGTTAGAAAGTCAAAGAGCAGCGGAAACAGTCGCTATTAGAGAGAAAACGAAAGATATCGTAATTTTAGTAAACGTAAAGTAGGTGGTTTTCGGTTAATTCGGTTTTTTTCGATTTTTTCAGCTCCTGTTGGAGATATCGCAAATCCACGGCCAGATTCGTGATCAGCGCGACGAAATACATCAGATAACGTCCATCCCAAGTGGGAAATATCGAAAAAATTGTTTTTCGCGTTTTTCTCGGCTCCTGGAGGAGTTAGAGCGAAAAGGAGCTTAATACAGGATCGTCGATTTTCCCTGATTTTGCTAGCCACTAAAGTGGCTATAACTTTTGAACGGCTCAACCGATCGTCGATTTTCTTTTTGCATTCGAAAGAGCACAGAAAAACAAAGAAAATGCGACTAGTTTCATCCCGATATTTCAATTTTTCGATCCGCGAGCGCAGATTGTATGTTACCTCTAAAATAGCATTTTCCACACAACTCAAAAATCGATTATCTGTCGCAAAAAAATTGAAAAAAATTATTCTACTACCCTAAATGGATGGAAATTCATGTAGTATCAAGCCTTGTTCGTTAGAAAGTCAAAGAGCAGCGGAAACAGTCGCTATTAGAGAGAAAACGAAAGATATCGTAATTTTAGTAAACGTAAAGTAGGTGGTTTTCGGTTAATTCGGTTTTTTTCGATTTTCTCAGCTCCTGTTGGAGATATCGCAAATCCACGGCCAGATTCGTGATCAGCGCGACGAAATACATCAGATAACGTCCATCCCAAGTGGGAAATATCGAAAAAATTGTTTTTCGCGTTTTTCTCGGCTCCTGGAGGAGTTAGAGCGAAAAGGAGCTTAATACAGGATCGTCGATTTTCCCTGATTTTGCTAGCCACTAAAGTGGCTATAACTTTTGAACGGCTCAACCGATCGTCGATTTTCTTTTTGCATTCGAAAGAGCACAGAAAAACAAAGAAAATGCGACTAGTCTCATCCCGATATTTAAATTTTTCGATCCGCGAGCGCAGATTGTATGTTACCTCCAAAATAGCATTTTCCACACAACTCAAAAATCGATTATCTGTCGCAAAAAAATTGAAAAAAATTATTCTACTACCCTAAATGGATGGAAATCCATGTATTATCAAGCCTTGTTCGTTAGAAAGTCAAAGAGCAGCGGAAACAGTCGCTATTAGAGAGAAAACGAAAGATATCGTAATTTTAGTAAACGTAAAGTAGATGGTTTTCGGTTAATTCGGTTTTTTTCGATTTTCTCAGCTCCTGTTGGAGATATCGCAAATCCACGGCCAGATTCGTGATCAGCGCGACGAAATACATCAGATAACGTCCATCCCAAGTGGGAAATATCGAAAAAATTGTTTTTCGCGTTTTTCTCGGCTCCTGGAGGAGTTAGAGCGAAAAGGAGCTCAATACAGTATCCTCGATTTTCCCTGATTTTCTTAGCCACTAAAGTGGCCATAACTTTTGAACGGCTTAACCGATCGTCGATTTTCTTTTTGCATTCGAAAGAGCACAGAAAAACGAAGAAAATGCGACTAGTCTCATCCCGATATTTAAATTTTTCGATCCGCGAGCGCAGATTGTATGTTACCTCCAAAATAGCATTTTCCACACAACTCAAAAATCGATTATCTGTCGCAAAAAAATTGAAAAAAATTATTCTACTACCCTAAATGGATGGAAATTCATGTATTATCAAGCCTTGTTCGTTAGAAAGTCAAAGAGCAGCGGAAACAGTCGTTATTAGAGAGAAAACGAAAGATATCGTAATTTTAGTAAACATAAAGAAGGTGGTTTTCTGTTAATTCGGTTTTTTTTCGATTTTCTCAGCTCCTGTTGGAGGTATCGCAAATCCACGGCCAGATTCGTGATCAGCGCGACGAAATACATCAGATAACGTCCATCCCATGTGGGAAATATCGAAAAAATTGTTTTTCGCGTTTTTCACGGCTCCTGGAGGAGTTAGAGCGAAAAGGAGCTCAATACAGTATCCTCGATTTTCCCTGATTTTCTTAGCCACTAAAGTGGCTATAACTTTTGAACGGCTCAACCGATCGTCGATTTTCTTTTTGCATTCGAAAGAGCACAGAAAAACAAAGAAAATGCGACTAGTCTCATCCCGATATTTAAATTTTTCGATCCGCGAGCGCAGATTGTATGTTACCTCCAAAATAGCATTTTCCACACAACTCAAAAATCGATTATCTGTCGCAAAAAAATTGAAAAAAATTATTCTACTACCCTAAATGGATGGAAATTCATGTATTATCAAGCCTTGTTCGTTAGAAAGTCAAAGAGCAGCGGAAACAGTCGTTATTAGAGAGAAAACGAAAGATATCGTAATTTTAGTAAACATAAAGAAGGTGGTTTTCTGTTAATTCGGTTTTTTTCGATTTTCTCAGCTCCTGTTGGAGATATCGGAAATCCACGGCCAGATTCGTGATCAGCGCGAAGAAATACATCAGATAACGTCCATCCCATGTGGGAAATATCGAAAAAATTGTTTTTCGCGTTTTTTTCGGCTCCTGGAGGAGTTAGAGCGAAAAGGAGCTTAATACAGGATCGTCGATTTTCCCTGATTTTGCTAGCCACCAAAGTGGCTATAACTTTTGAACGGCTCAACCGATCGTCGATTTTCTTTTTGCATTCGAAAGAGCACAGAAAAACAAAGAAAATGCGACTAGTCTCATCCCGATATTTCAATTTTTCGATCCGCGAGCGCAGATTGTATGTTACCTCTAAAATAGCATTTTCCACACAACTCAAAAATCGATTATCTGTCGCAAAAAAATTGAAAAAAATTATTCTACTACCCTAAATGGATGGAAATTCATGTATTATCAAGCCTTGTTCGTTAGAAAGTCAAAGAGCAGCGGAAACAGTCGCTATTAGAGAGAAAACGAAAGATATCGTAATTTTAGTAAACGTAAAGTAGGTGGTTTTCGGTTAATTCGGTTTTTTTCGATTTTCTCAGCTCCTGTTGGAGATATCGCAAATCCACGGCCAGATTCGTGATCAGCGCGACGAAATACGTCAGATAACGTCCATCCCAAGTGGGAAATATCGAAAAAATTGTTTTTCGCGTTTTTCTCGGGTCCTGGAGGAGTTAGAGCGAAAAGGAGCTCAATACAGTATCCTCGATTTTCCCTGATTTTCTTAGCCACTAAAGTGGCCATAACTTTTGAACGGCTCAACTGATCGTCGATTTTCTTTTTGCATTCGAAAGAGCATAGAAAAACAAAGAAAATGCGACTAGTCTCATCCCGATATTTAAATTTTTCGATCCGCGAGCGCAGATTGTATGTTACCTCTAAAATAGCATTTTTCACACAACTCAAAAATCGATTATCTGTCGCAAAAAAATTGAAAAAAATTATTCTACTACCCAAAATGGATGGAAATCCATGTATTATCAAGCCTTGTTCGTTAGAAAGTCAAAGAGCAGCGGAAACAGTCGCTATTAGAGAGAAAACGAAAGATATCGTAATTTTAGTAAACGTAAAGTAGGTGGTTTTCGGTTAATTCGGTTTTTTTCGATTTTCTCAGCTCCTGTTGGAGATATCGCAAATCCACGGCCAGATTCGTGATCAGCGCGACGAAATACATCAGATAACGTCCATCCCATGTGGGAAATATCGAAAAATTGTTTTTCGCGTTTTTCTCGGCTCCTGGAGGAGTTAGAGCGAAAAGGAGCTTAATACAGGATCGTCGATTTTCCCTGATTTTGCTAGCCACTAAAGTGGCTATAACTTTTGAACGGCTCAACCGATCGTCGATTTTCTTTTTGCATTCGAAAGAACACAGAAAAACAAAGAAAATGCGACTAGTCTCATCCCGATATTCCAATTTTTCGATCCGCGAGCGCAGATTGTATGTTACCTCTAAAATAGCATTTTTCACACAACTCAAAAATCGATTATCTGTCGCAAAAAAATTGAAAAAAATTATTCTACTACCCTAAATGGATGGAAATCCATGTATTATTAAGCCTTGTTCGTTAGAAAGTCAAAGAGTAGCGGAAACAGTCGCTATTAGAGAGACAACAAAAGATATCGTAATTTTAGTAAACGTAAAGAAGGTGGTTTTCTGTTAATTCGGTTTTTTTCGATTTTCTCAGCTCCTGTTGGAGATATCGCAAATCCACGGCCAGATTCGTGATCAGCGCGACGAAATACATCAGATAACGTCCGTCCCATGTGGGAAAAATCGAAAAAATTGTTTTTCGAGTTTTTCTCGGCTCCTGCAGGAGTTAGAGCGAAAAGGAGCTTAATACAGGATCCTCGATTTTCCCTGATTTTGTTAGCCACTAAAGTGGCCATAACTTTTGAACGGCTCAACTGATTCCCGATTTTCTTTTTGCATTCGAAAGAGCACAGAAAAACAAAGAAAATGCGACTAGTCTCATCCCGATATTTCAATTTTTCGATCCGCGAGCGCAGATTGTATGTTACCTCTAAAATAGCATTTTTCACACAATTCAAAAATCGATTATCTGTCGCAAAAAAATTGAAAAAAATTATTCTACTACCCTAAATGGATGGAAATCCATGTATTATCAAGCCTTGTTCGTTAGAAAGTCAAAGAGCAGCGGAAACAGTCGCTATTAGAGAGAAAACGAAAGATATCGTAATTTTAGTAAACGTAAAGTAGGTGGTTTTCGGTTAATTCGGTTTTTTTTCGATTTTCTCAGCTCCTGTTGGAGATATCGCAAATCCACGGCCAGATTCGTGATCAGCGCGACGAAATACATCAGATAACGTCCATCCCATGTGGGAAATATCGAAAAAATTGTTTTTCGCGTTTTTCTCGGCTCCTGGAGGAGTTAGAGCGAAAAGGAGCTCAATACAGTATCCTCGATTTTCCCTGATTTTCTTAGCCACTAAAGTGGCCATAACTTTTGAACGGCTCAACTGATCGTCGATTTTCTTTTTGCATTCGAAAGAGCACAGAAAAACAAAGAAAATGCGACTAGTCTCATCCCGATATTTAAATTTTTCGATCCGCGAGCGCAGATTGTATGTTACCTCCAAAATAGCATTTTCCACACAACTCAAAAATCGATTATCTGTCGCAAAAAAATTGAAAAAAATTATTCTACTACCCTAAATGGATGGAAATCCATGTATTATCAAGCCTTGTTCGTTAGAAAGTTAAAGAGCAGCGGAAACAGTCGCTATTAGAGAGAAAACGAAAGATATCGTAATTTTAGTGAACGTAAAGTAGGTGGTTTTCGGTTAATTCGGTTTTTTTCGATTTTCTCAGCTCCTGTTGGAGATATCGCAAATCCACGGCCAGATTCGTGATCAGCGCGACGAAATACATCAGATAACGTCCATCCCATGTGGGAAATATCGAAAAAATTGTTTTTCGCGTTTTTCTCGGCTCCTGGAGGAGTTAGAGCGAAAAGGAGCTCAATACAGGATCCTCGATTTTCCCTGATTTTGTTAGCCACTAAAGTGGCCATAACTTTTAAACGGCTTAACCGATCGTCGATTTTCTTTTTGCATTCGAAAGAACACAGAAAAACAAAGAAAATGCGACTAGTCTCATCCCGATATTTCAATTTTTCGATCCGCGAGCGCAGATTGTATGTTACCTTTAAAATAGCATTTTTCACACAACTCAAAAATCGATTATCTGTCGCAAAAAAATTGAAAAAAATTATTCTACTACCCTAAATGGATGGAAATCCATGTATTATCAAGCCTTGTTCGTTAGAAAGTCAAAGAGCAGCGGAAACAGTCGCTATTAGAGAGAAAACGAAAGATATCGTAATTTTAGTAAACGTAAAGTAGGTGGTTTTCGGTTAATTCGGTTTTTTTCGATTTTCTCAGCTCCTGTTGGAGATATCGCAAATCCACGGCCAGATTCGTGATCAGCGCGACGAAATACATCAGATAACGTCCATCCCAAGTGGGAAATATCGAAAAAATTGTTTTTCGCGTTTTTCTCGGCTCCTGGAGGAGTTAGAGCGAAAAGGAGCTTAATACAGGATCGTCGATTTTCCCTGATTTTGCTAGCCACTAAAGTGGCTATAACTTTTGAACGGCTCAACCGATCGTCGATTTTCTTTTTGCATTCGAAAGAGCACAGAAAAACAAAGAAAATGCGACTAGTCTCATCCCGATATTTCAATTTTTCGATCCGCGAGCGCAGATTGTATGTTACCTCTAAAATAGCATTTTTCACACAACTCAAAAATCGATTATCTGTCGCAAAAAAATTGAAAAAAATTATTCTACTACCCAAAATGGATGGAAATCCATGTATTATCGAGCCTTGTTCGTTAGAAAGTCAAAGAGCAGCGGAAACAGTCGCTATTAGAGAGAAAACGAAAGATATCGTAATTTTAGTAAACGTAAAGTAGGTGGTTTTCGGTTAATTCGGTTTTTTTCGATTTTCTCAGCTCCTGTTAGAGATATCGCAAATCCACGGCCAGATTCGTGATCAGCGCGACGAAATACATCAGATAACTTCCATCCCATGTGGGAAATATCGAAAAAATTGTTTTTCGCGTTTTTCTCGGCTCCTGGAGGAGTTAGAGCGAAAAGGAGCTTAATACAGGATCGTCGACATTCCCTGATTTTGCTAGCCACTAAAGTGGCTATAACTTTTGAACGGCTCAACCGATCGTCGATTTTCTTTTTGCATTCGAAAGAGCACAGAAAAACAAAGAAAATGCGACTAGTCTCATCCCGATATTTCAATTTTTCGATCCGCGAGCGAGATTTTATGTTACCTCTAAAATAGCATTTTCCACACAACTCAAAAATCGATTATCTGTCGCAAAAAAATTGAAAAAAATTATTCTACTACCCTAAATGGATGGAAATCCATGTATTATCAAGTCTTGTTCGTTAGAAAGTCAAAGAGCAGCGGAAACAGTCGCTATTAGAGAGAAAACGAAAGATATCGTAATTTTAGTAAACGTAAAGAAGGTGGTTTTCTGTTAATTCGGTTTTTTTCGATTTTTTCAGCTCCTGTTGGAGATATCGCAAATCCACGGCCAGATTTGTGATCAGCGCGTCGAAATACATCAGATAACGTCCATCCCAAGTGGGAAATATCGGAAAAATGGTTTTTCGCGTTTTTCTCGGCTCCTGGAGGAGTTAGAGCGAAAAGGAGCTTAATACAGGATCGTCGATTTTCCCTGATTTTGCTAGCCACTAAAGTGGCTATAACTTTTGAACGGCTCAACCGATCGTCGATTTTCTTTTTGCATTCGAAAGAGCACAGAAAAACAAAGAAAATGCGACTAGTCTCATGCCGATATTTCAATTTTTCGATCCGCGAGCGCAGATTGTATGTTACCTCTAAAATAGCATTTTCCACACAACTCAAAAATCGATTATCTGTCGCAAAAAAATTGAAAAAAATTATTCTACTACCCTAAATGGATGGAAATCCATGTATTATCAAGCCTTGTTCGTTAGAAAGTCAAAGAGCAGCGGAAACAGTCGCTATTAGAGAGGAAACGAAAGATATCGTAATTTTAGTAAACGTAAAGTAGGTGGTTTTCGGTTAATTCGGTTTTTTTCGATTTTCTCAGCTCCTGTTGGAGATATCGCAAATCCACGGCCAGATTCGTGATCAGCGCGACGAAATACATCAGATAACGTCCATCCCATGTGGGAAATATCGAAAAAATTGTTTTTCGCGTTTTTCTCGGCTCCTGGAGGAGTTAGAGCGAAAAGGAGCTTAATACAGGATCGTCGATTTTCCCTGATTTTGCTAGCCACTAAAGTGGCCATAACTTTTAAACGGCTTAACCGATCGTCGATTTTCTTTTTGCATTCGAAAGAACACAGAAAAACAAAGAAAATGCGACTGGTCTCATCCCGATATTTCAATTTTTCGATCCGCGAGCGCAGATTGTATGTTACCTCTAAAATAGCATTTTCCACACAACTCAAAAATCGATTTTCTGTCGCAAAAAAATTGAAAAAAATTATTCTACTACCCTAAATGGATGGAAATCCATGTATTATCAAGCCTTGTTCGTTAGAAAGTCAAAGAGCAGCGGAAACAGTCGCTATTAGAGAGAAAACGAAAGATATCGTAATTTTAGTAAACGTAAAGTAGGTGGTTTTCGGTTAATTCGGTTTTTTTCGATTTTCTCAGCTCCTGTTGGAGATATCGCAAATCCACGGCCAGATTCGTGATCAGCGCGACGAAATACATCAGATAACGTCCATCCCATGTGGGAAATATCGAAAAAAGTGTTTTTCGCGGTTGTCTCGGCTCCTGGAGGAGTTAGAGCGAAAAGGAGCTCAATACAGTATCCTCGATTTTCCCTGATTTTCTTAGCCACTAAAGTGGCTATAACTTTTGAACGGCTCAACCGATCGTCGATTTTCTTTTTGCATTCGAAAGAGCACAGAAAAACAAAGAAAATGCGACTAGTCTCATCCCGATATTTCAATTTTTCGATCCGCGAGCGCAGATTGTATGTTACCTCTAAAATAGCATTTTCCACACAACTCAAAAATCGATTATCTGTCGCAAAAAAATTGAAAAAAATTATTCTACTACCCTAAATGGATGGAAATTCATGTATTATCAAGCCTTGTTCGTTAGAAAGTCAAAGAGCAGCGGAAACAGTCGCTATTAGAGAGAAAACGAAAGATATCGTAATTTTAGTAAACGTAAAGTAGGTGGTTTTCGGTTAATTCGGTTTTTTTCGATTTTCTCAGCTCCTGTTGGAGATATCGCAAATCCACGGCCAGATTCGTGATCAGCGCGACGAAATACATCAGATAACGTCTATCCCATGTGGGAAATATCGAAAAAATTGTTTTTCGCGTTTTTCTCGGCTCCTGGAGGAGTTAGAGCGAAAAGGAGCTTAATACAGGATCGTCGATTTTCCCTGATTTTGCTAGCCACTAAAGTGGCTATAACTTTTGAACGGCTCAACCGATCGTCGATTTTCTTTTTGCATTCGAAAGAGCACAGAAAAACAAAGAAAATGCGACTAGTCTCATCCCGATATTAAAATTTTTCGATCCGCGAGCGCAGATTGTATGTTACCTCCAAAATAGCATTTTCCACACAACTCAAAAATCGATTATCTGTCGCAAAAAAATTGAAAAAAATTATTCTACTACCCTAAATGGATGGAAATCCATGTATTATCAAGCCTTGTTCGTTAGAAAGTCAAAGAGCAGCGGAAACAGTCGCTATTAGAGAGAAAACGAAAGATATCGTAATTTTAGTAAACGTAAAGTAGATGGTTTTCGGTTAATTCGGTTTTTTTCGATTTTCTCAGCTCCTGTTGGAGATATCGCAAATCCACGGCCAGATTCGTGATCAGCGCGACGAAATACATCAGATAACGTCCATCCCAAGTGGGAAATATCGAAAAAATTGTTTTTCGCGTTTTTCTCGGCTCCTGGAGGAGTTAGAGCGAAAAGGAGCTCAATACAGTATCCTCGATTTTCCCTGATTTTCTTAGCCACTAAAGTGGCCATAACTTTTGAACGGCTTAACCGATCGTCGATTTTCTTTTTGCATTCGAAAGAACACAGAAAAACAAAGAAAATGCGACTAGTCTCATCCCGATATTCCAATTTTTCGATCCGCGAGCGCAGATTGTATGTTACCTCTAAAATAGCATTTTCCACACAACTCAAAAATCGATTATCTGTCGCAAAAAAATTGAAAAAAATTATTCTACTACCCTAAATGGATGGAAATTCATGTAGTATCAAGCCTTGTTCGTTAGAAAGTCAAAGAGCAGCGGAAACAGTCGCTATTAGAGAGAAAACGAAAGATATCGTAATTTTAGTAAACGTAAAGAAGGTGGTTTTCTGTTAATTCGGTTTTTTTCGATTTTTTCAGCTCCTGTTGGAGATATCGCAAATCCACGGCCAGATTTGTGATCAGCGCGTCGAAATACATCAGATAACGTCCATCCCAAGTGGGAAATATCGGAAAAATGGTTTTTCGCGTTTTTCTCGGCTCCTGGAGGAGTTAGAGCGAAAAGGAGCTTAATACAGGATCGTCGATTTTCCCTGATTTTGCTAGCCACTAAAGTGGCTATAACTTTTGAACGGCTCAACCGATCGTCGATTTTCTTTTTGCATTCGAAAGAGCACAGAAAAACAAAGAAAATGCGACTAGTCTCATGCCGATATTTCAATTTTTCGATCCGCGAGCGCAGATTGTATGTTACCTCTAAAATAGCATTTTCCACACAACTCAAAAATCGATTATCTGTCGCAAAAAAATTGAAAAAAATTATTCTACTACCCTAAATGGATGGAAATCCATGTATTATCAAGCCTTGTTCGTTAGAAAGTCAAAGAGCAGCGGAAACAGTCGCTATTAGAGAGGAAACGAAAGATATCGTAATTTTAGTAAACGTAAAGTAGGTGGTTTTCGGTTAATTCGGTTTTTTTCGATTTTCTCAGCTCCTGTTGGAGATATCGCAAATCCACGGCCAGATTCGTGATCAGCGCGACGAAATACATCAGATAACGTCCATCCCATGTGGGAAATATCGAAAAAATTGTTTTTCGCGTTTTTCTCGGCTCCTGGAGGAGTTAGAGCGAAAAGGAGCTTAATACAGGATCGTCGATTTTCCCTGATTTTGCTAGCCACTAAAGTGGCCATAACTTTTAAACGGCTTAACCGATCGTCGATTTTCTTTTTGCATTCGAAAGAACACAGAAAAACAAAGAAAATGCGACTGGTCTCATCCCGATATTTCAATTTTTCGATCCGCGAGCGCAGATTGTATGTTACCTCTAAAATAGCATTTTCCACACAACTCAAAAATCGATTTTCTGTCGCAAAAAAATTGAAAAAAATTATTCTACTACCCTAAATGGATGGAAATCCATGTATTATCAAGCCTTGTTCGTTAGAAAGTCAAAGAGCAGCGGAAACAGTCGCTATTAGAGAGAAAACGAAAGATATCGTAATTTTAGTAAACGTAAAGTAGGTGGTTTTCGGTTAATTCGGTTTTTTTCGATTTTCTCAGCTCCTGTTGGAGATATCGCAAATCCACGGCCAGATTCGTGATCAGCGCGACGAAATACATCAGATAACGTCCATCCCATGTGGGAAATATCGAAAAAATTGTTTTTCGCGGTTTTCTCGGCTCCTGGAGGAGTTAGAGCGAAAAGGAGCTCAATACAGTATCCTCGATTTTCCCTGATTTTCTTAGCCACTAAAGTGGCTATAACTTTTGAACGGCTCAACCGATCGTCGATTTTCTTTTTGCATTCGAAAGAGCACAGAAAAACAAAGAAAATGCGACTAGTCTCATCCCGATATTTCAATTTTTCGATCCGCGAGCGCAGATTGTATGTTACCTCTAAAATAGCATTTTCCACACAACTCAAAAATCGATTATCTGTCGCAAAAAAATTGAAAAAAATTATTCTACTACCCTAAATGGATGGAAATTCATGTATTATCAAGCCTTGTTCGTTAGAAAGTCAAAGAGCAGCGGAAACAGTCGCTATTAGAGAGAAAACGAAAGATATCGTAATTTTAGTAAACGTAAAGTAGGTGGTTTTCGGTTAATTCGGTTTTTTTCGATTTTCTCAGCTCCTGTTGGAGATATCGCAAATCCACGGCCAGATTCGTGATCAGCGCGACGAAATACATCAGATAACGTCTATCCCATGTGGGAAATATCGAAAAAATTGTTTTTCGCGTTTTTCTCGGCTCCTGGAGGAGTTAGAGCGAAAAGGAGCTTAATACAGGATCGTCGATTTTCCCTGATTTTGCTAGCCACTAAAGTGGCTATAACTTTTGAACGGCTCAACCGATCGTCGATTTTCTTTTTGCATTCGAAAGAGCACAGAAAAACAAAGAAAATGCGACTAGTCTCATCCCGATATTTAAATTTTTCGATCCGCGAGCGCAGATTGTATGTTACCTCCAAAATAGCATTTTCCACACAACTCAAAAATCGATTATCTGTCGCAAAAAAATTGAAAAAAATTATTCTACTACCCTAAATGGATGGAAATCCATGTATTATCAAGCCTTGTTCGTTAGAAAGTCAAAGAGCAGCGGAAACAGTCGCTATTAGAGAGAAAACGAAAGATATCGTAATTTTAGTAAACGTAAAGTAGATGGTTTTCGGTTAATTCGGTTTTTTTCGATTTTCTCAGCTCCTGTTGGAGATATCGCAAATCCACGGCCAGATTCGTGATCAGCGCGACGAAATACATCAGATAACGTCCATCCCAAGTGGGAAATATCGAAAAAATTGTTTTTCGCGTTTTTCTCGGCTCCTGGAGGAGTTAGAGCGAAAAGGAGCTCAATACAGTATCCTCGATTTTCCCTGATTTTCTTAGCCACTAAAGTGGCCATAACTTTTGAACGGCTTAACCGATCGTCGATTTTCTTTTTGCATTCGAAAGAGCACAGAAAAACGAAGAAAATGCGACTAGTCTCATCCCGATATTTAAATTTTTCGATCCGCGAGCGCAGATTGTATGTTACCTCCAAAATAGCATTTTCCACACAACTCAAAAATCGATTATCTGTCGCAAAAAAATTGAAAAAAATTATTCTACTACCCTAAATGGATGGAAATTCATGTATTATCAAGCCTTGTTCGTTAGAAAGTCAAAGAGCAGCGGAAACAGTCGTTATTAGAGAGAAAACAAAAGATATCGTAATTTTAGTAAACATAAAGAAGGTGGTTTTCTGTTAATTCGGTTTTTTTTCGATTTTCTCAGCTCCTGTTGGAGGTATCGCAAATCCACGGCCAGATTCGTGATCAGCGCGACGAAATACATCAGATAACGTCCATCCCATGTGGGAAATATCGAAAAAATTGTTTTTCGCGTTTTTCTCGGCTCCTGGAGGAGTTAGAGCGAAAAGGAGCTCAATACAGTATCCTCGATTTTCCCTGATTTTCTTAGCCACTAAAGTGGCTATAACTTTTGAACGGCTCAACCGATCGTCGATTTTCTTTTTGCATTCGAAAGAGCACAGAAAAACAAAGAAAATGCGACTAGTCTCATCCCGATATTTAAATTTTTCGATCCGCGAGCGCAGATTGTATGTTACCTCCAAAATAGCATTTTCCACACAACTCAAAAATCGATTATCTGTCGCAAAAAAATTGAAAAAAATTATTCTACTACCCTAAATGGATGGAAATTCATGTATTATCAAGCCTTGTTCGTTAGAAAGTCAAAGAGCAGCGGAAACAGTCGTTATTAGAGAGAAAACGAAAGATATCGTAATTTTAGTAAACATAAAGAAGGTGGTTTTCTGTTAATTCGGTTTTTTTCGATTTTCTCAGCTCCTGTTGGAGATATCGGAAATCCACGGCCAGATTCGTGATCAGCGCGAAGAAATACATCAGATAACGTCCATCCCATGTGGGAAATATCGAAAAAATTGTTTTTCGCGTTTTTTTCGGCTCCTGGAGGAGTTAGAGCGAAAAGGAGCTTAATACAGGATCGTCGATTTTCCCTGATTTTGCTAGCCACCAAAGTGGCTATAACTTTTGAACGGCTCAACCGATCGTCGATTTTCTTTTTGCATTCGAAAGAGCACAGAAAAACAAAGAAAATGCGACTAGTCTCATCCCGATATTTCAATTTTTCGATCCGCGAGCGCAGATTGTATGTTACCTCTAAAATAGCATTTTCCACACAACTCAAAAATCGATTATCTGTCGCAAAAAAATTGAAAAAAATTATTCTACTACCCTAAATGGATGGAAATTCATGTATTATCAAGCCTTGTTCGTTAGAAAGTCAAAGAGCAGCGGAAACAGTCGCTATTAGAGAGAAAACGAAAGATATCGTAATTTTAGTAAACGTAAAGTAGGTGGTTTTCGGTTAATTCGGTTTTTTTCGATTTTCTCAGCTCCTGTTGGAGATATCGCAAATCCACGGCCAGATTCGTGATCAGCGCGACGAAATACGTCAGATAACGTCCATCCCATGTGGGAAAAATCGAAAAAATTGTTTTTCGAGTCTTTCTCGGCTCCTGGAGGAGTTAGAGCGAAAAGGAGCTTAATACAGGATCCTCGATTTTCCTTGATTTTGTTAGCCACTAAAGTGGCTATAACTTTTGAACGGCTCAACCGATCGTCGATTTTCTTTTTGCATTCGAAAGAGCACAGAAAACAAAGAAAATGCGACTAGTCTCATCCCGATATTTAAATTTTTCGATCCGCGAGCGCAGATTGTATGTTACCTCCAAAATAGCATTTTCCACACAACTCAAAAATCAATTATCTGTCGCAAAAAAATTGAAAAAAATTTCTCTACTACCCTAAATGGATGGAAATCCATGTATTATCAAGCCTTGTTCGTTAGAAAGTCAAAGAGCAGCGGAAACAGTCGCAATTAGAGAGAAAACGAAAGATATCGTAATTTTAGTAAACGTTAAGTAGGTGGTTTTCGGTTAATTCGGTTTTTTTCGATTTTCTCAGCTCCTGTTGGAGATATCGCAAATCCACGGCCAGATTTGTGATCAGCGCGTCGAAATACATCAGATAACGTCCATCCCATGTGGGAAATATCGAAAAAATTGTTTTTCGCGTTTTTCTCGGCTCCTGGAGGAGTTAGAGCGAAAAGGAGCTCAATACAGTATCCTCGATTTTCCCTGATTTTCTTAGCCACTAAAGTGGCTATAACTTTTGAACGGCTCAACCGATCGTCGATTTTCTTTTTGCATTCGAAAGAGCACAGAAAAACAAAGAAAATGCGACTAGTCTCATGCCGATATTTCAATTTTTCGATCCGCGAGCGCAGATTGTATGTTACCTCTAAAATAGCATTTTCCACACAACTCAAAAATCGATTATCTGTCGCAAAAAAATTGAAAAAAATTATTCTACTACCCTAAATGGATGGAAATCCATGTATTATCAAGCCTTGTTCGTTAGAAAGTCAAAGAGCAGCGGAAACAGTCGCTATTAGAGAGGAAACGAAAGATATCGTAATTTTAGTAAACGTAAAGTAGGTGGTTTTCGGTTAATTCGGTTTTTTTCGATTTTCTCAGCTCCTGTTGGAGATATCGCAAATCCACGGCCAGATTCGTGATCAGCGCGACGAAATACATCAGATAACGTCCATCCCATGTGGGAAATATCGAAAAAATTGTTTTTCGCGTTTTTCTCGGCTCCTGGAGGAGTTAGAGCGAAAAGGAGCTTAATACAGGATCGTCGATTTTCCCTGATTTTGCTAGCCACTAAAGTGGCCATAACTTTTAAACGGCTTAACCGATCGTCGATTTTCTTTTTGCATTCGAAAGAACACAGAAAAACAAAGAAAATGCGACTGGTCTCATCCCGATATTTCAATTTTTCGATCCGCGAGCGCAGATTGTATGTTACCTCTAAAATAGCATTTTCCACACAACTCAAAAATCGATTTTCTGTCGCAAAAAAATTGAAAAAAATTATTCTACTACCCTAAATGGATGGAAATCCATGTATTATCAAGCCTTGTTCGTTAGAAAGTCAAAGAGCAGCGGAAACAGTCGCTATTAGAGAGAAAACGAAAGATATCGTAATTTTAGTAAACGTAAAGTAGGTGGTTTTCGGTTAATTCGGTTTTTTTCGATTTTCTCAGCTCCTGTTGGAGATATCGCAAATCCACGGCCAGATTCGTGATCAGCGCGACGAAATACATCAGATAACGTCCATCCCATGTGGGAAATATCGAAAAAATTGTTTTTCGCGGTTTTCTCGGCTCCTGGAGGAGTTAGAGCGAAAAGGAGCTCAATACAGTATCCTCGATTTTCCCTGATTTTCTTAGCCACTAAAGTGGCTATAACTTTTGAACGGCTCAACCGATCGTCGATTTTCTTTTTGCATTCGAAAGAGCACAGAAAAAGAAAGAAAATGCGACTAGTCTCATCCCGATATTTCAATTTTTCGATCCGCGAGCGCAGATTGTATGTTACCTCTAAAATAGCATTTTCCACACAACTCAAAAATCGATTATCTGTCGCAAAAAAATTGAAAAAAATTATTCTACTACCCTAAATGGATGGAAATTCATGTATTATCAAGCCTTGTTCGTTAGAAAGTCAAAGAGCAGCGGAAACAGTCGCTATTAGAGAGAAAACGAAAGATATCGTAATTTTAGTAAACGTAAAGTAGGTGGTTTTCGGTTAATTCGGTTTTTTTCGATTTTCTCAGCTCCTGTTGGAGATATCGCAAATCCACGGCCAGATTCGTGATCAGCGCGACGAAATACATCAGATAACGTCTATCCCATGTGGGAAATATCGAAAAAATTGTTTTTCGCGTTTTTCTCGGCTCCTGGAGGAGTTAGAGCGAAAAGGAGCTTAATACAGGATCGTCGATTTTCCCTGATTTTGCTAGCCACTAAAGTGGCTATAACTTTTGAACGGCTCAACCGATCGTCGATTTTCTTTTTGCATTCGAAAGAGCACAGAAAAACAAAGAAAATGCGACTAGTCTCATCCCGATATTTAAATTTTTCGATCCGCGAGCGCAGATTGTATGTTACCTCCAAAATAGCATTTTCCACACAACTCAAAAATCGATTATCTGTCGCAAAAAAATTGAAAAAAATTATTCTACTACCCTAAATGGATGGAAATCCATGTATTATCAAGCCTTGTTCGTTAGAAAGTCAAAGAGCAGCGGAAACAGTCGCTATTAGAGAGAAAACGAAAGATATCGTAATTTTAGTAAACGTAAAGTAGATGGTTTTCGGTTAATTCGGTTTTTTTCGATTTTCTCAGCTCCTGTTGGAGATATCGCAAATCCACGGCCAGATTCGTGATCAGCGCGACGAAATACATCAGATAACGTCCATCCCAAGTGGGAAATATCGAAAAAATTGTTTTTCGCGTTTTTCTCGGCTCCTGGAGGAGTTAGAGCGAAAAGGAGCTCAATACAGTATCCTCGATTTTCCCTGATTTTCTTAGCCACTAAAGTGGCCATAACTTTTGAACGGCTTAACCGATCGTCGATTTTCTTTTTGCATTCGAAAGAGCACAGAAAAACGAAGAAAATGCGACTAGTCTCATCCCGATATTTAAATTTTTCGATCCGCGAGCGCAGATTGTATGTTACCTCCAAAATAGCATTTTCCACACAACTCAAAAATCGATTATCTGTCGCAAAAAAATTGAAAAAAATTATTCTACTACCCTAAATGGATGGAAATTCATGTATTATCAAGCCTTGTTCGTTAGAAAGTCAAAGAGCAGCGGAAACAGTCGTTATTAGAGAGAAAACGAAAGATATCGTAATTTTAGTAAACATAAAGAAGGTGGTTTTCTGTTAATTCGGTTTTTTTTCGATTTTCTCAGCTCCTGTTGGAGGTATCGCAAATCCACGGCCAGATTCGTGATCAGCGCGACGAAATACATCAGATAACGTCCATCCCATGTGGGAAATATCGAAAAAATTGTTTTTCGCGTTTTTCTCGGCTCCTGGAGGAGTTAGAGCGAAAAGGAGCTCAATACAGTATCCTCGATTTTCCCTGATTTTCTTAGCCACTAAAGTGGCTATAACTTTTGAACGGCTCAACCGATCGTCGATTTTCTTTTTGCATTCGAAAGAGCACAGAAAAACAAAGAAAATGCGACTAGTCTCATCCCGATATTTAAATTTTTCGATCCGCGAGCGCAGATTGTATGTTACCTCCAAAATAGCATTTTCCACACAACTCAAAAATCGATTATCTGTCGCAAAAAAATTGAAAAAAATTATTCTACTACCCTAAATGGATGGAAATTCATGTATTATCAAGCCTTGTTCGTTAGAAAGTCAAAGAGCAGCGGAAACAGTCGTTATTAGAGAGAAAACGAAAGATATCGTAATTTTAGTAAACATAAAGAAGGTGGTTTTCTGTTAATTCGGTTTTTTTCGATTTTCTCAGCTCCTGTTGGAGATATCGGAAATCCACGGCCAGATTCGTGATCAGCGCGAAGAAATACATCAGATAACGTCCATCCCATGTGGGAAATATCGAAAAAATTGTTTTTCGCGTTTTTTTCGGCTCCTGGAGGAGTTAGAGCGAAAAGGAGCTTAATACAGGATCGTCGATTTTCCCTGATTTTGCTAGCCACCAAAGTGGCTATAACTTTTGAACGGCTCAACCGATCGTCGATTTTCTTTTTGCATTCGAAAGAGCACAGAAAAACAAAGAAAATGCGACTAGTCTCATCCCGATATTTCAATTTTTCGATCCGCGAGCGCAGATTGTATGTTACCTCTAAAATAGCATTTTCCACACAACTCAAAAATCGATTATCTGTCGCAAAAAAATTGAAAAAAATTATTCTACTACCCTAAATGGATGGAAATTCATGTATTATCAAGCCTTGTTCGTTAGAAAGTCAAAGAGCAGCGGAAACAGTCGCTATTAGAGAGAAAACGAAAGATATCGTAATTTTAGTAAACGTAAAGTAGGTGGTTTTCGGTTAATTCGGTTTTTTTCGATTTTCTCAGCTCCTGTTGGAGATATCGCAAATCCACGGCCAGATTCGTGATCAGCGCGACGAAATACGTCAGATAACGTCCATCCCATGTGGGAAAAATCGAAAAAATTGTTTTTCGAGTCTTTCTCGGCTCCTGGAGGAGTTAGAGCGAAAAGGAGCTTAATACAGGATCCTCGATTTTCCTTGATTTTGTTAGCCACTAAAGTGGCTATAACTTTTGAACGGCTCAACCGATCGTCGATTTTCTTTTTGCATTCGAAAGAGCACAGAAAACAAAGAAAATGCGACTAGTCTCATCCCGATATTTAAATTTTTCGATCCGCGAGCGCAGATTGTATGTTACCTCCAAAATAGCATTTTCCACACAACTCAAAAATCAATTATCTGTCGCAAAAAAATTGAAAAAAATTTCTCTACTACCCTAAATGGATGGAAATCCATGTATTATCAAGCCTTGTTCGTTAGAAAGTCAAAGAGCAGCGGAAACAGTCGCAATTAGAGAGAAAACGAAAGATATCGTAATTTTAGTAAACGTTAAGTAGGTGGTTTTCGGTTAATTCGGTTTTTTTCGATTTTCTCAGCTCCTGTTGGAGATATCGCAAATCCACGGCCAGATTTGTGATCAGCGCGTCGAAATACATCAGATAACGTCCATCCCATGTGGGAAATATCGAAAAAATTGTTTTTCGCGTTTTTCTCGGCTCCTGGAGGAGTTAGAGCGAAAAGGAGCTCAATACAGTATCCTCGATTTTCCCTGATTTTCTTAGCCACTAAAGTGGCTATAACTTTTGAACGGCTCAACCGATCGTCGATTTTCTTTTTGCATTCGAAAGAGCACAGAAAAACAAAGAAAATGCGACTAGTCTCATCCCGATATTTCAATTTTTCGATCCGCGAGCGCAGATTGTATGTTACCTCTAAAATAGCATTTTCCACACAACTCAAAAATCGATTATCTGTCGCAAAAAAATTGAAAAAAATTATTCTACTACCCTAAATGGATGGAAATCCATGTATTATCAAGCCTTGTTCGTTAGAAAGTCAAAGAGCAGCGGAAACAGTCGCTATTAGAGAGAAAACGAAAGATATCGTAATTTTAGTAAACGTAAAGTAGGTGGTTTTCGGTTAATTCGGTTTTTTTTCGATTTTCTCAGCTCCTGTTGGAGGTATCGCAAATCCACGGCCAGATTCGTGATCAGCGCGACGAAATACATCAGATAACGTCCATCCCATGTGGGAAATATCGAAAAAATTGTTTTTCGCGGTTTTCTCGGCTCCTGGAGGAGTTAGAGCGAAAAGGAGCTCAATACAGTATCCTCGATTTTCCCTGATTTTCTTAGCCACTAAAGTGGCTATAACTTTTGAACGGCTCAACCGATCGTCGATTTTCTTTTTGCATTCGAAAGAGCACAGAAAAACAAAGAAAATGCGACTAGTCTCATCCCGATATTTCAATTTTTCGATCCGCGAGCGCAGATTGTATGTTACCTCTAAAATAGCATTTTCCACACAACTCAAAAATCGATTATCTGTCGCAAAAAAATTGAAAAAAATTATTCTACTACCCTAAATGGATGGAAATTCATGTATTATCAAGCCTTGTTCGTGAGAAAGTCAAAGAGCAGCGGAAACAGTCGCTATTAGAGAGAAAACGAAAGATATCGTAATTTTAGTAAACGTAAAGTAGGTGGTTTTCGGTTAATTCGGTTTTTTTCGATTTTCTCAGCTCCTGTTGGAGATATCGCAAATCCACGGCCAGATTCGTGATCAGCGCGACGAAATACATCAGATAACGTCCATCCCATGTGGGAAATATCGAAAAAATTGTTTTTCGCGTTTTTCTCGGCTCCTGGAGGAGTTAGAGCGAAAAGGAGCTTAATACAGGATCGTCGATTTTCCCTGATTTTGCTAGCCACTAAAGTGGCCATAACTTTTAAACGGCTTAACCGATCGTCGATTTTCTTTTTGCATTCGAAAGAGCACAGAAAAACAAAGAAAATGCGACTAGTCTCATCCCGATATTTCAATTTTTCGATCCGCGAGCGCAGATTGTATGTTACCTCTAAAATAGCATTTTCCACACAACTCAAAAATCGATTATCTGTCGCAAAAAAATTGAAAAAAATTATTCTACTACCCTAAATGGATGGAAATTCATGTATTATCAAGCCTTGTTCGTTAGAAAGTCAAAGAGCAGCGGAAACAGTCGCTATTAGAGAGAAAACGAAAGATATCGTAATTTTAGTAAACGTAAAGTAGGTGGTTTTCGGTTAATTCGGTTTTTTTCGATTTTCTCAGCTCCTGTTGGAGATATCGCAAATCCACGGCCAGATTCGTGATCAGCGCGACGAAATACATCAGATAACGTCTATCCTATGTGGGAAATATCGAAAAAATTGTTTTTCGCGTTTTTCTCGGCTCCTGGAGGAGTTAGAGCGAAAAGGAGCTTAATACAGGATCGTCGATTTTCCCTGATTTTGCTAGCCACTAAAGTGGCTATAACTTTTGAACGGCTCAACCGATCGTCGATTTTCTTTTTGCATTCGAAAGAGCACAGAAAAACAAAGAAAATGCGACTAGTCTCATCCCGATATTTAAATTTTTCGATCCGCGAGCGCAGATTGTATGTTACCTCCAAAATAGCATTTTCCACACAACTCAAAAATCGATTATCTGTCGCAAAAAAATTGAAAAAAATTATTCTACTACCCTAAATGGATGGAAATCCATGTATTATCAAGCCTTGTTCGTTAGAAAGTCAAAGAGCAGCGGAAACAGTCGCTATTAGAGAGAAAACGAAAGATATCGTAATTTTAGTAAACGTAAAGTAGGTGGTTTTCGGTTAATTCGGTTTTTTTCGATTTTCTCAGCTCCTGTTGGAGATATCGCAAATCCACGGCCAGATTCGTGATCAGCGCGACGAAATACATCAGATAACGTCCATCCCAAGTGGGAAATATCGAAAAAATTGTTTTTCGCGTTTTTCTCGGCTCCTGGAGGAGTTAGAGCGAAAAGGAGCTCAATACAGTATCCTCGATTTTCCCTGATTTTCTTAGCCACTAAAGTGGCCATAACTTTTGAACGGCTTAACCGATCGTCGATTTTCTTTTTGCATTCGAAAGAGCACAGAAAAACGAAGAAAATGCGACTAGTCTCATCCCGATATTTAAATTTTTCGATCCGCGAGCGCAGATTGTATGTTACCTCCAAAATAGCATTTTCCACACAACTCAAAAATCGATTATCTGTCGCAAAAAAATTGAAAAAAATTATTCTACTACCCTAAATGGATGGAAATCCATGTATTATCAAGCCTTGTTCGTTAGAAAGTCAAAGAGCAGCGGAAACAGTCGCTATTAGAGAGAAAACGAAAGATATCGTAATTTTAGTAAACGTAAAGTAGGTGGTTTTCGGTTAATTCGGTTTTTTTTCGATTTTCTCAGCTCCTGTTGGAGGTATCGCAAATCCACGGCCAGATTCGTGATCAGCGCGACGAAATACATCAGATAACGTCCATCCCATGTGGGAAATATCGAAAAAATTGTTTTTCGCGTTTTTCTCGGCTCCTGGAGGAGTTAGAGCGAAAAGGAGCTCAATACAGTATCCTCGATTTTCCCTGATTTTCTTAGAAACTAAAGTGGCTATAACTTTTGAACGGCTCAACCGATCGTCGATTTTCTTTTTGCATTCGAAAGAGCACAGAAAAACAAAGAAAATGCGACTAGTCTCATCCCGATATTTCAATTTTTCGATCCGCGAGCGCAGATTGTATGTTACCTCCAAAATAGCATTTTCCACACAACTCAAAAATCGATTATCTGTCGCAAAAAAATTGAAAAAAATTATTCTACTACCCTAAATGGATGGAAATCCATGTATTATCAAGCCTTGTTCGTTAGAAAGTCAAAGAGCAGCGGAAACAGTCGCTATTAGGAGAAAACGAAAGATATCGTAATTTTAGTAAACGTAAAGTAGGTGGTTTTCGGTTAATTCGGTTTTTTTCGATTTTCTCAGCTCCTGTTGGAGATATCGCAAATCCACGGCCAGATTCGTGATCAGCGCGACGAAATACATCAGATAACGTCCATCCCAAGTGGGAAATATCGAAAAAATTGTTTTTCGCGTTTTTCTCGGCTCCTGGAGGAGTTAGAGCGAAAAGGAGCTCAATACAGTATCCTCGATTTTCCCTGATTTTCTTAGCCACTAAAGTGGCCATAACTTTTGAACGGCTTAACCGATCGTCGATTTTCTTTTTGCATTCGAAAGAGCACAGAAAAACGAAGAAAATGCGACTAGTCTCATCCCGATATTTAAATTTTTCGATCCGCGAGCGCAGATTGTATGTTACCTCCAAAATAGCATTTTCCACACAACTCAAAAATCGATTATCTGTCGCAAAAAAATTGAAAAAAATTATTCTACTACCCTAAATGGATGGAAATTCATGTATTATCAAGCCTTGTTCGTTAGAAAGTCAAAGAGCAGCGGAAACAGTCGTTATTAGAGAGAAAACGAAAGATATCGTAATTTTAGTAAACATAAAGAAGGTGGTTTTCTGTTAATTCGGTTTTTTTCGATTTTCTCAGCTCCTGTTGGAGATATCGGAAATCCACGGCCAGATTCGTGATCAGCGCGACGAAATACATCAGGGAACGTCCATCCCATGTGGGAAATATCGAAAAAATTGTTTTTCGCGTTTTTCTCGGCTCCTGGAGGAGTTAGAGCGAAAAGGAGCTTAATACAGGATCGTCGATTTTCCCTGATTTTGCTAGCCACCAAAGTGGCTATAACTTTTGAACGGCTCAACCGATCGTCGATTTTCTTTTTGCATTCGAAAGAGCACAGAAAAACAAAGAAAATGCGACTAGTCTCATCCCGATATTTCAATTTTTCGATCCGCGAGCGCAGATTGTATGTTACCTCTAAAATAGCATTTTCCACACAACTCAAAAATCGATTATCTGTCGCAAAAAAATTGAAAAAAATTATTCTACTACCCTAAATGGATGGAAATTTATGTATTATCAAGCCTTGTTCGTTAGAAAGTCAAAGAGCAGCGGAAACAGTCGCTATTAGAAAGAAAACGAAAGATATCGTAATTTTAGTAAACATAAAGAAGGTGGTTTTCTGTTAAT
The DNA here is from genome assembly GCA_963942595.1 of Cylloceria caligata. Classification (NCBI taxonomy): domain Eukaryota; kingdom Metazoa; phylum Arthropoda; class Insecta; order Hymenoptera; family Ichneumonidae; genus Cylloceria; species Cylloceria caligata. Next base: position 45,331,506 of record OZ012708.1, read on the forward strand.
TCGGTTTTTTTCGATTTTCTCAGCTCCTGTTGGAGATATCGGAAATCCACGGCCAGATTCGTGATCAGCGCGACGAAATACATCAGGGAACGTCCATCCCATGTGGGAAATATCGAAAAAATTGTTTTTCGCGTTTTTCTCGGCTCCTGGAGGAGTTAGAGCGAAAAGGAGCTTAATACAGGATCGTCGATTTTCCCTGATTTTGCTAGCCACCAAAGTGGCTATAACTTTTGAACGGCTCAACCGATCGTCGATTTTCTTTTTGCATTCGAAAGAGCATAGAAAAACAAAGAAAATGCGACTAGTCTCATCCCGATATTTCAATTTTTCGATCCGCGAGCGCAGATTGTATGTTACCTCTAAAATAGCATTTTCCACACAACTCAATAATCGATTATCTGTCGCAAAAAAATTGAAAAAAATTATTCTACTACCCTAAATGGATGGAAATTCATGTATTATCAAGCCTTGTTCGTTAGAAAGTCAAAGAGCAGCGGAAACAGTCGCTATTAGAGAGAAAACGAAAGATATCGTAATTTTAGTAAACGTAAAGTAGGTGGTTTTCGGTTAATTCGGTTTTTTTCGATTTTCTCAGCTCCTGTTGGAGATATCGCAAATCCACGGCCAGATTCGTGATCAGCGCGACGAAATACGTCAGATAACGTCCATCCCATGTGGGAAAAATCGAAAAAATTGTTTTTCGAGTCTTTCTCGGCTCCTGGAGGAGTTAGAGCGAAAAGGAGCTTAATACAGGATCCTCGATTTTCCTTGATTTTGTTAGCTACTAAAGTGGCTATAACTTTTGAACGGCTCAACCGATCGTCGATTTTCTTTTTGCATTCGAAAGAGCACAGAAAACAAAGAAAATGCGACTAGTCTCATCCCGATATTTAAATTTTTCGATCCGCGAGCGCAGATTGTATGTTACCTCCAAAATAGCATTTTCCACACAACTCAAAAATCAATTATCTGTCGCAAAAAAATTGAAAAAAATTATTCTACTACCCTAAATGGATGGAAATCCATGTATTATCAAGCCTTGTTCGTTAGAAAGTCAAAGAGCAGCGGAAACAGTCGCTATTAGAGAGAAAACGAAAGATATCGTAATTTTAGTAAACGTAAAGTAGGTGGTTTTCGGTTAATTCGGTTTTTTTCGATTTTCTCAGCTCCTGTTGGAGATATCGCAAATGCACGGCCAGATTTGTGATCAGCGCGTCTAAATACATCAGATAACGTCCATCCCATGTGGGAAATATCGTAAAAATTGTTTTTCGCGTTTTTCTCGGCTCCTGGAGGAGTTAGAGCGAAAAGGAGCTTAATACAGGATCGTCGATTTTCCCTGATTTTGCTAGCCACTAAAGTGGCTATAACTTTTGAACGGCTCAACCGATCGTCGATTTTCTTTTTGCATTCGAAAGAGCACAGAAAAACAAAGAAAATGCGACTAGTCTCATCCCGATATTTAAATTTTTCGATCCGCGAGCGCAGATTGTATGTTACTTCCAAAATAGCATTTTCCACACAACTCAAAAATCGATTATCTGTCGCAAAAAAATTTAAAAAAATTATTCTACTACCCTAAATGGATGGAAATCCATGTATTATCAAGCCTTGTTCGTTAGAAAGTCAAAGAGCAGCGGAAACAGTCGTTATTAGAGAGAAAACAAAAGATATCGTAATTTTAGTAAACATAAAGAAGGTGGTTTTCTGTTAATTCGGTTTTTTTCGATTTTCTCAGCTCCTGTTGGAGATATCGGAAATCCACGGCCAGATTCGTGATTAGCGCGACGAAATACATCAGGGAACGTCCATCCCATGTGGGAAATATCGAAAAAATTGTTTTTCGCGTTTTTCTCGGCTCCTGGAGGAGTTAGAGCGAAAAGGAGCTTAATACAGGATCGTCGATTTTCCCTGATTTTGCTAGCCACCAAAGTGGCTATAACTTTTGAACGGCTCAACCGATCGTCGATTTTCTTTTTGCATTCGAAAGAGCACAGAAAAACAAAGAAAATGCGACTAGTCTCATCCCGATATTTCAATTTTTCGATCCGCGAGCGCAGATTGTATGTTACCTCTAAAATAGCATTTTCCACACAACTCAAAAATCGATTATCTGTCGCAAAAAAATTGAAAAAAATTATTCTACTACCCTAAATGGATGGAAATTCATGTATTATCAAGCCTTGTTCGTTAGAAAGTCAAAGAGCAGCGGAAACAGTCGCTATTAGAGAGAAAACGAAAGATATCGTAATTTTAGTAAACGTAAAGTAGGTGGTTTTCGGTTAATTCGGTTTTTTTCGATTTTCTCAGCTCCTGTTGGAGATATTGCAAATGCACGGCCAGATTTGTGATCAGCGCGTCTAAATACATCAGATAACGTCCATCCCATGTGGGAAATATCGTAAAAATTGTTTTTCGCGTTTTTCTCGGCTCCTGGAGGAGTTAGAGCGAAAAGGAGCTTAATACAGGATCGTCGATTTTCCCTGATTTTGCTAGCCACTAAAGTGGCTATAACTTTTGAACGGCTCAACCGATCGTCGATTTTCTTTTTGCATTCGAAAGAGCACAGAAAAACAAAGAAAATGCGACTAGTCTCATCCCGATATTTAAATTTTTCGATCCGCGAGCGCAGATTGTATGTTACTTCCAAAATAGCATTTTCCACACAACTCAAAAATCGATTATCTGTCGCAAAAAAATTTAAAAAAATTATTCTACTACCCTAAATGGATGGAAATCCATGTATTATCGAGCCTTGTTCGTTAGAAAGTCAAAGAGCAGCGGAAACAGTCGTTATTAGAGAGAAAACGAAAGATATCGTAATTTTAGTAAACATAAAGAAGGTGGTTTTCTGTTAATTCGGTTTTTTTCGATTTTCTCAGCTCCTGTTGGAGATATCGGAAATCCACGGCCAGATTCGTGATTAGCGCGACGAAATACATCAGGGAACGTCCATCCCATGTGGGAAATATCGAAAAAATTGTTTTTCGCGTTTTTCTCGGCTCCTGGAGGAGTTAGAGCGAAAAGGAGCTTAATACAGGATCGTCGATTTTCCCTGATTTTGCTAGCCACCAAAGTGGCTATAACTTTTGAACGGCTCAACCGATCGTCGATTTTCTTTTTGCATTCGAAAGAGCACAGAAAAACAAAGAAAATGCGACTAGTCTCATCCCGATATTTCAATTTTTCGATCCGCGAGCGCAGATTGTATGTTACCTCTAAAATAGCATTTTCCACACAACTCAAAAATCGATTATCTGTCGCAAAAAAATTGAAAAAAATTATTCTACTACCCTAAATGGATGGAAATTCATGTATTATCAAGCCTTGTTCGTTAGAAAGTCAAAGAGCAGCGGAAACAGTCGCTATTAGAGAGAAAACGAAAGATATCGTAATTTTAGTAAACGTAAAGTAGGTGGTTTTCGGTTAATTCGGTTTTTTTCGATTTTCTCAGCTCCTGTTGGAGATATCGCAAATCCACGGCCAGATTTGTGATCAGCGCGTCGAAATACATCAGATAACGTCCATCCCATGTGGGAAATATCGAAAAAATTGTTTTTCGCGTTTTTCTCGGCTCCTGGAGGAGTTAGAGCGAAAAGGAGCTCAATACAGTATCCTCGATTTTCCCTGATTTTCTTAGCCACTAAAGTGGCCATAACTTTTGAACGGCTTAACCGATCGTCGATTTTCTTTTTGCATTCGAAAGAGCACAGAAAAACAAAGAAAATGCGACTAGTCTCATCCCGATATTTAAATTTTTCGATCCGCGAGCGCAGATTGTATGTTACCTCCAAAATAGCATTTTCCACACAACTCAAAAATCGATTATCTGTCGCAAAAAAATTGAAAAAAATTATTCTACTACCCTAAATGGATGGAAATTCATGTATTATCAAGCCTTGTTCGTTAGAAAGTCAAAGAGCAGCGGAAACAGTCGTTATTAGAGAGAAAACGAAAGATATCGTAATTTTAGTAAACATAAAGAAGGTGGTTTTCTGTTAATTCGGTTTTTTTCGATTTTCTCAGCTCCTGTTGGAGATATCGGAAATCCACGGCCAGATTTGTGATCAGCGCGTCGGAATACATCAGATAACGTCCATCCCAAGTGGGAAATATCGAAAAAATTGTTTTTCGCGTTTTTCTCGGCTCCTGGAGGAGTTAGAGCGAAAAGGAGCTCAATACAGTATCCTCGATTTTCCCTGATTTTCTTAGCCACTAAAGTGGCCATAACTTTTGAACGGCTTAACCGATCGTCGATTTTCTTTTTGCATTCGAAAGAGCACAGAAAAACGAAGAAAATGCGACTAGTCTCATCCCGATATTTAAATTTTTCGATCCGCGAGCGCAGATTGTATGTTACCTCCAAAATAGCATTTTCCACACAACTCAAAAATCGATTATCTGTCGCAAAAAAATTGAAAAAAATTATTCTACTACCCTAAATGGATGGAAATTCATGTATTATCAAGCCTTGTTCGTTAGAAAGTCAAAGAGCAGCGGAAACAGTCGTTATTAGAGAGAAAACGAAAGATATCGTAATTTTAGTAAACATAAAGAAGGTGGTTTTCTGTTAATTCGGTTTTTTTCGATTTTCTCAGCTCCTGTTGGAGATATCGGAAATCCACGGCCAGATTCGTGATCAGCGCGAAGAAATACATCAGATAACGTCCATCCCATGTGGGAAATATCGAAAAAATTGTTTTTCGCGTTTTTCTCGGCTCCTGGAGGAGTTAGAGCGAAAAGGAGCTTAATACAGGATCGTCGATTTTCCCTGATTTTGCTAGCCACCAAAGTGGCTATAACTTTTGAACGGCTCAACCGATCGTCGATTTTCTTTTTGCATTCGAAAGAGCACAGAAAAACAAAGAAAATGCGACTAGTCTCATCCCGATATTTCAATTTTTCGATCCGCGAGCGCAGATTGTATGTTATCTCTAAAATAGCATTTTCCACACAACTCAAAAATCGATTATCTGTCGCAAAAAAATTGAAAAAAATTATTCTACTACCCTAAATGGATGGAAATTCATGTATTATCAAGCCTTGTTCGTTAGAAAGTCAAAGAGCAGCGGAAACAGTCGCTATTAGAGAGAAAACGAAAGATATCGTAATTTTAGTAAACGTAAAGTAGGTGGTTTTCGGTTAATTCGGTTTTTTTCGATTTTCTCAGCTCCTGTTGGAGATATCGCAAATCCACGGCCAGATTCGTGATCAGCGCGAAGAAATACATCAGATAACGTCCATCCCATGTGGGAAATATCGAAAAAATTGTTTTTCGAGTCTTTCTCGGCTCCTGGAGGAGTTAGAGCGAAAAGGAGCTTAATACAGGATCCTCGATTTTCCTTGATTTTGTTAGCTACTAAAGTGGCTATAACTTTTGAACGGCTCAACCGATCGTCGATTTTCTTTTTGCATTCGAAAGAGCACAGAAAACAAAGAAAATGCGACTAGTCTCATCCCGATATTTAAATTTTTCGATCCGCGAGCGCAGATTGTATGTTACCTCCAAAATAGCATTTTCCACACAACTCAAAAATCAATTATCTGTCGCAAAAAAATTGAAAAAAATTATTCTACTACCCTAAATGGATGGAAATCCATGTATTATCAAGCCTTGTTCGTTAGAAAGTCAAAGAGCAGCGGAAACAGTCGCTATTAGAGAGAAAACGAAAGATATCGTAATTTTAGTAAACGTAAAGTAGGTGGTTTTCGGTTAATTCGGTTTTTTTCGATTTTCTCAGCTCCTGTTGGAGATATCGCAAATGCACGGCCAGATTTGTGATCAGCGCGTCTAAATACATCAGATAACGTCCATCCCATGTGGGAAATATCGTAAAAATTGTTTTTCGCGTTTTTCTCGGCTCCTGGAGGAGTTAGAGCGAAAAGGAGCTTAATACAGGATCGTCGATTTTCCCTGATTTTGCTAGCCACTAAAGTGGCTATAACTTTTGAACGGCTCAACCGATCGTCGATTTTCTTTTTGCATTCGAAAGAGCACAGAAAAACAAAGAAAATGCGACTAGTCTCATCCCGATATTTAAATTTTTCGATCCGCGAGCGCAGATTGTATGTTACTTCCAAAATAGCATTTTCCACACAACTCAAAAATCGATTATCTGTCGCAAAAAAATTTAAAAAAATTATTCTACTACCCTAAATGGATGGAAATCCATGTATTATCAAGCCTTGTTCGTTAGAAAGTCAAAGAGCAGCGGAAACAGTCGTTATTAGAGAGAAAACAAAAGATATCGTAATTTTAGTAAACATAAAGAAGGTGGTTTTCTGTTAATTCGGTTTTTTTCGATTTTCTCAGCTCCTGTTGGAGATATCGGAAATCCACGGCCAGATTCGTGATTAGCGCGACGAAATACATCAGGGAACGTCCATCCCATGTGGGAAATATCGAAAAAATTGTTTTTCGCGTTTTTCTCGGCTCCTGGAGGAGTTAGAGCGAAAAGGAGCTTAATACAGGATCGTCGATTTTCCCTGATTTTGCTAGCCACCAAAGTGGCTATAACTTTTGAACGGCTCAACCGATCGTCGATTTTCTTTTTGCATTCGAAAGAGCACAGAAAAACAAAGAAAATGCGACTAGTCTCATCCCGATATTTCAATTTTTCGATCCGCGAGCGCAGATTGTATGTTATCTCTAAAATAGCATTTTCCACACAACTCAAAAATCGATTATCTGTCGCAAAAAAATTGAAAAAAATTATTCTACTACCCTAAATGGATGGAAATTCATGTATTATCAAGCCTTGTTCGTTAGAAAGTCAAAGAGCAGCGGAAACAGTCGCTATTAGAGAGAAAACGAAAGATATCGTAATTTTAGTAAACGTAAAGTAGGTGGTTTTCGGTTAATTCGGTTTTTTTCGATTTTCTCAGCTCCTGTTGGAGATATCGCAAATCCACGGCCAGATTCGTGATCAGCGCGACGAAATACGTCAGATAACGTCCATCCCATGTGGGAAAAATCGAAAAAATTGTTTTTCGAGTCTTTCTCGGCTCCTGGAGGAGTTAGAGCGAAAAGGAGCTTAATACAGGATCCTCGATTTTCCTTGATTTTGTTAGCTACTAAAGTGGCTATAACTTTTGAACGGCTCAACCGATCGTCGATTTTCTTTTTGCATTCGAAAGAGCACAGAAAACAAAGAAAATGCGACTAGTCTCATCCCGATATTTAAATTTTTCGATCCGCGAGCGCAGATTGTATGTTACCTCCAAAATAGCATTTTCCACACAACTCAAAAATCAATTATCTGTCGCAAAAAAATTGAAAAAAATTTCTCTACTACCCTAAATGGATGGAAATCCATGTATTATCAAGCCTTGTTCGTTAGAAAGTCAGAGAGCAGCGGAAACAGTCGCAATTAGAGAGAAAACGAAAGATATCGTAATTTTAGTAAACGTAAAGTAGGTGGTTTTCGGTTAATTCAGTTTTTTTCGATTTTCTCAGCTCCTGTTGGAGATATCGCAAATCCACGGCCAGATTCGTGATCAGCGCGAAGAAATACATCAGATAACGTCCATCCCATGTAGGAAATATCGAAAAAATTGTTTTTCGCGTTTTTCTCGGCTCCTGGAGGAGTTAGAGCGAAAAGGAGCTTAATACAGGATCGTCGATTTTCCCTGATTTTGCTAGCCACCAAAGTGGCTATAACTTTTGAACGGCTCAACCGATCGTCGATTTTCTTTTTGCATTCGGAAGAGCACAGAAAAACAAAGAAAATGCGACTAGTCTCATCCCGATATTTCAATTTTTCGATCCGCGAGCGCAGATTGTATGTTACCTCTAAAATAGCATTTTCCACACAACTCAAAAATCGATTATCTGTCGCAAAAAAATTGAAAAAAATTATTCTACTACCCTAAATGGATGGAAATTCATGTATTATCAAGCCTTGTTCGTTAGAAAGTCAAAGAGCAGCGGAAACAGTCGCTATTAGAGAGAAAACGAAAGATATCGTAATTTTAGTAAACGTAAAGTAGGTGGTTTTCGGTTAATTCGGTTTTTTTCGATTTCCTCAGCTCCTGTTGGAGATATCGCAAATCCACGGCCAGATTCGTGATCAGCGCGACGAAATACGTCAGATAACGTCCATCCCATGTGGGAAAAATCGAAAAAATTGTTTTTCGAGTCTTTCTCGGCTCCTGGAGGAGTTAGAGCGAAAAGGAGCTTAATACAGGATCCTCGATTTTCCTTGATTTTGTTAGCTACTAAAGTGGCTATAACTTTTGAACGGCTCAACCGATCGTCGATTTTCTTTTTGCATTCGAAAGAGCACAGAAAACAAAGAAAATGCGACTAGTCTCATCCCGATATTTAAATTTTTCGATCCGCGAGCGCAGATTGTATGTTACCTCCAAAATAGCATTTTCCACACAACTCAAAAATCAATTATCTGTCGCAAAAAAATTGAAAAAAATTTCTCTACTACCCTAAATGGATGGAAATCCATGTATTATCAAGCCTTGTTCGTTAGAAAGTCAAAGAGCAGCGGAAACAGTCGCAATTAGAGAGAAAACGAAAGATATCGTAATTTTAGTAAACGTAAAGTAGGTGGTTTTCGGTTAATTCGGTTTTTTTCGATTTTCTCAGCTCCTGTTGGAGATATCGCAAATCCACGGCCAGATTTGTGATCAGCGCGTCGAAATACATCAGATAACGTCCATCCCATGTGGGAAATATCGAAAAAATTGTTTTTCGCGTTTTTCTCGGCTCCTGGAGGAGTTAGAGCGAAAAGGAGCTCAATACAGTATCCTCGATTTTCCCTGATTTTCTTAGCCACTAAAGTGGCCATAACTTTTGAACGGCTTAACCGATCGTCGATTTTCTTTTTGCATTCGAAAGAGCACAGAAAAACAAAGAAAATGCGACTAGTCTCATCCCGATATTTAAATTTTTCGATCCGCGAGCGCAGATTGTATGTTACCTCCAAAATAGCATTTTCCACACAACTCAAAAATCGATTATCTGTCGCGAAAAAATTGAAAAAAATTATTCTACTAATCTAAATGGATGGAAATCCATGTATTATCAAGCCTTGTTCGTTAGAAAGTCAAAGAGCAGCGGAAACAGTCGCTATTAGAGAGAAAACGAAAGATATCGTAATTTTAGTAAACGTAAAGTAGGTGGTTTTCGGTTAATTCGGTTTTTTTCGATTTTCTCAGCTCCTGTTGGAGATATCGCAAATCCACGGCCAGATTCGTGATCAGCGCGACGAAATATATCAGATAACGTCCATCCCATGTGGGAAATATCGAAAAAATTGTTTTTCGCGTTTTTCTCGGCTCCTGGAGGAGTTAGAGCGAAAAGGAGCTTAATACAGGATCGTCGATTTTCCCTGATTTTGCTAGCCACTAAAGTGGCTATAACTTTTGAACGGCTCAACCGATCGTCGATCTTCTTTTTGCATTCGAAAGAGCACAGAAAAACAAAGAAAATGCGACTAGTCTCATCCCGATATTTAAATTTTTTGATCCGCGAGCGCAGATTGTATGTTACCTCCAAAATAGCATTTTCCACACAACTCAAAAATCGATTATCTGTCGCAAAAAAATTAAAAAAAATTATTCTACTACCCTAAATGGATGGAAATCCATGTATTATCAAGCCTTGTTCGTTAGAAAGTCAAAGAGCAGCGGAAACAGTCGCTATTAGAGAGAAAACGAAAGATATCGTAATTTTAGTAAACGTAAAGTAGGTGGTTTTCGGTTAATTCGGTTTTTTTCGATTTTCTCAGCTCCTGTTGGAGATATCGCAAATCCATGGCCAGATTCGTGATCAGCGCGACGAAATACATCAGATAACGCCCATCCCATGTGGGAAATATCGAAAAAATTGTTTTTCGCGTTTTTCTCGGCTCCTGGAGGAGTTAGAGCGAAAAGGAGCTCAATACAGGATCCTCGATTTTCCCTGATTTTGTTAGCCACTAAAGTGGCCATAACTTTTAAACGGCTTAACCGATCGTCGATTTTCTTTTTGCATTCGAAAGAACACAGAAAAACGAAGAAAATGCGACTAGTCTCATCCCGATATTTAAATTTTTCGATCCGCGAGCGCAGATTGTATGTTACCTCCAAAATAGCATTTTTCACACAACTCAAAAATCGATAATCTGTCGCAAAAAAATTGAAAAAAATTATTCTACTACCCTAAATGGATGGAAATCCATGTATTATCAAGCCTTGTTCGTTAGAAAGTCAAAGAGCAGCGGAAACAGTCGCTATTAGAGAGAAAACGAAAGATATCGTAATTTTAGTAAACGTAAAGAAGGTGGTTTTCTGTTAATTCGGTTTTTTTCGATTTTCTCAGCTCCTCTTGGAGATATCGCAAATCCACGGCCAGATTCGTGATCAGCGCGACGAAATACGTCAGATAACGTCCATCCCATGTGGGAAAAATCGAAAAAATTGTTTTTCGAGTCTTTCTCGGCTCCTGGAGGAGTTAGAGCGAAAAGGAGCTTAATACAGGATCCTCGATTTTCCTTGATTTTGTTAGCCACTAAAGTGGCTATAACTTTTGAACGGCTCAACCGATCGTCGATTTTCTTTTTGCATTCGAAAGAACACAGAAAACAAAGAAAATGCGACTAGTCTCATCCCGATATTTAAATTTTTCGATCCGCGAGCGCAGATTGTATGTTACCTCCAAAATAGCATTTTCCACACAACTCAAAAATCAATTATCTGTCGCAAAAAAATTGAAAAAAATTTCTCTACTACCCTAAATGGATGGAAATCCATGTATTATCAAGCCTTGTTCGTTAGAAAGTCAAAGAGCAGCGGAAACAGTCGCAATTAGAGAGAAAACGAAAGATATCGTAATTTTAGTAAACGTAAAGTAGGTGGTTTTCGGTTAATTCGGTTTTTTTCGATTTTCTCAGCTCCTGTTGGAGATATCGCAAATCCACGGCCAGATTTGTGATCAGCGCGTCGAAATACATCAGATAACGTCCATCCCATGTGGGAAATATCGAAAAAATCGTTTTTCGCGTTTTTCTCGGCTCCTGGAGGAGTTAGAGCGAAAAGGAGCTTAATACAGGATCGTCGATTTTCCCTGATTTTGCTAGCCACTAAAGTGGCTATAACTTTTGAACGGCTCAACCGATCGTCGATTTTCTTTTTGCATTCGAAAGAGCACAGAAAAACAAAGAAAATGCGACTAGTCTCATCCCGATATTTAAATTTTTCGATCCGCGAGCGCAGATTGTATGTTACCTCCAAAATAGCATTTTCCACACAACTCAAAAATCGATTATCTGTCGCAAAAAAATTGAAAAAAATTATTCTACTACCCTAAATGGATGGAAATCCATGTAAAGGGTGATTTTTTAAGAGCTTGAGAACTTTTTTTTAAAAAAAAACGCATAAAATTTGCAAAATCTCATCGGTTCTTTATTTGAAACGTTAGATTGGTCCATGACATTTACTTTTTGAAGATAATTTCATTTAAATGTTGACCGCGAATGGGCCCTAGAAAAGTTGGCAGAAAATCCGCTTTTTTATCGACAAATTTTGTTCAGCGATGAGGCTCATTTCTGGTTGAATGGCTACGTAAATAAGCAAAATTGCCGCATTTGGAGTGAAGAGCAACCAGAAGCCGTTCAAGAACTGCTCATGCATCCCGAAAAATGCACTGTTTGGTGTGGTTTGTACGCTGGTGGAATCATTGGACCGTATTTTTTCAAAGATGCTGTTGGACGCAACGTTACGGTGAATGGCGATCGCTATCGTTCGATGCTAACAAACTTTTTGTTGCCAAAAATGGAAGAACTGAACTTAGTTGACATGTGGTTTCAACAAGATGGCGCTACATGCCACACAGCTCGCGATTCTATGGCCATTTTGAGCGAAAACTTCGGAGAACAATTCATCTCAAGAAATGGCCCGGTAAGTTGGCCACCAAGATCATGCGATTTGACGCCTTTAGACTATTTTTTGTGGGGCTACGTCAAGTCTAAAGTCTACAGAAATAAGCCAGCAACTATTCCAGTTTTGGAAGACAACATTTCCGAAGAAATTCGGGCTATTCCGGCCGAAATGCTCGAAAAAGTTGCCCAAAATTGGACTTTCCGAATGGACCACCTAAGACGCAGCCGCGGTCAACATTTAAATGAAATTATCTTCAAAAAGTAAATGTCATGGACCAATCTAACGTTTCAAATAAAGAACCGATGAGATTTTGCAAATTTTATGCGTTTTTTTTTTAAAAAAAGTTCTCAAGCTCTTAAAAAATCACCCTTTATTATCAAGCCTTGTTCGTTAGAAAGTTAAAGAGCAGCGGAAACAGTCGCTATTAGAGAGAAAACGAAAGATATCGTAATTTTAGTAAACGTAAAGTAGGTGGTTTTCGGTTAATTCGGTTTTTTTTCGATTTTCTCAGCTCCTGTTGGAGGTATCGCAAATCCACGGCCAGATTCGTGATCAGCGCGACGAAATACATCAGATAACGTCCATCCCATGTGGGAAATATCGAAAAAATTGTTTTTCGCGTTTTTCTCGGCTCCTGGAGGAGTTAGAGCGAAAAGGAGCTCAATACAGTATCCTCGATTTTCCCTGATTTTCTTAGAAACTAAAGTGGCTATAACTTTTGAACGGCTCAACCGATCGTCGATTTTCTTTTTGCATTCGAAAGAGCACAGAAAAACAAAGAAAATGCGACTAGTCTCATCCCGATATTTCAATTTTTCGATCCGCGAGCGCAGATTGTATGTTACCTCCAAAATAGCATTTTCCACACAACTCAAAAATCGATTATCTGTCGCAAAAAAATTGAAAAAAATTATTCTACTACCCTAAATGGATGGAAATCCATGTATTATCAAGCCTTGTTCGTTAGAAAGTCAAAGAGCAGCGGAAACAGTCGCTATTAGGAGAAAACGAAAGATATCGTAATTTTAGTAAACGTAAAGTAGGTGGTTTTCGGTTAATTCGGTTTTTTTCGATTTTCTCAGCTCCTGTTGGAGATATCGCAAATCCACGGCCAGATTCGTGATCAGCGCGACGAAATACATCAGATAACGTCCATCCCATGTGGGAAATATCGAAAAAATTGTTTTTCGCGTTTTTCTCGGCTCCTGGAGGAGTTAGAGCGAAAAGGAGCTCAATACAGTATCCTCGATTTTCCCTGATTTTCTTAGAAACTAAAGTGGCTATAACTTTTGAACGGCTCAACCGATCGTCGATTTTCTTTTTGCATTCGAAAGAGCACAGAAAAACAAAGAAAATGCGACTAGTCTCATCCCGATATTTCAATTTTTCGATCCGCGAGCGCAGATTGTATGTTACCTCCAAAATAGCATTTTCCACACAACTCAAAAAGCGATTATCTGTCGCAAAAAAATTGAAAAAAATTATTCTACTACCCTAAATGGATGGAAATCCATGTATTATCAAGCCTTGTTCGTTAGAAAGTCAAAGAGCAGCGGAAACAGTCGCTATTAGGAGAAAACGAAAGATATCGTAATTTTAGTAAACGTAAAGTAGGTGGTTTTCGGTTAATTCGGTTTTTTTCGATTTTCTCAGCTCCTGTTGGAGATATCGCAAATCCACGGCCAGATTCGTGATCAGCGCGACGAAATACATCAGATAACGTCCATCCCAAGTGGGAAATATCGAAAAAATTGTTTTTCGCGTTTTTCTCGGCTCCTGGAGGAGTTAGAGCGAAAAGGAGCTCAATACAGTATCCTCGATTTTCCCTGATTTTCTTAGCCACTAAAGTGGCCATAACTTTTGAACGGCTTAACCGATCGTCGATTTTCTTTTTGCATTCGAAAGAGCACAGAAAAACGAAGAAAATGCGACTAGTCTCATCCCGATATTAAAATTTTTCGATCCGCGAGCGCAGATTGTATGTTACCTCCAAAATAGCATTTTCCACACAACTCAAAAATCGATTATCTGTCGCAAAAAAATTGAAAAAAATTATTCTACTACCCTAAATGGATGGAAATTCATGTATTATCAAGCCTTGTTCGTTAGAAAGTCAAAGAGCAGCGGAAACAGTCGTTATTAGAGAGAAAACGAAAGATATCGTAATTTTAGTAAACATAAAGAAGGTGGTTTTCTGTTAATTCGGTTTTTTTCGATTTTCTCAGCTCCTGTTGGAGATATCGGAAATCCACGGCCAGATTCGTGATCAGCGCGACGAAATACATCAGGGAACGTCCATCCCATGTGGGAAATATCGAAAAAATTGTTTTTCGCGTTTTTCTCGGCTCCTGGAGGAGTTAGAGCGAAAAGGAGCTTAATACAGGATCGTCGATTTTCCCTGATTTTGCTAGCCACCAAAGTGGCTATAACTTTTGAACGGCTCAACCGATCGTCGATTTTCTTTTTGCATTCGAAAGAGCACAGAAAAACAAAGAAAATGCGACTAGTCTCATCCCGATATTTCAATTTTTCGATCCGCGAGCGCAGATTGTATGTTACCTCTAAAATAGCATTTTCCACACAACTCAAAAATCGATTATCTGTCGCAAAAAAATTGAAAAAAATTATTCTACTACCCTAAATGGATGGAAATTTATGTATTATCAAGCCTTGTTCGTTAGAAAGTCAAAGAGCAGCGGAAACAGTCGCTATTAGAAAGAAAACGAAAGATATCGTAATTTTAGTAAACGTAAAGTAGGTGGTTTTCGGTTAATTCGGTTTTTTTCGATTTTCTCAGCTCCTGTTGGAGATATCGCAAATCCACGGCCAGATTTGTGATCAGCGCGTCGAAATACATCAGATAACGTCCATCCCATGTGGGAAATATCGAAAAAATTGTTTTTCGCGTTTTTCTCGGCTCCTGGAGGAGTTAGAGCGAAAAGGAGCTCAATACAGTATCCTCGATTTTCCCTGATTTTCTTAGCCACTAAAGTGGCCATAACTTTTGAACGGCTTAACCGATCGTCGATTTTCTTTTTGCATTCGAAAGAGCACAGAAAAACAAAGAAAATGCGACTAGTCTCATCCCGATATTTAAATTTTTCGATCCGCGAGCGCAGATTGTATGTTACCTCCAAAATAGCATTTTCCACACAACTCAAAAATCGATTATCTGTCGCAAAAAAATTGAAAAAAATTATTCTACTACCCTAAATGGATGGAAATTCATGTATTATCAAGCCTTGTTCGTTAGAAAGTCAAAGAGCAGCGGAAACAGTCGTTATTAGAGAGAAAACGAAAGATATCGTAATTTTAGTAAACATAAAGAAGGTGGTTTTCTGTTAATTCGGTTTTTTTCGATTTTCTCAGCTCCTGTTGGAGATATCGGAAATCCACGGCCAGATTCGTGATCAGCGCGACGAAATACATCAGGGAACGTCCATCCCATGTGGGAAATATCGAAAAAATTGTTTTTCGCGTTTTTCTCGGCTCCTGGAGGAGTTAGAGCGAAAAGGAGCTTAATACAGGATCGTCGATTTTCCCTGATTTTGCTAGCCACCAAAGTGGCTATAACTTTTGAACGGCTCAACCGATCGTCGATTTTCTTTTTGCATTCGAAAGAGCACAGAAAAACAAAGAAAATGCGACTAGTCTCATCCCGATATTTCAATTTTTCGATCCGCGAGCGCAGATTGTATGTTACCTCTAAAATAGCATTTTCCACACAACTCAATAATCGATTATCTGTCGCAAAAAAATTGAAAAAAATTATTCTACTACCCTAAATGGATGGAAATTCATGTATTATCAAGCCTTGTTCGTTAGAAAGTCAAAGAGCAGCGGAAACAGTCGTTATTAGAGAGAAAACGAAAGATATCGTAATTTTAGTAAACATAAAGAAGGTGGTTTTCTGTTAATTCGGTTTTTTTCGATTTTCTCAGCTCCTGTTGGAGATATCGGAAATCCACGGCCAGATTCGTGATCAGCGCGACGAAATACATCAGGGAACGTCCATCCCATGTGGGAAATATCGAAAAAATTGTTTTTCGCGTTTTTCTCGGCTCCTGGAGGAGTTAGAGCGAAAAGGAGCTTAATACAGGATCGTCGATTTTCCCTGATTTTGCTAGCCACCAAAGTGGCTATAACTTTTGAACGGCTCAACCGATCGTCGATTTTCTTTTTGCATTCGAAAGAGCACAGAAAAACAAAGAAAATGCGACTAGTCTCATCCCGATATTTCAATTTTTCGATCCGCGAGCGCAGATTGTATGTTACCTCTAAAATAGCATTTTCCACACAACTCAATAATCGATTATCTGTCGCAAAAAAATTGAAAAAAATTATTCTACTACCCTAAATGGATGGAAATTCATGTATTATCAAGCCTTGTTCGTTAGAAAGTCAAAGAGCAGCGGAAACAGTCGCTATTAGAGAGAAAACGAAAGATATCGTAATTTTAGTAAACGTAAAGTAGGTGGTTTTCGGTTAATTCGGTTTTTTTCGATTTTCTCAGCTCCTGTTGGAGATATCGCAAATCCACGGCCAGATTCGTGATCAGCGCGACGAAATACGTCAGATAACGTCCATCCCATGTGGGAAAAATCGAAAAAATTGTTTTTCGAGTCTTTCTCGGCTCCTGGAGGAGTTAGAGCGAAAAGGAGCTTAATACAGGATCCTCGATTTTCCTTGATTTTGTTAGCTACTAAAGTGGCTATAACTTTTGAACGGCTCAACCGATCGTCGATTTTCTTTTTGCATTCGAAAGAGCACAGAAAACAAAGAAAATGCGACTAGTCTCATCCCGATATTTAAATTTTTCGATCCGCGAGCGCAGATTGTATGTTACCTCCAAAATAGCATTTTCCACACAACTCAAAAATCAATTATCTGTCGCAAAAAAATTGAAAAAAATTATTCTACTACCCTAAATGGATGGAAATCCATGTATTATCAAGCCTTGTTCGTTAGAAAGTCAAAGAGCAGCGGAAACAGTCGCTATTAGAGAGAAAACGAAAGATATCGTAATTTTAGTAAACGTAAAGTAGGTGGTTTTCGGTTAATTCGGTTTTTTTCGATTTTCTCAGCTCCTGTTGGAGATATCGCAAATGCACGGCCAGATTTGTGATCAGCGCGTCTAAATACATCAGATAACGTCCATCCCATGTGGGAAATATCGTAAAAATTGTTTTTCGCGTTTTTCTCGGCTCCTGGAGGAGTTAGAGCGAAAAGGAGCTTAATACAGGATCGTCGATTTTCCCTGATTTTGCTAGCCACTAAAGTGGCTATAACTTTTGAACGGCTCAACCGATCGTCGATTTTCTTTTTGCATTCGAAAGAGCACAGAAAAACAAAGAAAATGCGACTAGTCTCATCCCGATATTTAAATTTTTCGATCCGCGAGCGCAGATTGTATGTTACTTCCAAAATAGCATTTTCCACACAACTCAAAAATCGATTATCTGTCGCAAAAAAATTTAAAAAAATTATTCTACTACCCTAAATGGATGGAAATCCATGTATTATCAAGCCTTGTTCGTTAGAAAGTCAAAGAGCAGCGGAAACAGTCGTTATTAGAGAGAAAACGAAAGATATCGTAATTTTAGTAAACATAAAGAAGGTGGTTTTCTGTTAATTCGGTTTTTTTCGATTTTCTCAGCTCCTGTTGGAGATATCGGAAATCCACGGCCAGATTCGTGATCAGCGCGACGAAATACATCAGGGAACGTCCATCCCATGTGGGAAATATCGAAAAAATTGTTTTTCGCGTTTTTCT
The DNA here is from genome assembly GCA_963942595.1 of Cylloceria caligata. Lineage (NCBI taxonomy): Eukaryota > Metazoa > Arthropoda > Insecta > Hymenoptera > Ichneumonidae > Cylloceria > Cylloceria caligata. Next base: position 45,349,153 of record OZ012708.1, read on the forward strand.
CGGCTCCTGGAGGAGTTAGAGCGAAAAGGAGCTTAATACAGGATCGTCGATTTTCCCTGATTTTGCTAGCCACCAAAGTGGCTATAACTTTTGAACGGCTCAACCGATCGTCGATTTTCTTTTTGCATTCGAAAGAGCACAGAAAAACAAAGAAAATGCGACTAGTCTCATCCCGATATTTCAATTTTTCGATCCGCGAGCGCAGATTGTATGTTACCTCTAAAATAGCATTTTCCACACAACTCAAAAATCGATTATCTGTCGCAAAAAAATTGAAAAAAATTATTCTACTACCCTAAATGGATGGAAATTTATGTATTATCAAGCCTTGTTCGTTAGAAAGTCAAAGAGCAGCGGAAACAGTCGCTATTAGAAAGAAAACGAAAGATATCGTAATTTTAGTAAACGTAAAGTAGGTGGTTTTCGGTTAATTCGGTTTTTTTCGATTTTCTCAGCTCCTGTTGGAGATATCGCAAATCCACGGCCAGATTTGTGATCAGCGCGTCGAAATACATCAGATAACGTCCATCCCATGTGGGAAATATCGAAAAAATTGTTTTTCGCGTTTTTCTCGGCTCCTGGAGGAGTTAGAGCGAAAAGGAGCTCAATACAGTATCCTCGATTTTCCCTGATTTTCTTAGCCACTAAAGTGGCCATAACTTTTGAACGGCTTAACCGATCGTCGATTTTCTTTTTGCATTCGAAAGAGCACAGAAAAACAAAGAAAATGCGACTAGTCTCATCCCGATATTTAAATTTTTCGATCCGCGAGCGCAGATTGTATGTTACCTCCAAAATAGCATTTTCCACACAACTCAAAAATCGATTATCTGTCGCAAAAAAATTGAAAAAAATTATTCTACTACCCTAAATGGATGGAAATTCATGTATTATCAAGCCTTGTTCGTTAGAAAGTCAAAGAGCAGCGGAAACAGTCGTTATTAGAGAGAAAACGAAAGATATCGTAATTTTAGTAAACATAAAGAAGGTGGTTTTCTGTTAATTCGGTTTTTTTCGATTTTCTCAGCTCCTGTTGGAGATATCGGAAATCCACGGCCAGATTCGTGATCAGCGCGACGAAATACATCAGGGAACGTCCATCCCATGTGGGAAATATCGAAAAAATTGTTTTTCGCGTTTTTCTCGGCTCCTGGAGGAGTTAGAGCGAAAAGGAGCTTAATACAGGATCGTCGATTTTCCCTGATTTTGCTAGCCACCAAAGTGGCTATAACTTTTGAACGGCTCAACCGATCGTCGATTTTCTTTTTGCATTCGAAAGAGCACAGAAAAACAAAGAAAATGCGACTAGTCTCATCCCGATATTTCAATTTTTCGATCCGCGAGCGCAGATTGTATGTTACCTCTAAAATAGCATTTTCCACACAACTCAATAATCGATTATCTGTCGCAAAAAAATTGAAAAAAATTATTCTACTACCCTAAATGGATGGAAATTCATGTATTATCAAGCCTTGTTCGTTAGAAAGTCAAAGAGCAGCGGAAACAGTCGCTATTAGAGAGAAAACGAAAGATATCGTAATTTTAGTAAACGTAAAGTAGGTGGTTTTCGGTTAATTCGGTTTTTTTCGATTTTCTCAGCTCCTGTTGGAGATATCGCAAATCCACGGCCAGATTCGTGATCAGCGCGACGAAATACGTCAGATAACGTCCATCCCATGTGGGAAAAATCGAAAAAATTGTTTTTCGAGTCTTTCTCGGCTCCTGGAGGAGTTAGAGCGAAAAGGAGCTTAATACAGGATCCTCGATTTTCCTTGATTTTGTTAGCTACTAAAGTGGCTATAACTTTTGAACGGCTCAACCGATCGTCGATTTTCTTTTTGCATTCGAAAGAGCACAGAAAACAAAGAAAATGCGACTAGTCTCATCCCGATATTTAAATTTTTCGATCCGCGAGCGCAGATTGTATGTTACCTCCAAAATAGCATTTTCCACACAACTCAAAAATCAATTATCTGTCGCAAAAAAATTGAAAAAAATTATTCTACTACCCTAAATGGATGGAAATCCATGTATTATCAAGCCTTGTTCGTTAGAAAGTCAAAGAGCAGCGGAAACAGTCGCTATTAGAGAGAAAACGAAAGATATCGTAATTTTAGTAAACGTAAAGTAGGTGGTTTTCGGTTAATTCGGTTTTTTTCGATTTTCTCAGCTCCTGTTGGAGATATCGCAAATGCACGGCCAGATTTGTGATCAGCGCGTCTAAATACATCAGATAACGTCCATCCCATGTGGGAAATATCGTAAAAATTGTTTTTCGCGTTTTTCTCGGCTCCTGGAGGAGTTAGAGCGAAAAGGAGCTTAATACAGGATCGTCGATTTTCCCTGATTTTGCTAGCCACTAAAGTGGCTATAACTTTTGAACGGCTCAACCGATCGTCGATTTTCTTTTTGCATTCGAAAGAGCACAGAAAAACAAAGAAAATGCGACTAGTCTCATCCCGATATTTAAATTTTTCGATCCGCGAGCGCAGATTGTATGTTACTTCCAAAATAGCATTTTCCACACAACTCAAAAATCGATTATCTGTCGCAAAAAAATTAAAAAAAATTATTCTACTACCCTAAATGGATGGAAATCCATGTATTATCAAGCCTTGTTCGTTAGAAAGTCAAAGAGCAGCGGAAACAGTCGTTATTAGAGAGAAAACAAAAGATATCGTAATTTTAGTAAACATAAAGAAGGTGGTTTTCTGTTAATTCGGTTTTTTTCGATTTTCTCAGCTCCTGTTGGAGATATCGGAAATCCACGGCCAGATTCGTGATTAGCGCGACGAAATACATCAGGGAACGTCCATCCCATGTGGGAAATATCGAAAAAATTGTTTTTCGCGTTTTTCTCGGCTCCTGGAGGAGTTAGAGCGAAAAGGAGCTTAATACAGGATCGTCGATTTTCCCTGATTTTGCTAGCCACCAAAGTGGCTATAACTTTTGAACGGCTCAACCGATCGTCGATTTTCTTTTTGCATTCGAAAGAGCACAGAAAAACAAAGAAAATGCGACTAGTCTCATCCCGATATTTCAATTTTTCGATCCGCGAGCGCAGATTGTATGTTACCTCTAAAATAGCATTTTCCACACAACTCAAAAATCGATTATCTGTCGCAAAAAAATTGAAAAAAATTATTCTACTACCCTAAATGGATGGAAATTCATGTATTATCAAGCCTTGTTCGTTAGAAAGTCAAAGAGCAGCGGAAACAGTCGCTATTAGAGAGAAAACGAAAGATATCGTAATTTTAGTAAACGTAAAGTAGGTGGTTTTCGGTTAATTCGGTTTTTTTCGATTTTCTCAGCTCCTGTTGGAGATATTGCAAATGCACGGCCAGATTTGTGATCAGCGCGTCTAAATACATCAGATAACGTCCATCCCATGTGGGAAATATCAAAAAAATTGTTTTTCGAGTTTTTCTCGGCTCCTGGAGGAGTTAGAGCGAAAAGGAGCTTAATACAGGATCCTCGATTTTCCCTGATTTTGTTAGCCACTAAAGTGGCCATAACTTTTGAACGGCTCAACTGATTTCCGATTTTCTTTTTGCATTCGAAAGAGCACAGAAAAACAAAGAAAATGCGACTAGTCTCATCCCGATATTTAAATTTTTCGATCCGCGAGCGCAGATTGTATGTTACCTCCAAAATAGCATTTTCCACACAACTCAAAAATCGATTATCTGTCGCGAAAAAATTGAAAAAAATTATTCTACTAACCTAAATGGATGGAAATCCATGTATTATCAAGCCTTGTTCGTTAGAAAGTCAAAGAGCAGCGGAAACAGTCGCTATTAGAGAGAAAACGAAAGATATCGTAATTTTAGTAAACGTAAAGTAGGTGGTTTTCGGTTAATTCGGTTTTTTTCGATTTTCTCAGCTCCTGTTGGAGATATCGCAAATCCACGGCCAGATTCGTGATCAGCGCGACGAAATACATCAGATAACGTCCATCCCATGTGGGAAATATCGAAAAAATTGTTTTTCGCGTTTTTCTCGGCTCCTGGAGGAGTTAGAGCGAAAAGGAGCTTAATACAGGATCGTCGATTTTCCCTGATTTTGCTAGCCACTAAAGTGGCTATAACTTTTGAACGGCTCAACCGATCGTCGATCTTCTTTTTGCATTCGAAAGAGCACAGAAAAACAAAGAAAATGCGACTAGTCTCATCCAGATATTTAAATTTTTCGATCCGCGAGCGCAGATTGTATGTTACCTCCAAAATAGCATTTTCCACACAACTCAAAAATCGATTATCTGTCGCAAAAAAATTAAAAAAAATTATTCTACTACCCTAAATGGATGGAAATCCATGTATTATCAAGCCTTGTTCGTTAGAAAGTCAAAGAGCAGCGGAAACAGTCGCTATTAGAGAGAAAACGAAAGATATCGTAATTTTAGTAAACGTAAAGTAGGTGGTTTTCGGTTAATTCGGTTTTTTTCGATTTTCTCAGCTCCTGTTGGAGATATCGCAAATCCATGGCCAGATTCGTGATCAGCGCGACGAAATACATCAGATAACGCCCATCCCATGTGTGAAATATCGAAAAAATTGTTTTTCGCGTTTTTCTCGGCTCCTGGAGGAGTTAGAGCGAAAAGGAGCTCAATACAGGATCCTCGATTTTCCCTGATTTTGTTAGCCACTAAAGTGGCCATAACTTTTAAACGGCTTAACCGATCGTCGATTTTCTTTTTGCATTCGAAAGAACACAGAAAAACAAAGAAAATGCGACTAGTCTCATCCCGATATTTCAATTTTTCGATCCGCGAGCGCAGATTGTATGTTACCTCTAAAATGGCATTTTCCACACAACTCAAAAATCGATTATCTGTCGCAAAAAAATTGAAAAAAATTATTCTACTACCCTAAATGGATGGAAATCCATGTATTGTCAAGCCTTGTTCGTTAGAAAGTCAAAGAGCAGCGGAAACAGTCGCTATTAGAGAGAAAACGAAAGATATCGTAATTTTAGTAAACGTAAAGAAGGTGGTTTTCTGTTAATTCGGTTTTTTTCGATTTTCTCAGCTCCTGTTAGAGATATCGCAAATCCACGGCCAGATTTGTGATCAGCGCGTCGAAATACGTCAGATAACGTCCATCCCATGTGGGAAATATCGAAAAAATTGTTTTTCGCGTTTTTCTCGGCTCCTGGAGGAGTTAGAGCGAAAAGGAGCTTAATACAGGATCGTCGATTTTCCCTGATTTTGCTAGCCACTAAAGTGGCTATAACTTTTGAACGGCTCAACCGATCGTCGATTTTCTTTTTGCATTCGAAAGAGCACAGAAAAACAAAGAAAATGCAACTAGTCTCATCCCGATATTTAAATTTTTCGATCCGCGAGCGCAGATTGTATGTTACCTCCAAAATAGCATTTTTCACACAACTCAAAAATCGATAATCTGTCGCAAAAAAATTGAAAAAAATTATTCTACTACCCTAAATGGATGGAAATTCATGTATTATCAAGCCTTGTTCGTTAGAAAGTCAAAAAGCAGCGGAAACAGTCGCTATTAGAGAGAAAACGAAAGATATCGTAATTTTAGTAAACGTAAAGTAGGTGGTTTTCGGTTAATTCGGTTTTTTTCGATTTTCTCAGCTCCTGTTGGAGATATCGCAAATTCACGGCCAGATTCGTGATCAGCGCGACGAAATACATCAGATAACGTCCATCCCATGTGGGAAAAATCGAAAAAATTGTTTTTCGAGTTTTTCTCGGCTCCTGGAGGAGTTAGAGCGAAAAGGAGCTTAATACAGGATCCTCGATGTTCCCTGATTTTGTTAGCCACTAAAGTGGCCATAACTTTTGAACGGCTCAACTGATTCCCGATTTTCTTTTTGCATTCGAAAGAGCACAGAAAAACAAAGAAAATGCGACTAGTCTCATCCCGATATTTAAATTTTTCGATCCGCGAGCGCAGATTGTATGTTACCTCCAAAATAGCATTTTCCACACAACTCAAAAATCGATTATCTGTCGCAAAAAAATTGAAAAAAATTATTCTACTACCCTAAATGGATGGAAATCCATGTATTATCAAGCCTTGTTCGTTAGAAAGTCAAAGAGCAGCGGAAACAGTCGCTATTAGAGAGAAAACGAAAGATATCGTAATTTTAGTAAACGTAAAGTAGGTGGTTTTCGGTTAATTCGGTTTTTTTCGATTTTCTCAGCTCCTGTTGGAGATATCGCAAATCCACGGCCAGATTCGTGATCAGCGCGACGAAATACATCAGATAACGTCCATCCCATGTGGGAAATATCGAAAAAATTATTTTTCGCGTTTTTCTCGGCTCCTGGAGGAGTTAGAGCGAAAAGGAGCTTAATACAGGATCGTCGATTTTCCCTGATTTTGCTAGCCACTAAAGTGGCTATAACTTTTGAACGGCTCAACCGATCGTCGATTTTCTTTTTGCATTCGAAAGAACACAGAAAAACAAAGAAAATGCGACTAGTCTCATCCCGATATTCAAATTTTTCGATCCGCGAGCGCAGATTGTATGTTACCTCCAAAATAGCATTTTCCACACAACTCAAAAATCGATTATCTGTCGCAAAAAAATTGAAAAAAATTATTCTACTACCCTAAATCTATGGAAATCCATGTATTATCAAGCCTTGTTCGTTAGAAAGTCAAAGAGCAGCGGAAACAGTCGCTATTAGAGAGAAAACGAAAGATATCGTAATTTTAGTAAACGTAAAGTAGGTGGTTTTCGGTTAATTCGGTTTTTTTCGATTTTCTCAGCTCCTGTTGGAGATATCGCAAATCCATGGCCAGATTCGTGATCAGCGCGACGAAATACATCAGATAACGCCCATCCCATGTGGGAAATATCGAAAAAATTGTTTTTCGCGTTTTTCTCGGCTCCTGGAGGAGTTAGAGCGAAAAGGAGCTCAATACAGGATCCTCGATTTTCCCTGATTTTGTTAGCCACTAAAGTGGCCATAACTTTTAAACGGCTTAACCGATCGTCGATTTTCTTTTTGCATTCGAACGAACACAGAAAAACAAAGAAAATGCGACTAGTCTCATCCCGATATTTTAATTTTTCGATCCGCGAGCGCAAATTGTATGTTACCTCTAAAATGGCATTTTCCACACAACTCAAAAATCGATTATCTGTCGCAAAAAAATTGAAAAAAATTATTCTACTACCCTAAATGGATGGAAATCCATGTATTGTCAAGCCTTGTTCGTTAGAAAGTCAAAGAGCAGCGGAAACAGTCGCTATTAGAGAGAAAACGAAAGATATCGTAATTTTAGTAAACGTAAAGTAGGTGGTTTTCGGTTAATTCGGTTTTTTTCGATTTTCTCAGCTCCTGTTGGAGATATCGCAAATCCATGGCCAGATTCGTGATCAGCGCGACGAAATACATCAGATAACGCCCATCCCATGTGGGAAATATCGAAAAAATTGTTTTTCGCGTTTTTCTCGGCTCCTGGAGGAGTTAGAGCGAAAAGGAGCTCAATACAGGATCCTCGATTTTCCCTGATTTTGTTAGCCACTAAAGTGGCCATAACTTTTAAACGGCTTAACCGATCGTCGATTTTCTTTTTGCATTCGAACGAACACAGAAAAACAAAGAAAATGCGACTAGTCTCATCCCGATATTTCAATTTTTCGATCCGCGAGCGCAAATTGTATGTTACCTCTAAAATGGCATTTTCCACACAACTCAAAAATCGATTATCTGTCGCAAAAAAATTGAAAAAAATTATTCTACTACCCTAAATCTATGGAAATCCATGTATTATCAAGCCTTGTTCGTTAGAAAGTCAAAGAGCAGCGGAAACAGTCGCTATTAGAGAGAAAACGAAAGATATCGTAATTTTAGTAAACGTAAAGTAGGTGGTTTTCGGTTAATTCGGTTTTTTTCGATTTTCTCAGCTCCTGTTGGAGATATCGCAAATCCACGGCCAGATTCGTGATCAGCGCGACGAAATACATCAGATAACGTCCATCCCATGTGGGAAATATCGAAAAAATTGTTTTTCGCGTTTTTCTCGGCTCCTGGAGGAGTTAGAGCGAAAAGGAGCTCAATACAGGATCCTCGATTTTCCCTGATTTTGTTAGCCACTAAAGTGGCCATAACTTTTAAACGGCTTAACCGATCGTCGATTTTCTTTTTGCATTCGAAAGAACACAGAAAAACAAAGAAAATGCGACTAGTCTCATCCCGATATTTAAATTTTTCGATCCGCGAGCGCAGATTGTATGTTACCTCTAAAATGGCATTTTCCACACAACTCAAAAATCGATTATCTGTCGCAAAAAAATTGAAAAAAATTATTCTACCACCCTACATGGATGGAAATTCATGTATTATCAAGCCTTGTTCGTTAGAAAGTCAAAAAGCAGCGGAAACAGTCGCTATTAGAGAGAAAACGAAAGATATCGTAATTTTAGTAAACGTAAAGTAGGTGGTTTTCGGTTAATTCGGTTTTTTTCGATTTTCTCAGCTCCTGTTGGAGATATCGCAAATTCACGGCCAGATTCGTGATCAGCGCGACGAAATACATCAGATAACGTCCATCCCATGTGGGAAAAATCGAAAAAATTGTTTTTCGAGTTTTTCTCGGCTCCTGGAGGAGTTAGAGCGAAAAGGAGCTTAATACAGGATCCTCGATGTTCCCTGATTTTGTTAGCCACTAAAGTGGCCATAACTTTTGAACGGCTCAACTGATTCCCGATTTTCTTTTTGCATTCGAAAGAGCACAGAAAAACAAAGAAAATGCGACTAGTCTCATCCCGATATTTAAATTTTTCGATCCGCGAGCGCAGATTGTATGTTACCTCCAAAATAGCATTTTCCACACAACTCAAAAATCGATTATCTGTCGCAAAAAAATTGAAAAAAATTATTCTACTACCCTAAATGGATGGAAATCCATGTATTATCAAGCCTTGTTCGTTAGAAAGTCAAAGAGCAGCGGAAACAGTCGCTATTAGAGAGAAAACGAAAGATATCGTAATTTTAGTAAACGTAAAGTAGGTGGTTTTCGGTTAATTCGGTTTTTTTCGATTTTCTCAGCTCCTGTTGGAGATATCGCAAATCCACGGCCAGATTCGTGATCAGCGCGACGAAATACATCAGATAACGTCCATCCCATGTGGGAAATATCGAAAAAATTATTTTTCGCGTTTTTCTCGGCTCCTGGAGGAGTTAGAGCGAAAAGGAGCTTAATACAGGATCGTCGATTTTCCCTGATTTTGCTAGCCACTAAAGTGGCTATAACTTTTGAACGGCTCAACCGATCGTCGATTTTCTTTTTGCATTCGAAAGAACACAGAAAAACAAAGAAAATGCGACTAGTCTCATCCCGATATTCAAATTTTTCGATCCGCGAGCGCAGATTGTATGTTACCTCCAAAATAGCATTTTCCACACAACTCAAAAATCGATTATCTGTCGCAAAAAAATTGAAAAAAATTATTCTACTACCCTAAATCTATGGAAATCCATGTATTATCAAGCCTTGTTCGTTAGAAAGTCAAAGAGCAGCGGAAACAGTCGCTATTAGAGAGAAAACGAAAGATATCGTAATTTTAGTAAACGTAAAGTAGGTGGTTTTCGGTTAATTCGGTTTTTTTCGATTTTCTCAGCTCCTGTTGGAGATATCGCAAATCCATGGCCAGATTCGTGATCAGCGCGACGAAATACATCAGATAACGCCCATCCCATGTGGGAAATATCGAAAAAATTGTTTTTCGCGTTTTTCTCGGCTCCTGGAGGAGTTAGAGCGAAAAGGAGCTCAATACAGGATCCTCGATTTTCCCTGATTTTGTTAGCCACTAAAGTGGCCATAACTTTTAAACGGCTTAACCGATCGTCGATTTTCTTTTTGCATTCGAACGAACACAGAAAAACAAAGAAAATGCGACTAGTCTCATCCCGATATTTCAATTTTTCGATCCGCGAGCGCAAATTGTATGTTACCTCTAAAATGGCATTTTCCACACAACTCAAAAATCGATTATCTGTCGCAAAAAAATTGAAAAAAATTATTCTACTACCCTAAATCTATGGAAATCCATGTATTATCAAGCCTTGTTCGTTAGAAAGTCAAAGAGCAGCGGAAACAGTCGCTATTAGAGAGAAAACGAAAGATATCGTAATTTTAGTAAACGTAAAGTAGGTGGTTTTCGGTTAATTCGGTTTTTTTTCGATTTTCTCAGCTCCTGTTAGAGATATCGCAAATCCACGGCCAGATTTGTGATCAGCGCGTCTAAATACATCAGATAACGTCCATCCCATGTGGGAAATATCGTAAAAATTGTTTTTCGCGTTTTTCTCGGCTCCTGGAGGAGTTAGAGCGAAAAGGAGCTTAATACAGGATCGTCGATTTTCCCTGATTTTGCTAGCCACTAAAGTGGCTATAACTTTTGAACGGCTCAACCGATCGTCGATTTTCTTTTTGCATTCGAAAGAGCACAGAAAAACAAAGAAAATGCGACTAGTCTCATCCCGATATTTAAATTTTTCGATCCGCGAGCGCAGATTGTATGTTACCTCCAAAATAGCGTTTTCCACACAACTCAAAAATCGATTATCTGTCGCAAAAAAATTGAAAAAAATTATTCTACTACCCTAAATGGATGGAAATCCATGTATTATCAAGCCTTGTTCGTTAGAAAGTCAAAGAGCAGCGGAAACAGTCGCTATTAGAGAGAAAACGAAAGATATCGTAATTTTAGTAAACGTAAAGTAGGTGGTTTTCGGTTAATTCGGTTTTTTTCGATTTTCTCAGCTCCTGTTGGAGATATCGCAAATCCACGGCCAGATTTGTGATCAGCGCGTCGAAATACATCAGATAACGTCCATCCCATGTGGGAAATATCGAAAAAATTGTTTTTCGCGTTTTTCTCGGCTCCTGGAGGAGTTAGAGCGAAAAGGAGCTTAATACAGGATCGTCGATTTTCCCTGATTTTGCTAGCCACTAAAGTGGCTATAACTTTTGAACGGCTCAACCGATCGTCGATTTTCTTTTTGCATTCGAAAGAGCACAGAAAAACAAAGAAAATGCGACTAGTCTCATCCCGATATTTAAATTTTTCGATCCGCGAGCGCAGATTGTATGTTACCTCCAAAATAGCATTTTTCACACAACTCAAAAATCGATAATCTGTCGCAAAAAAATTGAAAAAAAATTATTCTACTACCCTAAATGGATGGAAATCCATGTATTATCAAGCCTTGTTCGTTAGAAAGTCAAAGAGCAGCGGAAACAGTCGCTATTAGAGAGAAAACGAAAGATATCGTAATTTTAGTAAACGTAAAGTAGGTGGTTTTCGGTTAATTCGGTTTTTTTTCGATTTTCTCAGCTCCTGTTAGAGATATCGCAAATCCACGGCCAGATTTGTGATCAGCGCGTCTAAATACATCAGATAACGTCCATCCCATGTGGGAAATATCGTAAAAATTGTTTTTCGCGTTTTTCTCGGCTCCTGGAGGAGTTAGAGCGAAAAGGAGCTTAATACAGGATCGTCGATTTTCCCTGATTTTGCTAGCCACTAAAGTGGCTATAACTTTTGAACGGCTCAACCGATCGTCGATTTTCTTTTTGCATTCGAAAGAGCACAGAAAAACAAAGAAAATGCGACTAGTCTCATCCCGATATTTAAATTTTTCGATCCGCGAGCGCAGATTGTATGTTACCTCCAAAATAGCGTTTTCCACACAACTCAAAAATCGATTATCTGTCGCGAAAAAATTGAAAAAAATTATTCTACTACCCTAAATGGATGGAAATCCATGTATTATCAAGCCTTGTTCGTTAGAAAGTCAAAGAGCAGCGGAAACAGTCGCTATTAGAGAGAAAACGAAAGATATCGTAATTTTAGTAAACGTAAAGTAGGTGGTTTTCGGTTAATTCGGTTTTTTTCGATTTTCTCAGCTCCTGTTGGAGATATCGCAAATCCACGGCCAGATTTGTGATCAGCGCGTCGAAATACATCAGATAACGTCCATCCCATGTAGGAAATATCGAAAAAATTGTTTTTCGAGTTTTTCTCGGCTCCTGGAGGAGTTAGAGCGAAAAGGAGCTTAATACAGGATCGTCGATTTTCCCTGATTTTGCTAGCCACTAAAGTGGCTATAACTTTTGAACGGCTCAACCGATCGTCGATTTTCTTTTTGCATTCGAAAGAACACAGAAAAACAAAGAAAATGCGACTAGTCTCATCCCGATATTCAAATTTTTCGATCCGCGAGCGCAGATTGTATGTTACCTCCAAAATAGCATTTTCCACACAACTCAAAAATCGATTATCTGTCGCAAAAAAATTGAAAAAAATTATTCTACTACCCTAAATCTATGGAAATCCATGTATTATCAAGCCTTGTTCGTTAGAAAGTCAAAGAGCAGCGGAAACAGTCGCTATTAGAGAGAAAACGAAAGATATCGTAATTTTAGTAAACGTAAAGTAGGTGGTTTTCGGTTAATTCGGTTTTTTTTCGATTTTCTCAGCTCCTGTTGGAGATATCGCAAATCCATGGCCAGATTCGTGATCAGCGCGACGAAATACATCAGATAACGCCCATCCCATGTGGGAAATATCGAAAAAATTGTTTTTCGCGTTTTTCTCGGCTCCTGGAGGAGTTAGAGCGAAAAGGAGCTCAATACAGGATCCTCGATTTTCCCTGATTTTGTTAGCCACTAAAGTGGCCATAACTTTTAAACGGCTTAACCGATCGTCGATTTTCTTTTTGCATTCGAAAGAACACAGAAAAACAAAGAAAATGCGGCTAGTCTCATCCCGATATTTCAATTTTTCGATCCGCGAGCGCAGATTGTATGTTACCTCTAAAATAGCATTTTCCACACAACTCAAAAATCGAGTATCTGTCGCAAAAAAATTGAAAAAAATTATTCTACTACCCTAAATGGATGGAAATTCATGTATTATCAAGCCTTGTTCGTTAGAAAGTCAAAGAGCAGCGGAAACAGTCGCTATTAGAGAGAAAACGAAAGATATCGTAATTTTAGTAAACGTAAAGAAGGTGGTTTTCTGTTAATTCGGTTTTTTTCGATTTTCTCAGCTCCTCTTGGAGATATCGCAAATCCACGGCCAGATTTGTGATCAGCGCGTCGAAATACATCAGATAACGTCCATCCCATGTAGGAAATATCGAAAAAATTGTTTTTCGAGTTTTTCTCGGCTCCTGGAGGAGTTAGAGCGAAAAGGAGCTCAATACAGGATCCTCGATTTTCCCTGATTTTGTTAGCCACTAAAGTGGCCATAACTTTTGAACGGCTCAACTGATTCCCGATTTTCTTTTTGCATTCGAAAGAGCACAGAAAAACAAAGAAAATGCGACTAGTCTCATCCCGATATTTAAATTTTTCGATCCGCGAGCGCAGATTGTATGTTACCTCCAAAATAGCATTTTCCACACAACTCAAAAATCGATTATCTGTCGCAAAAAAATTGAAAAAAATTATTCTACTACCCTAAATGGATGGAAATCCATGTATTATCAAGCCTTGTTCGTTAGAAAGTCAAAGAGCAGCGGAAACAGTCGCTATTAGAGAGAAAACGAAAGATATCGTAATTTTAGTAAACGTAAAGTAGGTGGTTTTCGGTTAATTCGGTTTTTTTCGATTTTCTCAGCTCCTGTTGGAGATATCGCAAATCCACGGCCAGATTCGTGATCAGCGCGACGAAATACATTAGATAACGTCCATCCCATGTGGGAAATATCGAAAAAATTGTTTTTCGCGTTTTTCTCGGCTCCTGGAGGAGTTAGAGCGAAAAGGAGCTTAATACAGGATCGTCGATTTTCCCTGATTTTGCTAGCCACTAAAGTGGCTATAACTTTTGAACGGCTCAACCGATCGTCGATTTTCTTTTTGCATTCGAAAGAGCACAGAAAAACAAAGAAAATGCGACTAGTCTCATCCCGATATTTCAATTTTTCGATCCGCGAGCGCAGATTGTATGTTACCTCTAAAATAGCATTTTCCACACAACTCAAAAATCGATTATCTGTCGCAAAAAAATTGAAAAAAATTATTCTACTACCCTAAATCTATGGAAATCCATGTATTATCAAGCCTTGTTCGTTAGAAAGTCAAAGAGCAGCGGAAACAGTCGCTATTAGAGAGAAAACGAAAGATATCGTAATTTTAGTAAACGTAAAGTAGGTGGTTTTCGGTTAATTCGGTTTTTTTCGATTTTCTCAGCTCCTGTTGGAGATATCGCAAATCCACGGCCAGATTCGTGATCAGCGCGACGAAATACGTCAGATAACGTCCATCCCATGTGGGAAAAATCGAAAAAATTGTTTTTCGAGTCTTTCTCGGCTCCTGGAGGAGTTAGAGCGAAAAGGAGCTTAATACAGGATCCTCGATTTTCCTTGATTTTGTTAGCCACTAAAGTGGCTATAACTTTTGAACGGCTCAACCGATCGTCGATTTTCTTTTTGCATTCGAAAGAACACAGAAAACAAAGAAAATGCGACTAGTCTCATCCCGATATTTAAATTTTTCGATCCGCGAGCGCAGATTGTATGTTACCTCCAAAATAGCATTTTCCACACAACTCAAAAATCAATTATCTGTCGCAAAAAAATTGAAAAAAATTTCTCTACTACCCTAAATGGATGGAAATCCATGTATTATCAAGCCTTGTTCGTTAGAAAGTCAAAGAGCAGCGGAAACAGTCGCAATTAGAGAGAAAACGAAAGATATCGTAATTTTAGTAAACGTAAAGTAGGTGGTTTTCGGTTAATTCGGTTTTTTTCGATTTTCTCAGCTCCTGTTGGAGATATCGCAAATGCACGGCCAGATTTGTGATCAGCGCGTCTAAATACATCAGATAACGTCTATCCCATGTGGGAAATATCGTAAAAATTGTTTTTCGCGTTTTTCTCGGCTCCTGGAGGAGTTAGAGCGAAAAGGAGCTTAATACAGGATCGTCGATTTTCCCTGATTTTGCTAGCCACTAAAGTGGCTATAACTTTTGAACGGCTCAACCGATCGTCGATTTTCTTTTTGCATTCGAAAGAGCACAGAAAAACAAAGAAAATGCGACTAGTCTCATCCCGATATTTAAATTTTTCGATCCGCGAGCGCAGATTGTATGTTACCTCCAAAATAGCATTTTTCACACAACTCAAAAATCGATAATCTGTCGCAAAAAAATTGAAAAAAATTATTCTACTACCCTAAATGGATGGAAATCCATGTATTATCAAGCCTTGTTCGTTAGAAAGTCAAAGAGCAGCGGAAACAGTCGCTATTAGAGAGAAAACGAAAGATATCGTAATTTTAGTAAACGTAAAGTAGGTGGTTTTCGGTTAATTCGGTTTTTTTCGATTTTCTCAGCTCCTGTTGGAGATATCGCAAATGCACGGCCAGATTTGTGATCAGCGCGTCTAAATACATCAGATAACGTCCATCCCATGTGGGAAATATCGTAAAAATTGTTTTTCGCGTTTTTCTCGGCTCCTGGAGGAGTTAGAGCGAAAAGGAGCTTAATACAGGATCGTCGATTTTCCCTGATTTTGCTAGCCACTAAAGTGGCTATAACTTTTGAACGGCTCAACCGATCGTCGATTTTCTTTTTGCATTCGAAAGAGCACAGAAAAACAAAGAAAATGCGACTAGTCTCATCCCGATATTTAAATTTTTCGATCCGCGAGCGCAGATTGTATGTTACCTCCAAAATAGCATTTTCCACACAACTCAAAAATCGATTATCTGTCGCAAAAAAATTGAAAAAAATTATTCTACTACCCTAAATCTATGGAAATCCATGTATTATCAAGCCTTGTTCGTTAGAAAGTCAAAGAGCAGCGGAAACAGTCGCTATTAGAGAGAAAACGAAAGATATCGTAATTTTAGTAAACGTAAAGTAGGTGGTTTTCGGTTAATTCGGTTTTTTTCGATTTTCTCAGCTCCTGTTGGAGATATCGCAAATCCATGGCCAGATTCGTGATCAGCGCGACGAAATACATCAGATAACGCCCATCCCATGTGGGAAATATCGAAAAAATTGTTTTTCGCGTTTTTCTCGGCTCCTGGAGGAGTTAGAGCGAAAAGGAGCTCAATACAGGATCCTCGATTTTCCCTGATTTTGTTAGCCACTAAAGTGGCCATAACTTTTAAACGGCTTAACCGATCGTCGATTTTCTTTTTGCATTCGAAAGAACACAGAAAAACAAAGAAAATGCGACTAGTCTCATCCCGATATTTCAATTTTTCGATCCGCGAGCGCAGATTGTATGTTACCTCCAAAATAGCATTTTCCACACAACTCAAAAATCGATTATCTGTCGCAAAAAAATTGAAAAAAATTATTCTACTACCCTAAATGGATGGAAATCCATGTATTGTCAAGCCTTGTTCGTTAGAAAGTCAAAGAGCAGCGGAAACAGTCGCTATTAGAGAGAAAACGAAAGATATCGTAATTTTAGTAAACGTAAAGAAGGTGGTTTTCTGTTAATTCGGTTTTTTTCGATTTTCTCAGCTCCTGTTAGAGATATCGCAAATCCACGGCCAGATTTGTGATCAGCGCGTCGAAATACATCAGATAACGTCCATCCCATGTGGGAAATATCGAAAAAATTGTTTTTCGAGTTTTTCTCGGCTCCTAGAGGAGTTAGAGCGAAAAGGAGCTTAATACAGGATCCTCGATTTTCCCTGATTTTGTTGGCCACTAAAGTGGCCATAACTTTTGAACGGCTCAACTGATTCCCGATTTTCTTTTTGCATTCGAAAGAGCACAGAAAAACAAAGAAAATGCGACTAGTCTCATCCCGATATTTCAATTTTTCGATCCGCGAGCGCAGATTGTATGTTACCTCTAAAATAGCATTTTCCACACAACTCAAAAATCGATTATCTGTCGCAAAAAAATTGAAAAAAATTATTCTACTACCCTAAATGGATGGAAATTCATGTATTATCAAGCCTTGTTCGTTAGAAAGTCAAAGAGCAGCGGAAACAGTCGCTATTAGAGAGAAAACGAAAGATATCGTAATTTTAGTAAACGTAAAGAAGGTGGTTTTCTGTTAATTCGGTTTTTTTCGATTTTCTCAGCTCCTGTTGGAGATATCGGAAATCCACGGCCAGATTCGTGATCAGCGCGACGAAATACATCAGATAACGTCCATCCCATGTGGGAAATATCGAAAAAATTGTTTTTTGCGTTTTTCTCGGCTCCTGGAGGAGTTAGAGCGAAAAGGAGCTTAATACAGGATCGTCGATTTTCCCTGATTTTGCTAGCCACTAAAGTGGCTATAACTTTTGAACGGCTCAACCGATCGTCGATTTTCTTTTTGCATTCGAAAGAGCACAGAAAAACAAAGAAAATGCGACTAGTCTCATCCCGATATTTAAATTTTTCGATCCGCGAGCGCAGATTGTATGTTACCTCCAAAATAGCATTTTCCACACAACTCAAAAATCGATTATCTGTCGCAAAAAAATTGAAAAAAATTATTCTACTACCCTAAATGGATGGAAATCCATGTATTATCAAGCCTTGTTCGTTAGAAAGTCAAAGAGCAGCGGAAACAGTCGCTATTAGAGAGAAAACGAAAGATATCGTAATTTTAGTAAACGTAAAGTAGGTGGTTTTCGGTTAATTCGGTTTTTTTCGATTTTCTCAGCTCCTGTCGGAGATATCGCAAATCCACGTCCAGATTTGTGATCAGCGCGTCGAAATACATCAGATAACGTCCATCCCATGTAGGAAATATCGAAAAAATTGTTTTTCGAGTTTTTCTCGGCTCCTGGAGGAGTTAGAGCGAAAAGGAGCTTAATACAGGATCCTCGATTTTCCCTGATTTTGTTAGCCACTAAAGTGGCCATAACTTTTGAACGGCTCAACTGATTCCCGATTTTCTTTTTGCATTCGAAAGAGCACAGAAAAACAAAGAAAATGCGACTAGTTTCATCCCGATATTTAAATTTTTCGATCCGCGAGCGCAGATTGTATGTTACCTCCAAAATAGCATTTTCCACACAACTCAAAAATCGATTATCTGTCGCAAAAAAATTGAAAAAAATTATTCTACTACCCTAAATGGATGGAAGTCCATGTATTATCAAGCCTTGTTCGTTAGAAAGTCAAAGAGCAGCGGAAACAGTCGCTATTAGAGAGAAAACGAAAGATATCGTAATTTTAGTAAACGTAAAGTAGGTGGTTTTCGGTTAATTCGGTTTTTTTCGATTTTCTCAGCTCCTGTTGGAGATATCGCAAATCCACGGCCAGATTCGTGATCAGCGCGACGAAATACATCAGATAACGTCCATCCCATGTGGGAAATATCGAAAAAATTATTTTTCGCGTTTTTCTCGGCTCCTGGAGGAGTTAGAGCGAAAAGGAGCTTAATACAGGATCGTCGATTTTCCCTGATTTTGCTAGCCACTAAAGTGGCTATAACTTTTGAACGGCTCAACCGATCGTCGATTTTCTTTTTGCATTCGAAAGAACACAGAAAAACAAAGAAAATGCGACTAGTCTCATCCCGATATTCAAATTTTTCGATCCGCGAGCGCAGATTGTATGTTACCTCCAAAATAGCATTTTCCACACAACTCAAAAATCGATTATCTGTCGCAAAAAAATTGAAAAAAATTATTCTACTACCCTAAATCTATGGAAATCCATGTATTATCAAGCCTTGTTCGTTAGAAAGTCAAAGAGCAGCGGAAACAGTCGCTATTAGAGAGAAAACGAAAGATATCGTAATTTTAGTAAACGTAAAGTAGGTGGTTTTCGGTTAATTCGGTTTTTTTCGATTTTCTCAGCTCCTGTTGGAGATATCGCAAATCCATGGCCAGATTCGTGATCAGCGCGACGAAATACATCAGATAACGCCCATCCCATGTGGGAAATATCGAAAAAATTGTTTTTCGCGTTTTTCTCGGCTCCTGGAGGAGTTAGAGCGAAAAGGAGCTCAATACAGGATCCTCGATTTTCCCTGATTTTGTTAGCCACTAAAGTGGCCATAACTTTTAAACGGCTTAACCGATCGTCGATTTTCTTTTTGCATTCGAACGAACACAGAAAAACAAAGAAAATGCGACTAGTCTCATCCCGATATTTCAATTTTTCGATCCGCGAGCGCAAATTGTATGTTACCTCTAAAATGGCATTTTCCACACAACTCAAAAATCGATTATCTGTCGCAAAAAAATTGAAAAAAATTATTCTACTACCCTAAATGGATGGAAATCCATGTATTGTCAAGCCTTGTTCGTTAGAAAGTCAAAGAGCAGCGGAAACAGTCGCTATTAGAGAGAAAACGAAAGATATCGTAATTTTAGTAAACGTAAAGAAGGTGGTTTTCTGTTAATTCGGTTTTTTTCGATTTTCTCAGCTCCTGTTAGAGATATCGCAAATCCACGGCCAGATTTGTGATCAGCGCGTCGAAATACATCAGATAACGTCCATCCCATGTGGAAAATATCGAAAAAATTGTTTTTCGAGTTTTTCTCGGCTCCTGGAGGAGTTAGAGCGAAAAGGAGCTTAATACAGGATCCTCGATTTTCCCTGATTTTGTTGGCCACTAAAGTGGCCATAACTTTTGAACGGCTCAACTGATTCCCGATTTTCTTTTTGCATTCGAAAGAGCACAGAAAAACAAAGAAAATGCGACTAGTCTCATCCCGATATTTCAATTTTTCGATCCGCGAGCGCAGATTGTATGTTACCTCTAAAATAGCATTTTCCACACAACTCAAAAATCGATTATCTGTCGCAAAAAAATTGAAAAAAATTATTCTACTACCCTAAATGGATGGAAATTCATGTATTATCAAGCCTTGTTCGTTAGAAAGTCAAAGAGCAGCGGAAACAGTCGCTATTAGAGAGAAAACGAAAGATATCGTAATTTTAGTAAACGTAAAGAAGGTGGTTTTCTGTTAATTCGGTTTTTTTCGATTTTCTCAGCTCCTGTTGGAGATATCGGAAATCCACGGCCAGATTCGTGATCAGCGCGACGAAATACATCAGATAACGTTCATCCCATGTGGGAAATATCGAAAAAATTGTTTTTCGCGTTTTTCTCGGCTCCTGGAGGAGTTAGAGCGAAAAGGAGCTTAATACAGGATCGTCGATTTTCCCTGATTTTGCTAGCCACTAAAGTGGCTATAACTTTTGAACGGCTCAACC
This sequence comes from Cylloceria caligata, assembly GCA_963942595.1. NCBI lineage: Eukaryota > Metazoa > Arthropoda > Insecta > Hymenoptera > Ichneumonidae > Cylloceria > Cylloceria caligata. The sequence continues at coordinate 45,369,280 of OZ012708.1, forward strand.
GACCGTCGATTTTCTTTTTGCATTCGAAAGAGCACAGAAAAACAAAGAAAATGCGACTAGTCTCATCCCGATATTTAAATTTTTCGATCCGCGAGCGCAGATTGTATGTTACCTCCAAAATAGCATTTTTCACACAACTCAAAAATCGATAATCTGTCGCAAAAAAATTGAAAAAAAATTATTCTACTACCCTAAATGGATGGAAATCCATGTATTATCAAGCCTTGTTCGTTAGAAAGTCAAAGAGCAGCGGAAACAGTCGCTATTAGAGAGAAAACGAAAGATATCGTAATTTTAGTAAACGTAAAGTAGGTGGTTTTCGGTTAATTCGGTTTTTTTCGATTTTCTCAGCTCCTGTTAGAGATATCGCAAATCCACGGCCAGATTTGTGATCAGCGCGTCTAAATACATCAGATAACGTCCATCCCATGTGGGAAATATCGTAAAAATTGTTTTTCGCGTTTTTCTCGGCTCCTGGAGGAGTTAGAGCGAAAAGGAGCTTAATACAGGATCGTCGATTTTCCCTGATTTTGCTAGCCACTAAAGTGGCTATAACTTTTGAACGGCTCAACCGATCGTCGATTTTCTTTTTGCATTCGAAAGAGCACAGAAAAACAAAGAAAAAGCGACTAGTCTCATCCCGATATTTAAATTTTTCGATCCGCGAGCGCAGATTGTATGTTACCTCCAAAATAGCGTTTTCCACACAACTCAAAAATCGATTATCTGTCGCAAAAAAATTGAAAAAAATTATTCTACTACCCTAAATGGATGGAAATCCATGTATTATCAAGCCTTGTTCGTTAGAAAGTCAAAGAGCAGCGGAAACAGTCGCTATTAGAGAGAAAACGAAAGATATCGTAATTTTAGTAAACGTAAAGTAGGTGGTTTTCGGTTAATTCGGTTTTTTTCGATTTTCTCAGCTCCTGTTGGAGATATCGCAAATCCACGGCCAGATTTGTGATCAGCGCGTCGAAATACATCAGATAACGTCCATCCCATGTAGGAAATATCGAAAAAATTGTTTTTCGAGTTTTTCTCGGCTCCTGGAGGAGTTAGAGCGAAAAGGAGCTTAATACAGGATCCTCGATTTTCCCTGATTTTGTTAGCCACTACAGTGGCCATAACTTTTGAACGGCTCAACTGATTCCCGATTTTCTTTTTGCATTCGAAAGAGCACAGAAAAACAAAGAAAATGCGACTAGTCTCATCCCGATATTTAAATTTTTCGATCCGCGAGCGCAGATTGTATGTTACCTCCAAAATAGCATTTTCCACACAACTCAAAAATCGATTATCTGTCGCAAAAAAATTGAAAAAAATTATTCTACTACCCTAAATCTATGGAAATCCATGTATTATCAAGCCTTGTTCGTTAGAAAGTCAAAGAGCAGCGGAAACAGTCGCTATTAGAGAGAAAACGAAAGATATCGTAATTTTAGTAAACGTAAAGTAGGTGGTTTTCGGTTAATTCGGTTTTTTTCGATTTTCTCAGCTCCTGTTGGAGATATCGCAAATCCACGGCCAGATTTGTGATCAGCGCGTCGAAATACATCAGATAACGTCCATCCCATGTAGGAAATATCGAAAAAATTGTTTTTCGAGTTTTTCTCGGCTCCTGGAGGAGTTAGAGCGAAAAGGAGCTTAATACAGGATCCTCGATTTTCCCTGATTTTGTTAGCCACTAAAGTGGCCATAACTTTTGAACGGCTCAACTGATTCCCGATTTTCTTTTTGCATTCGAAAGAGCACAGAAAAACAAAGAAAATGCGACTAGTCTCATCCCGATATTCAAATTTTTCGATCCGCGAGCGCAGATTGTATGTTACCTCCAAAATAGCATTTTCCACACAACTCAAAAATCGATTATCTGTCGCAAAAAAATTGAAAAAAATTATTCTACTACCCTAAATCTATGGAAATCCATGTATTATCAAGCCTTGTTCGTTAGAAAGTCAAAGAGCAGCGGAAACAGTCGCTATTAGAGAGAAAACGAAAGATATCGTAATTTTAGTAAACGTAAAGTAGGTGGTTTTCGGTTAATTCGGTTTTTTTCGATTTTCTCAGCTCCTGTTGGAGATATCGCAAATCCACGGCCAGATTCGTGATCAGCGCGACGAAATACATCAGATAACGTCCATCCCATGTGGGAAATATCGAAAAAATTGTTTTTCGCGTTTTTCTCGGCTCCTGGAGGAGTTAGAGCGAAAAGGAGCTCAATACAGGATCCTCGATTTTCCCTGATTTTGTTAGCCACTAAAGTGGCCATAACTTTTAAACGGCTTAACCGATCGTCGATTTTCTTTTTGCATTCGAAAGAACACAGAAAAACAAAGAAAATGCGACTAGTCTCATCCCGATATTTAAATTTTTCGATCCGCGAGCGCAGATTGTATGTTACCTCCAAAATAGCATTTTCCACACAACTCAAAAATCGATTATCTGTCGCAAAAAAATTGAAAAAAATTATTCTACTACCCTAAATCTATGGAAATCCATGTATTATCAAGCCTTGTTCGTTAGAAAGTCAAAGAGCAGCGGAAACAGTCGCTATTAGAGAGAAAACGAAAGATATCGTAATTTTAGTAAACGGAAAGTAGGTGGTTTTCGGTTAATTCGGTTTTTTTCGATTTTCTCAGCTCCTGTTGGAGATATCGCAAATCCACGGCCAGATTTGTGATCAGCGCGTCGAAATACATCAGATAACGTCCATCCCATGTGGGAAATATCGAAAAAATTGTTTTTCGAGTTTTTCTCGGCTCCTGGAGGAGTTAGAGCGAAAAGGAGCTTAATACAGGATCCTCGATTTTCCCTGATTTTGTTGGCCACTAAAGTGGCCATAACTTTTGAACGGCTCAACTGATTCCCGATTTTCTTTTTGCATTCGAAAGAGCACAGAAAAACAAAGAAAATGCGACTAGTCTCATCCCGATATTTCAATTTTTCGATCCGCGAGCGCAGATTGTATGTTACCTCTAAAATAGCATTTTCCACACAACTCAAAAATCGATTATCTGTCGCAAAAAAATTGAAAAAAATTATTCTACTACCCTAAATGGATGGAAATTCATGTATTATCAAGCCTTGTTCGTTAGAAAGTCAAAGAGCAGCGGAAACAGTCGCTATTAGAGAGAAAACGAAAGATATCGTAATTTTAGTAAACGTAAAGAAGGTGGTTTTCTGTTAATTCGGTTTTTTTCGATTTTCTCAGCTCCTGTTGGAGATATCGGAAATCCACGGCCAGATTCGTGATCAGCGCGACGAAATACATCAGATAACGTCCATCCCATGTGGGAAATATCGAAAAAATTGTTTTTCGCGTTTTTCTCGGCTCCTGGAGGAGTTAGAGCGAAAAGGAGCTTAATACAGGATCGTCGATTTTCCCTGATTTTGCTAGCCACTAAAGTGGCTATAACTTTTGAACGGCTCAACCGATCGTCGATTTTCTTTTTGCATTCGAAAGAGCACAGAAAAACAAAGAAAATGCGACTAGTCTCATGCCGATATTTCAATTTTTCGATCCGCGAGCGCAGATTGTATGTTACCTCTAAAATAGCATTTTCCACACAACTCAAAAATCGATTATCTGTCGCAAAAAAATTGAAAAAAATTATTCTACTACCCTAAATGGATGGAAGTCCATGTATTATCAAGCCTTGTTCGTTAGAAAGTCAAAGAGCAGCGGAAACAGTCGCTATTAGAGCGAAAACGAAAGATATCGTAATTTTAGTAAACGTAAAGAAGGTGGTTTTCTGTTAATTCGGTTTTTTTTCGATTTTCTCAGCTCCTGTTGGAGATATCGCAAATCCACGGACAGATTTGTGATCAGCGCGTCGAAATACATCAGATAACGTCCATCCTATGTGGGAAAAATCGAAAAAATTGTTTTTCGAGTTTTTCTCGGCTCCTGGAGGAGTTAGAGCGAAAAGGAGCTTAATACAGGATCGTCGATTTTTCTTGATTTTGCTAGCCACTAAAGTGGCTATAACTTTTGAACGGCTCAACCGATCGTCGATTTTCTTTTTGCATTCGAAAGAGCACAGAAAAACAAAGAAAATGCGACTAGTCTCATCCCGATATTTCAATTTTTCGATCCGCGAGCGCAGATTGTATGTTACTTCTAAAATGGCATTTTCCACACAACTCAAAAATCGATTATCTGTCGCAAAAAAATTGAAAAAAATTATTCTACTACCCTAAATGGATGGAAATCCATGTATTGTCAAGCCTTGTTCGTTAGAAAGTCAAAGAGCAGCGGAAACAGTCGCTATTAGAGAGAAAACGAAAGATATCGTAATTTTAGTAAACGTAAAGAAGGTGGTTTTCTGTTAATTCGGTTTTTTTCGATTTTCTCAGCTCCTGTTAGAGATATCGCAAATCCACGGCCAGATTTGTGATCAGCGCGTCGAAATACATCAGATAACGTCCATCCCATGTGGGAAATATCGAAAAAATTGTTTTTCGAGTTTTTCTCGGCTCCTGGAGGAGTTAGAGCGAAAAGGAGCTGAATACAGGATCCTCGATTTTCCCTGATTTTGTTGGCCACTAAAGTGGCCATAACTTTTGAACGGCTCAACTGATTCCCGATTTTCTTTTTGCATTCGAAAGAGCACAGAAAAACAAAGAAAATGCGACTAGTCTCATCCCGATATTTTAATTTTTCGATCCGCGAGCGCAGATTGTATGTTACCTCTAAAATAGCATTTTCCACACAACTCAAAAATCGATTATCTGTCGCAAAAAAATTGAAAAAAATTATTCTACTACCCTAAATGGATGGAAATCCATGTATTATCAAGCCTTGTTCGTTAGAAAGTCAAAGAGCAGCGGAAACAGTCGCTATTAGAGCGAAAACGAAAGATATCGTAATTTTAGTAAACGTAAAGAAGGTGGTTTTCTGTTAATTCGGTTTTTTTTCGATTTTCTCAGCTCCTGTTGGAGATATCGCAAATCCACGGACAGATTTGTGATCAGCGCGTCGAAATACATCAGATAACGTCCATCCTATGTGGGAAAAATCGAAAAAATTGTTTTTCGAGTTTTTCTCGGCTCCTGGAGGAGTTAGAGCGAAAAGGAGCTTAATACAGGATCGTCGATTTTTCTTGATTTTGCTAGCCACTAAAGTGGCTATAACTTTTGAACGGCTCAACCGATCGTCGATTTTCTTTTTGCATTCGAAAGAGCACAGAAAAACAAAGAAAATGCGACTAGTCTCATCCCGATATTTAAATTTTTCGATCCGCGAGCGCAGATTGTATGTTACCTCCAAAATAGCATTTTTCACACAACTCAAAAATCGATTATCTGTCGCAAAAAAATTGAAAAAAATTATTCTACCACCCTAAATGGATGGAAATCCATGTATTATCAAGCCTTGTTCGTTAGAAAGTCAAAAAGCAGCGGAAACAGTCGCTATTAGAGAGAAAACGAAAGATATCGTAATTTTAGTAAACGTAAAGTAGGTGGTTTTCGGTTAATTCGGTTTTTTTCGATTTTCTCAGCTCCTGTTGGAGATATCGCAAATCCACGGCCAGATTTGTGATCAGCGCGTCGAAATACATCAGATAACGTCCATCCCATGTAGGAAATATCGAAAAAATTGTTTTTCGAGTTTTTCTCGGCTCCTGGAGGAGTTAGAGCGAAAAGGAGCTTAATACAGGATCCTCGATTTTCCCTGATTTTGTTAGCCACTAAAGTGGCCATAACTTTTGAACGGCTCAACTGATTCCCGATTTTCTTTTTGCATTCGAACGAACACAGAAAAACAAAGAAAATGCGACTAGTCTCATCCCGATATTTCAATTTTTCGATCCGCGAGCGCAGATTGTATGTTACTTCTAAAATGGCATTTTCCACACAACTCAAAAATCGATTATCTGTCGCAAAAAAATTGAAAAAAATTATTCTACTACCCTAAATGGATGGAAATCCATGTATTGTCAAGCCTTGTTCGTTAGAAAGTCAAAGAGCAGCGGAAACAATCGCTATTAGAGAGAAAACGAAAGATATCGTAATTTTAGTAAACGTAAAGAAGGTGGTTTTCTGTTAATTCGGTTTTTTTCGATTTTCTCAGCTCCTGTTAGAGATATCGCAAATCCACGGCCAGATTTGTGATCAGCGCGTCGAAATACATCAGATAACGTCCATCCCATGTGGGAAATATCGAAAAAATTGTTTTTCGAGTTTTTCTCGGCTCCTGGAGGAGTTAGAGCGAAAAGGAGCTGAATACAGGATCCTCGATTTTCCCTGATTTTGTTGGCCACTAAAGTGGCCATAACTTTTGAACGGCTCAACTGATTCCCGATTTTCTTTTTGCATTCGAAAGAGCACAGAAAAACAAAGAAAATGCGACTAGTCTCATCCCGATATTTCAATTTTTCGATCCGCGAGCGCAGATTGTATGTTACCTCTAAAATAGCATTTTCCACACAACTCAAAAATCGATTATCTGTCGCAAAAAAATTAAAAAAAATTATTCTACTACCCTAAATGGATGGAAATTCATGTATTATCAAGCCTTGTTCGTTAGAAAGTCAAAGAGCAGCGGAAACAGTCGCTATTAGAGAGAAAACGAAAGATATCGTAATTTTAGTAAACGTAAAGTAGGTGGTTTTCGGTTAATTCGGTTTTTTTCGATTTTCTCAGCTCCTGTTGGAGATATCGCAAATCCACGGCCAGATTTGTGATCAGCGCGTCGAAATACATCAGATAACGTCCATCCCATGTAGGAAATATCGAAAAAATTGTTTTTCGAGTTTTTCTCGGCTCCTGGAGGAGTTAGAGCGAAAAGGAGCTTAATACAGGATCCTCGATTTTCCCTGATTTTGTTAGCCACTAAAGTGGCCATAACTTTTGAACGGCTCAACTGATTCCCGATTTTCTTTTTGCATTCGAAAGAGCACAGAAAAACAAAGAAAATGCGACTAGTCTCATCCCGATATTTAAATTTTTCGATCCGCGAGCGCAGATTGTATGTTACCTCCAAAATAGCATTTTCCACACAACTCAAAAATCGATGATCTGTCGCAAAAAAATTGAAAAAAATTATTCTACTACCCTAAATCTATGGAAATCCATGTATTATCAAGCCTTGTTCGTTAGAAAGTCAAAGAGCAGCGGAAACAGTCGCTATTAGAGAGAAAACGAAAGATATCGTAATTTTAGTAAACGTAAAGTAGGTGGTTTTCGGTTAATTCGGTTTTTTTCGATTTTCTCAGCTCCTGTTGGAGATATCGCAAATCCACGGCCAGATTCGTGATCAGCGCGACGAAATACATCAGATAACGTCCATCCCATGTGGGAAATATCGAAAAAATTGTTTTTCGCGTTTTTCTCGGCTCCTGGAGGAGTTAGAGCGAAAAGGAGCTCAATACAGGATCCTCGATTTTCCCTGATTTTGTTAGCCACTAAAGTGGCCATAACTTTTAAACGGCTTAACCGATCGTCGATTTTCTTTTTGCATTCGAAAGAACACAGAAAAACAAAGAAAATGCGACTAGTCTCATCCCGATATTTAAATTTTTCGATCCGCGAGCGCAGATTGTATGTTACCTCCAAAATAGCATTTTCCACACAACTCAAAAATCGATTATCTGTCGCAAAAAAATTGAAAAAAATTATTCTACTACCCTAAATGGATGGAAATCCATGTATTATCAAGCCTTGTTCGTTAGAAAGTCAAAGAGCAGCGGAAACAGTCGCTATTAGAGAGAAAACGAAAGATATCGTAATTTTAGTAAACGTAAAGTAGGTGGTTTTCGGTTAATTCGGTTTTTTTCGATTTTCTCAGCTCCTGTTGGAGATATCGCAAATCCACGGCCAGATTCGTGATCAGCGCGACGAAATACATCAGATAACGTCCATCCCATGTGGGAAATATCGAAAAAATTATTTTTCGCGTTTTTCTCGGCTCCTGGAGGAGTTAGAGCGAAAAGGAGCTTAATACAGGATCGTCGATTTTCCCTGATTTTGCTAGCCACTAAAGTGGCTATAACTTTTGAACGGCTCAACCGATCGTCGATTTTCTTTTTGCATTCGAAAGAGCACAGAAAAACAAAGAAAATGCGACTAGTCTCATCCCGATATTTAAATTTTTCGATCCGCGAGCGCAGATTGTATGTTACCTCCAAAATAGCATTTTCCACACAACTCAAAAATCGATTATCTGTCGCAAAAAAATTGAAAAAAATTATTCTACTACCCTAAATGGATGGAAATCCATGTATTATCAAGCCTTGTTCGTTAGAAAGTCAAAGAGCAGCGGAAACAGTCGCTATTAGAGAGAAAACGAAAGATATCGTAATTTTAGTAAACGTAAAGTAGGTGGTTTTCGGTTAATTCGGTTTTTTTCGATTTTCTCAGCTCCTGTTGGAGATATCGCAAATCCATGGCCAGATTCGTGATCAGCGCGACGAAATACATCAGATAACGCCCATCCCATGTGGGAAATATCGAAAAAATTGTTTTTCGCGTTTTTCTCGGCTCCTGGAGGAGTTAGAGCGAAAAGGAGCTCAATACAGGATCCTCGATTTTCCCTGATTTTGTTAGCCACTAAAGTGGCCATAACTTTTAAACGGCTTGACCGATCGTCGATTTTCTTTTTGCATTCGAACGAACACAGAAAAACAAAGAAAATGCGACTAGTCTCATCCCGATATTTCAATTTTTCGATCCGCGAGCGCAAATTGTATGTTACCTCTAAAATGGCATTTTCCACACAACTCAAAAATCGATTATCTGTCGCAAAAAAATTGAAAAAAATTATTCTACTACCCTAAATGGATGGAAATCCATGTATTGTCAAGCCTTGTTCGTTAGAAAGTCAAAGAGCAGCGGAAACAGTCGCTATTAGAGAGAAAACGAAAGATATCGTAATTTTAGTAAACGTAAAGAAGGTGGTTTTCTGTTAATTCGGTTTTTTTCGATTTTCTCAGCTCCTGTTAGAGATATCGCAAATCCACGGCCAGATTTGTGATCAGCGCGTCGAAATACATCAGATAACGTCCATCCCATGTGGGAAATATCGAAAAAATTGTTTTTCGAGTTTTTCTCGGCTCCTGGAGGAGTTAGAGCGAAAAGGAGCTTAATACAGGATCCTCGATTTTCCCTGATTTTGTTGGCCACTAAAGTGGCCATAACTTTTGAACGGCTCAACTGATTCCCGATTTTCTTTTTGCATTCGAAAGAGCACAGAAAAACAAAGAAAATGCGACTAGTCTCATCCCGATATTTCAATTTTTCGATGCGCGAGCGCAGATTGTATGTTACCTCTAAAATAGCATTTTCCACACAACTCAAAAATCGATTATCTGTCGCAAAAAAATTGAAAAAAATTATTCTACTACCCTAAATGGATGGAAATTCATGTATTATCAAGCCTTGTTCGTTAGAAAGTCAAAGAGCAGCGGAAACAGTCGCTATTAGAGAGAAAACGAAAGATATCGTAATTTTAGTAAACGTAAAGTAGGTGGTTTTCGGTTAATTCGGTTTTTTTCGATTTTCTCAGCTCCTGTTGGAGATATCGCAAATCCACGGCCAGATTCGTGATCAGCGCGACGAAATACATCAGATAACGTCCATCCCATGTGGGAAATATCGAAAAAATTATTTTTCGCGTTTTTCTCGGCTCCTGGAGGAGTTAGAGCGAAAAGGAGCTTAATACAGGATCGTCGATTTTCCCTGATTTTGCTAGCCACTAAAGTGGCTATAACTTTTGAACGGCTCAACCGATCGTCGATTTTCTTTTTGCATTCGAAAGAACACAGAAAAACAAAGAAAATGCGACTAGTCTCATCCCGATATTCAAATTTTTCGATCCGCGAGCGCAGATTGTATGTTACCTCCAAAATAGCATTTTCCACACAACTCAAAAATCGATTATCTGTCGCAAAAAAATTGAAAAAAATTATTCTACTACCCTAAATCTATGGAAATCCATGTATTATCAAGCCTTGTTCGTTAGAAAGTCAAAGAGCAGCGGAAACAGTCGCTATTAGAGAGAAAACGAAAGATATCGTAATTTTAGTAAACGTAAAGTAGGTGGTTTTCGGTTAATTCGGTTTTTTTCGATTTTCTCAGCTCCTGTTGGAGATATCGCAAATCCATGGCCAGATTCGTGATCAGCGCGACGAAATACATCAGATAACGCCCATCCCATGTGGGAAATATCGAAAAAATTGTTTTTCGCGTTTTTCTCGGCTCCTGGAGGAGTTAGAGCGAAAAGGAGCTCAATACAGGATCCTCGATTTTCCCTGATTTTGTTAGCCACTAAAGTGGCCATAACTTTTAAACGGCTTAACCGATCGTCGATTTTCTTTTTGCATTCGAACGAACACAGAAAAACAAAGAAAATGCGACTAGTCTCATCCCGATATTTCAATTTTTCGATCCGCGAGCGCAAATTGTATGTTACCTCTAAAATGGCATTTTCCACACAACTCAAAAATCGATTATCTGTCGCAAAAAAATTGAAAAAAATTATTCTACTACCCTAAATGGATGGAAATCCATGTATTGTCAAGCCTTGTTCGTTAGAAAGTCAAAGAGCAGCGGAAACAGTCGCTATTAGAGAGAAAACGAAAGATATCGTAATTTTAGTAAACGTAAAGAAGGTGGTTTTCTGTTAATTCGGTTTTTTTCGATTTTCTCAGCTCCTGTTAGAGATATCGCAAATCCACGGCCAGATTTGTGATCAGCGCGTCGAAATACATCAGATAACGTCCATCCCATGTGGGAAATATCGAAAAAATTGTTTTTCGAGTTTTTCTCGGCTCCTGGAGGAGTTAGAGCGAAAAGGAGCTTAATACAGGATCCTCGATTTTCCCTGATTTTGTTGGCCACTAAAGTGGCCATAACTTTTGAACGGCTCAACTGATTCCCGATTTTCTTTTTGCATTCGAAAGAGCACAGAAAAACAAAGAAAATGCGACTAGTCTCATCCCGATATTTCAATTTTTCGATCCGCGAGCGCAGATTGTATGTTACCTCTAAAATAGCATTTTCCACACAACTCAAAAATCGATTATCTGTCGCAAAAAAATTGAAAAAAATTATTCTACTACCCTAAATGGATGGAAATTCATGTATTATCAAGCCTTGTTCGTTAGAAAGTCAAAGAGCAGCGGAAACAGTCGCTATTAGAGAGAAAACGAAAGATATCGTAATTTTAGTAAACGTAAAGAAGGTGGTTTTCTGTTAATTCGGTTTTTTTCGATTTTCTCAGCTCCTGTTGGAGATATCGGAAATCCACGGCCAGATTCGTGATCAGCGCGACGAAATACATCAGATAACGTCCATCCCATGTGGGAAATATCGAAAAAATTGTTTTTCGCGTTTTTCTCGGCTCCTGGAGGAGTTAGAGCGAAAAGGAGCTTAATACAGGATCGTCGATTTTCCCTGATTTTGCTAGCCACTAAAGTGGCTATAACTTTTGAACGGCTCAACCGATCGTCGATTTTCTTTTTGCATTCGAAAGAGCACAGAAAAACAAAGAAAATGCGACTAGTCTCATGCCGATATTTCAATTTTTCGATCCGCGAGCGCAGATTGTATGTTACCTCTAAAATAGCATTTTCCACACAACTCAAAAATCGATTATCTGTCGCAAAAAAATTGAAAAAAATTATTCTACTACCCTAAATGGATGGAAATCCATGTATTATCAAGCCTTGTTCGTTAGAAAGTCAAAGAGCAGCGGAAACAGTCGCTATTAGAGCGAAAACGAAAGATATCGTAATTTTAGTAAACGTAAAGTAGGTGGTTTTCGGTTAATTCGGTTTTTTTCGATTTTCTCAGCTCCTGTTGGAGATATCGCAAATCCACGGCCAGATTCGTGATCAGCGCGACGAAATACATCAGATAACGTCCATCCCATGTGGGAAATATCGAAAAAATTATTTTTCGCGTTTTTCTCGGCTCCTGGAGGAGTTAGAGCGAAAAGGAGCTTAATACAGGATCGTCGATTTTCCCTGATTTTGCTAGCCACTAAAGTGGCTATAACTTTTGAACGGCTCAACCGATCGTCGATTTTCTTTTTGCATTCGAAAGAGCACAGAAAAACAAAGAAAATGCGACTAGTCTCATCCCGATATTTAAATTTTTCGATCCGCGAGCGCAGATTGTATGTTACCTCCAAAATAGCATTTTCCACACAACTCAAAAATCGATTATCTGTCGCAAAAAAATTGAAAAAAATTATTCTACTACCCTAAATGGATGGAAATCCATGTATTATCAAGCCTTGTTCGTTAGAAAGTCAAAGAGCAGCGGAAACAGTCGCTATTAGAGAGAAAACGAAAGATATCGTAATTTTAGTAAACGTAAAGTAGGTGGTTTTCGGTTAATTCGGTTTTTTTCGATTTTCTCAGCTCCTGTTGGAGATATCGCAAATCCATGGCCAGATTCGTGATCAGCGCGACGAAATACATCAGATAACGCCCATCCCATGTGGGAAATATCGAAAAAATTGTTTTTCGCGTTTTTCTCGGCTCCTGGAGGAGTTAGAGCGAAAAGGAGCTCAATACAGGATCCTCGATTTTCCCTGATTTTGTTAGCCACTAAAGTGGCCATAACTTTTAAACGGCTTGACCGATCGTCGATTTTCTTTTTGCATTCGAACGAACACAGAAAAACAAAGAAAATGCGACTAGTCTCATCCCGATATTTCAATTTTTCGATCCGCGAGCGCAAATTGTATGTTACCTCTAAAATGGCATTTTCCACACAACTCAAAAATCGATTATCTGTCGCAAAAAAATTGAAAAAAATTATTCTACTACCCTAAATGGATGGAAATCCATGTATTGTCAAGCCTTGTTCGTTAGAAAGTCAAAGAGCAGCGGAAACAGTCGCTATTAGAGAGAAAACGAAAGATATCGTAATTTTAGTAAACGTAAAGAAGGTGGTTTTCTGTTAATTCGGTTTTTTTCGATTTTCTCAGCTCCTGTTAGAGATATCGCAAATCCACGGCCAGATTTGTGATCAGCGCGTCGAAATACATCAGATAACGTCCATCCCATGTGGGAAATATCGAAAAAATTGTTTTTCGAGTTTTTCTCGGCTCCTGGAGGAGTTAGAGCGAAAAGGAGCTTAATACAGGATCCTCGATTTTCCCTGATTTTGTTGGCCACTAAAGTGGCCATAACTTTTGAACGGCTCAACTGATTCCCGATTTTCTTTTTGCATTCGAAAGAGCACAGAAAAACAAAGAAAATGCGACTAGTCTCATCCCGATATTTCAATTTTTCGATCCGCGAGCGCAGATTGTATGTTACCTCTAAAATAGCATTTTCCACACAACTCAAAAATCGATTATCTGTCGCAAAAAAATTGAAAAAAATTATTCTACTACCCTAAATGGATGGAAATTCATGTATTATCAAGCCTTGTTCGTTAGAAAGTCAAAGAGCAGCGGAAACAGTCGCTATTAGAGAGAAAACGAAAGATATCGTAATTTTAGTAAACGTAAAGTAGGTGGTTTTCGGTTAATTCGGTTTTTTTCGATTTTCTCAGCTCCTGTTGGAGATATCGCAAATCCACGGCCAGATTCGTGATCAGCGCGACGAAATACATCAGATAACGTCCATCCCATGTGGGAAATATCGAAAAAATTATTTTTCGCGTTTTTCTCGGCTCCTGGAGGAGTTAGAGCGAAAAGGAGCTTAATACAGGATCGTCGATTTTCCCTGATTTTGCTAGCCACTAAAGTGGCTATAACTTTTGAACGGCTCAACCGATCGTCGATTTTCTTTTTGCATTCGAAAGAACACAGAAAAACAAAGAAAATGCGACTAGTCTCATCCCGATATTCAAATTTTTCGATCCGCGAGCGCAGATTGTATGTTACCTCCAAAATAGCATTTTCCACACAACTCAAAAATCGATTATCTGTCGCAAAAAAATTGAAAAAAATTATTCTACTACCCTAAATCTATGGAAATCCATGTATTATCAAGCCTTGTTCGTTAGAAAGTCAAAGAGCAGCGGAAACAGTCGCTATTAGAGAGAAAACGAAAGATATCGTAATTTTAGTAAACGTAAAGTAGGTGGTTTTCGGTTAATTCGGTTTTTTTCGATTTTCTCAGCTCCTGTTGGAGATATCGCAAATCCATGGCCAGATTCGTGATCAGCGCGACGAAATACATCAGATAACGCCCATCCCATGTGGGAAATATCGAAAAAATTGTTTTTCGCGTTTTTCTCGGCTCCTGGAGGAGTTAGAGCGAAAAGGAGCTCAATACAGGATCCTCGATTTTCCCTGATTTTGTTAGCCACTAAAGTGGCCATAACTTTTAAACGGCTTAACCGATCGTCGATTTTCTTTTTGCATTCGAACGAACACAGAAAAACAAAGAAAATGCGACTAGTCTCATCCCGATATTTCAATTTTTCGATCCGCGAGCGCAAATTGTATGTTACCTCTAAAATGGCATTTTCCACACAACTCAAAAATCGATTATCTGTCGCAAAAAAATTGAAAAAAATTATTCTACTACCCTAAATGGATGGAAATCCATGTATTGTCAAGCCTTGTTCGTTAGAAAGTCAAAGAGCAGCGGAAACAGTCGCTATTAGAGAGAAAACGAAAGATATCGTAATTTTAGTAAACGTAAAGAAGGTGGTTTTCTGTTAATTCGGTTTTTTTCGATTTTCTCAGCTCCTGTTAGAGATATCGCAAATCCACGGCCAGATTTGTGATCAGCGCGTCGAAATACATCAGATAACGTCCATCCCATGTGGGAAATATCGAAAAAATTGTTTTTCGAGTTTTTCTCGGCTCCTGGAGGAGTTAGAGCGAAAAGGAGCTTAATACAGGATCCTCGATTTTCCCTGATTTTGTTGGCCACTAAAGTGGCCATAACTTTTGAACGGCTCAACTGATTCCCGATTTTCTTTTTGCATTCGAAAGAGCACAGAAAAACAAAGAAAATGCGACTAGTCTCATCCCGATATTTCAATTTTTCGATCCGCGAGCGCAGATTGTATGTTACCTCTAAAATAGCATTTTCCACACAACTCAAAAATCGATTATCTGTCGCAAAAAAATTGAAAAAAATTATTCTACTACCCTAAATGGATGGAAATTCATGTATTATCAAGCCTTGTTCGTTAGAAAGTCAAAGAGCAGCGGAAACAGTCGCTATTAGAGAGAAAACGAAAGATATCGTAATTTTAGTAAACGTAAAGAAGGTGGTTTTCTGTTAATTCGGTTTTTTTCGATTTTCTCAGCTCCTGTTGGAGATATCGGAAATCCACGGCCAGATTCGTGATCAGCGCGACGAAATACATCAGATAACGTCCATCCCATGTGGGAAATATCGAAAAAATTGTTTTTCGCGTTTTTCTCGGCTCCTGGAGGAGTTAGAGCGAAAAGGAGCTTAATACAGGATCGTCGATTTTCCCTGATTTTGCTAGCCACTAAAGTGGCTATAACTTTTGAACGGCTCAACCGATCGTCGATTTTCTTTTTGCATTCGAAAGAGCACAGAAAAACAAAGAAAATGCGACTAGTCTCATGCCGATATTTCAATTTTTCGATCCGCGAGCGCAGATTGTATGTTACCTCTAAAATAGCATTTTCCACACAACTCAAAAATCGATTATCTGTCGCAAAAAAATTGAAAAAAATTATTCTACTACCCTAAATGGATGGAAATCCATGTATTATCAAGCCTTGTTCGTTAGAAAGTCAAAGAGCAGCGGAAACAGTCGCTATTAGAGCGAAAACGAAAGATATCGTAATTTTAGTAAACGTAAAGAAGGTGGTTTTCTGTTAATTCGGTTTTTTTTCGATTTTCTCAGCTCCTGTTGGAGATATCGCAAATCCACGGACAGATTTGTGATCAGCGCGTCGAAATACATCAGATAACGTCCATCCTATGTGGGAAAAATCGAAAAAATTGTTTTTCGAGTTTTTCTCGGCTCCTGGAGGAGTTAGAGCGAAAAGGAGCTTAATACAGGATCGTCGATTTTTCTTGATTTTGCTAGCCACTAAAGTGGCTATAACTTTTGAACGGCTCAACCGATCGTCGATTTTCTTTTTGCATTCGAAAGAGCACAGAAAAACAAAGAAAATGCGACTAGTCTCATCCCGATATTTCAATTTTTCGATCCGCGAGCGCAAATTGTATGTTACCTCTAAAATGGCATTTTCCACACAACTCAAAAATCGATTATCTGTCGCAAAAAAATTGAAAAAAATTATTCTACTACCCTAAATGGATGGAAATCCATGTATTGTCAAGCCTTGTTCGTTAGAAAGTCAAAGAGCAGCGGAAACAGTCGCTATTAGAGAGAAAACGAAAGATATCGTAATTTTAGTAAACGTAAAGAAGGTGGTTTTCTGTTAATTCGGTTTTTTTCGATTTTCTCAGCTCCTGTTAGAGATATCGCAAATCCACGGCCAGATTTGTGATCAGCGCGTCGAAATACATCAGATAACGTCCATCCCATGTGGGAAATATCGAAAAAATTGTTTTTCGAGTTTTTCTCGGCTCCTGGAGGAGTTAGAGCGAAAAGGAGCTTAATACAGGATCCTCGATTTTCCCTGATTTTGTTGGCCACTAAAGTGGCCATAACTTTTGAACGGCTCAACTGATTCCCGATTTTCTTTTTGCATTCGAAAGAGCACAGAAAAACAAAGAAAATGCGACTAGTCTCATCCCGATATTTCAATTTTTCGATCCGCGAGCGCAGATTGTATGTTACCTCTAAAATAGCATTTTCCACACAACTCAAAAATCGATTATCTGTCGCAAAAAAATTGAAAAAAATTATTCTACTACCCTAAATGGATGGAAATTCATGTATTATCAAGCCTTGTTCGTTAGAAAGTCAAAGAGCAGCGGAAACAGTCGCTATTAGAGAGAAAACGAAAGATATCGTAATTTTAGTAAACGTAAAGAAGGTGGTTTTCTGTTAATTCGGTTTTTTTCGATTTTCTCAGCTCCTGTTGGAGATATCGGAAATCCACGGCCAGATTCGTGATCAGCGCGACGAAATACATCAGATAACGTCCATCCCATGTGGGAAATATCGAAAAAATTGTTTTTCGCGTTTTTCTCGGCTCCTGGAGGAGTTAGAGCGAAAAGGAGCTTAATACAGGATCGTCGATTTTCCCTGATTTTGCTAGCCACTAAAGTGGCTATAACTTTTGAACGGCTCAACCGATCGTCGATTTTCTTTTTGCATTCGAAAGAGCACAGAAAAACAAAGAAAATGCGACTAGTCTCATGCCGATATTTCAATTTTTCGATCCGCGAGCGCAGATTGTATGTTACCTCTAAAATAGCATTTTCCACACAACTCAAAAATCGATTATCTGTCGCAAAAAAATTGAAAAAAATTATTCTACTACCCTAAATGGATGGAAATCCATGTATTATCAAGCCTTGTTCGTTAGAAAGTCAAAGAGCAGCGGAAACAGTCGCTATTAGAGCGAAAACGAAAGATATCGTAATTTTAGTAAACGTAAAGAAGGTGGTTTTCTGTTAATTCGGTTTTTTTTCGATTTTCTCAGCTCCTGTTGGAGATATCGCAAATCCACGGACAGATTTGTGATCAGCGCGTCGAAATACATCAGATAACGTCCATCCTATGTGGGAAAAATCGAAAAAATTGTTTTTCGAGTTTTTCTCGGCTCCTGGAGGAGTTAGAGCGAAAAGGAGCTTAATACAGGATCGTCGATTTTTCTTGATTTTGCTAGCCACTAAAGTGGCTATAACTTTTGAACGGCTCAACCGATCGTCGATTTTCTTTTTGCATTCGAAAGAGCACAGAAAAACAAAGAAAATGCGACTAGTCTCATCCCGATATTTCAATTTTTCGATCCGCGAGCGCAGATTGTATGTTACTTCTAAAATGGCATTTTCCACACAACTCAAAAATCGATTATCTGTCGCAAAAAAATTGAAAAAAATTATTCTACTACCCTAAATGGATGGAAATCCATGTATTGTCAAGCCTTGTTCGTTAGAAAGTCAAAGAGCAGCGGAAACAGTCGCTATTAGAGAGAAAACGAAAGATATCGTAATTTTAGTAAACGTAAAGAAGGTGGTTTTCTGTTAATTCGGTTTTTTTCGATTTTCTCAGCTCCTGTTAGAGATATCGCAAATCCACGGCCAGATTTGTGATCAGCGCGTCGAAATACATCAGATAACGTCCATCCCATGTGGGAAATATCGAAAAAATTGTTTTTCGAGTTTTTCTCGGCTCCTGGAGGAGTTAGAGCGAAAAGGAGCTGAATACAGGATCCTCGATTTTCCCTGATTTTGTTGGCCACTAAAGTGGCCATAACTTTTGAACGGCTCAACTGATTCCCGATTTTCTTTTTGCATTCGAAAGAGCACAGAAAAACAAAGAAAATGCGACTAGTCTCATCCCGATATTTTAATTTTTCGATCCGCGAGCGCAGATTGTATGTTACCTCTAAAATAGCATTTTCCACACAACTCAAAAATCGATTATCTGTCGCAAAAAAATTGAAAAAAATTATTCTACTACCCTAAATGGATGGAAATCCATGTATTATCAAGCCTTGTTCGTTAGAAAGTCAAAGAGCAGCGGAAACAGTCGCTATTAGAGCGAAAACGAAAGATATCGTAATTTTAGTAAACGTAAAGAAGGTGGTTTTCTGTTAATTCGGTTTTTTTTCGATTTTCTCAGCTCCTGTTGGAGATATCGCAAATCCACGGACAGATTTGTGATCAGCGCGTCGAAATACATCAGATAACGTCCATCCTATGTGGGAAAAATCGAAAAAATTGTTTTTCGAGTTTTTCTCGGCTCCTGGAGGAGTTAGAGCGAAAAGGAGCTTAATACAGGATCGTCGATTTTTCTTGATTTTGCTAGCCACTAAAGTGGCTATAACTTTTGAACGGCTCAACCGATCGTCGATTTTCTTTTTGCATTCGAAAGAGCACAGAAAAACAAAGAAAATGCGACTAGTCTCATCCCGATATTTCAATTTTTCGATCCGCGAGCGCAGATTGTATGTTACTTCTAAAATGGCATTTTCCACACAACTCAAAAATCGATTATCTGTCGCAAAAAAATTGAAAAAAATTATTCTACTACCCTAAATGGATGGAAATCCATGTATTGTCAAGCCTTGTTCGTTAGAAAGTCAAAGAGCAGCGGAAACAGTCGCTATTAGAGAGAAAACGAAAGATATCGTAATTTTAGTAAACGTAAAGAAGGTGGTTTTCTGTTAATTCGGTTTTTTTCGATTTTCTCAGCTCCTGTTAGAGATATCGCAAATCCACGGCCAGATTTGTGATCAGCGCGTCGAAATACATCAGATAACGTCCATCCCATGTGGGAAATATCGAAAAAATTGTTTTTCGAGTTTTTCTCGGCTCCTGGAGGAGTTAGAGCGAAAAGGAGCTGAATACAGGATCCTCGATTTTCCCTGATTTTGTTGGCCACTAAAGTGGCCATAACTTTTGAACGGCTCAACTGATTCCCGATTTTCTTTTTGCATTCGAAAGAGCACAGAAAAACAAAGAAAATGCGACTAGTCTCATCCCGATATTTCAATTTTTCGATCCGCGAGCGCAGATTGTATGTTACCTCTAAAATAGCATTTTCCACACAACTCAAAAATCGATTATCTGTCGCAAAAAAATTGAAAAAAATTATTCTACTACCCTAAATGGATGGAAATTCATGTATTATCAAGCCTTGTTCGTTAGAAAGTCAAAGAGCAGCGGAAACAGTCGCTATTAGAGAGAAAACGAAAGATATCGTAATTTTAGTAAACGTAAAGAAGGTGGTTTTCTGTTAATTCGGTTTTTTTCGATTTTCTCAGCTCCTGTTGGAGATATCGGAAATCCACGGCCAGATTCGTGATCAGCGCGACGAAATACATCAGATAACGTCCATCCCATGTGGGAAATATCGAAAAAATTGTTTTTCGCGTTTTTCTCGGCTCCTGGAGGAGTTAGAGCGAAAAGGAGCTTAATACAGGATCGTCGATTTTCCCTGATTTTGCTAGCCACTAAAGTGGCTATAACTTTTGAACGGCTCAACCGATCGTCGATTTTCTTTTTGCATTCGAAAGAGCACAGAAAAACAAAGAAAATGCGACTAGTCTCATGCCGATATTTCAATTTTTCGATCCGCGAGCGCAGATTGTATGTTACCTCTAAAATAGCATTTTCCACACAACTCAAAAATCGATTATCTGTCGCAAAAAAATTGAAAAAAATTATTCTACTACCCTAAATGGATGGAAATCCATGTATTATCAAGCCTTGTTCGTTAGAAAGTCAAAGAGCAGCGGAAACAGTCGCTATTAGAGCGAAAACGAAAGATATCGTAATTTTAGTAAACGTAAAGAAGGTGGTTTTCTGTTAATTCGGTTTTTTTTCGATTTTCTCAGCTCCTGTTGGAGATATCGCAAATCCACGGACAGATTTGTGATCAGCGCGTCGAAATACATCAGATAACGTCCATCCTATGTGGGAAAAATCGAAAAAATTGTTTTTCGAGTTTTTCTCGGCTCCTGGAGGAGTTAGAGCGAAAAGGAGCTTAATACAGGATCGTCGATTTTTCTTGATTTTGCTAGCCACTAAAGTGGCTATAACTTTTGAACGGCTCAACCGATCGTCGATTTTCTTTTTGCATTCGAAAGAGCACAGAAAAACAAAGAAAATGCGACTAGTCTCATCCCGATATTTCAATTTTTCGATCCGCGAGCGCAGATTGTATGTTACTTCTAAAATGGCATTTTCCACACAACTCAAAAATCGATTATCTGTCGCAAAAAAATTGAAAAAAATTATTCTACTACCCTAAATGGATGGAAATCCATGTATTGTCAAGCCTTGTTCGTTAGAAAGTCAAAGAGCAGCGGAAACAGTCGCTATTAGAGAGAAAACGAAAGATATCGTAATTTTAGTAAACGTAAAGAAGGTGGTTTTCTGTTAATTCGGTTTTTTTCGATTTTCTCAGCTCCTGTTAGAGATATCGCAAATCCACGGCCAGATTTGTGATCAGCGCGTCGAAATACATCAGATAACGTCCATCCCATGTGGGAAATATCGAAAAAATTGTTTTTCGAGTTTTTCTCGGCTCCTGGAGGAGTTAGAGCGAAAAGGAGCTGAATACAGGATCCTCGATTTTCCCTGATTTTGTTGGCCACTAAAGTGGCCATAACTTTTGAACGGCTCAACTGATTCCCGATTTTCTTTTTGCATTCGAAAGAGCACAGAAAAACAAAGAAAATGCGACTAGTCTCATCCCGATATTTTAATTTTTCGATCCGCGAGCGCAGATTGTATGTTACCTCTAAAATAGCATTTTCCACACAACTCAAAAATCGATTATCTGTCGCAAAAAAATTGAAAAAAATTATTCTACTACCCTAAATGGATGGAAATCCATGTATTATCAAGCCTTGTTCGTTAGAAAGTCAAAGAGCAGCGGAAACAGTCGCTATTAGAGCGAAAACGAAAGATATCGTAATTTTAGTAAACGTAAAGAAGGTGGTTTTCTGTTAATTCGGTTTTTTTTCGATTTTCTCAGCTCCTGTTGGAGATATCGCAAATCCACGGACAGATTTGTGATCAGCGCGTCGAAATACATCAGATAACGTCCATCCTATGTGGGAAAAATCGAAAAAATTGTTTTTCGAGTTTTTCTCGGCTCCTGGAGGAGTTAGAGCGAAAAGGAGCTTAATACAGGATCGTCGATTTTTCTTGATTTTGCTAGCCACTAAAGTGGCTATAACTTTTGAACGGCTCAACCGATCGTCGATTTTCTTTTTGCATTCGAAAGAGCACAGAAAAACAAAGAAAATGCGACTAGTCTCATCCCGATATTTCAATTTTTCGATCCGCGAGCGCAGATTGTATGTTACTTCTAAAATGGCATTTTCCACACAACTCAAAAATCGATTATCTGTCGCAAAAAAATTGAAAAAAATTATTCTACTACCCTAAATGGATGGAAATCCATGTATTGTCAAGCCTTGTTCGTTAGAAAGTCAAAGAGCAGCGGAAACAGTCGCTATTAGAGAGAAAACGAAAGATATCGTAATTTTAGTAAACGTAAAGAAGGTGGTTTTCTGTTAATTCGGTTTTTTTCGATTTTCTCAGCTCCTGTTAGAGATATCGCAAATCCACGGCCAGATTTGTGATCAGCGCGTCGAAATACATCAGATAACGTCCATCCCATGTGGGAAATATCGAAAAAATTGTTTTTCGAGTTTTTCTCGGCTCCTGGAGGAGTTAGAGCGAAAAGGAGCTGAATACAGGATCCTCGATTTTCCCTGATTTTGTTGGCCACTAAAGTGGCCATAACTTTTGAACGGCTCAACTGATTCCCGATTTTCTTTTTGCATTCGAAAGAGCACAGAAAAACAAAGAAAATGCGACTAGTCTCATCCCGATATTTTAATTTTTCGATCCGCGAGCGCAGATTGTATGTTACCTCTAAAATAGCATTTTCCACACAACTCAAAAATCGATTATCTGTCGCAAAAAAATTGAAAAAAATTATTCTACCACCCTAAATGGATGGAAATCCATGTATTATCAAGCCTTGTTCGTTAGAAAGTCAAAAAGCAGCGGAAACAGTCGCTATTAGAGAAAAAACGAAAGATATCGTAATTTTAGTAAACGTAAAGTAGGTGGTTTTCGGTTAATTCGGTTTTTTTCGATTTTCTCAGCTCCTGTTGGAGATATCGCAAATCCACGGCCAGATTTGTGATCAGCGCGTCGAAATACATCAGATAACGTCCATCCCATGTAGGAAATATCGAAAAAATTGTTTTTCGCGTTTTTCTCGGCTCCTGGAGGAGTTAGAGCGAAAAGGAGCTTAATACAGGATCGTCGATTTTCCCTGATTTTGCTAGCCACTAAAGTGGCTATAACTTTTGAACGGCTCAACCGATCGTCGATTTTCTTTTTGCATTCGAAAGAGCACAGAAAAACAAAGAAAATGCGACTAGTCTCATGCCGATATTTCAATTTTTCGATCCGCGAGCGCAGATTGTATGTTACCTCTAAAATAGCATTTTCCACACAACTCAAAAATCGATTATCTGTCGCAAAAAAATTGAAAAAAATTATTCTACTACCCTAAATGGATGGAAATCCATGTATTATCAAGCCTTGTTCGTTAGAAAGTCAAAGAGCAGCGGAAACAGTCGCTATTAGAGCGAAAACGAAAGATATCGTAATTTTAGTAAACGTAAAGAAGGTGGTTTTCTGTTAATTCGGTTTTTTTTCGATTTTCTCAGCTCCTGTTGGAGATATCGCAAATCCACGGACAGATTTGTGATCAGCGCGTCGAAATACATCAGATAACGTCCATCCTATGTGGGAAAAATCGAAAAAATTGTTTTTCGAGTTTTTCTCGGCTCCTGGAGGAGTTAGAGCGAAAAGGAGCTTAATACAGGATCGTCGATTTTTCTTGATTTTGCTAGCCACTAAAGTGGCTATAACTTTTGAACGGCTCAACCGATCGTCGATTTTCTTTTTGCATTCGAAAGAGCAGAGAAAAACAAAGAAAATGCGACTAGTCTCATCCCGATATTTCAATTTTTCGATCCGCGAGCGCAGATTGTATGTTACTTCTAAAATGGCATTTTCCACACAACTCAAAAATCGATTATCTGTCGCAAAAAAATTGAAAAAAATTATTCTACTACCCTAAATGGATGGAAATCCATGTATTGTCAAGCCTTGTTCGTTAGAAAGTCAAAGAGCAGCGGAAACAGTCGCTATTAGAGAGAAAACGAAAGATATCGTAATTTTAGTAAACGTAAAGAAGGTGGTTTTCTGTTAATTCGGTTTTTTTCGATTTTCTCAGCTCCTGTTAGAGATATCGCAAATCCACGGCCAGATTTGTGATCAGCGCGTCGAAATACATCAGATAACGTCCATCCCATGTGGGAAATATCGAAAAAATTGTTTTTCGAGTTTTTCTCGGCTCCTGGAGGAGTTAGAGCGAAAAGGAGCTGAATACAGGATCCTCGATTTTCCCTGATTTTGTTGGCCACTAAAGTGGCCATAACTTTTGAACGGCTCAACTGATTCCCGATTTTCTTTTTGCATTCGAAAGAGCACAGAAAAACAAAGAAAATGCGACTAGTCTCATCCCGATATTTTAATTTTTCGATCCGCGAGCGCAGATTGTATGTTACCTCTAAAATAGCATTTTCCACACAACTCAAAAATCGATTATCTGTCGCAAAAAAATTGAAAAAAATTATTCTACTACCCTAAATGGATGGAAATCCATGTATTATCAAGCCTTGTTCGTTAGAAAGTCAAAGAGCAGCGGAAACAGTCGCTATTAGAGCGAAAACGAAAGATATCGTAATTTTAGTAAACGTAAAGAAGGTGGTTTTCTGTTAATTCGGTTTTTTTTCGATTTTCTCAGCTCCTGTTGGAGATATCGCAAATCCACGGACAGATTTGTGATCAGCGCGTCGAAATACATCAGATAACGTCCATCCTATGTGGGAAAAATCGAAAAAATTGTTTTTCGAGTTTTTCTCGGCTCCTGGAGGAGTTAGAGCGAAAAGGAGCTTAATACAGGATCGTCGATTTTTCTTGATTTTGCTAGCCACTAAAGTGGCTATAACTTTTGAACGGCTCAACCGATCGTCGATTTTCTTTTTGCATTCGAAAGAGCACAGAAAAACAAAGAAAATGCGACTAGTCTCATCCCGATATTTCAATTTTTCGATCCGCGAGCGCAGATTGTATGTTACTTCTAAAATGGCATTTTCCACACAACTCAAAAATCGATTATCTGTCGCAAAAAAATTGAAAAAAATTATTCTACTACCCTAAATGGATGGAAATCCATGTATTGTCAAGCCTTGTTCGTTAGAAAGTCAAAGAGCAGCGGAAACAGTCGCTATTAGAGAGAAAACGAAAGATATCGTAATTTTAGTAAACGTAAAGAAGGTGGTTTTCTGTTAATTCGGTTTTTTTCGATTTTCTCAGCTCCTGTTAGAGATATCGCAAATCCACGGCCAGATTTGTGATCAGCGCGTCGAAATACATCAGATAACGTCCATCCCATGTGGGAAATATCGAAAAAATTGTTTTTCGAGTTTTTCTCGGCTCCTGGAGGAGTTAGAGCGAAAAGGAGCTGAATACAGGATCCTCGATTTTCCCTGATTTTGTTGGCCACTAAAGTGGCCATAACTTTTGAACGGCTCAACTGATTCCCGATTTTCTTTTTGCATTCGAAAGAGCACAGAAAAACAAAGAAAATGCGACTAGTCTCATCCCGATATTTTAATTTTTCGATCCGCGAGCGCAGATTGTATGTTACCTCTAAAATAGCATTTTCCACACAACTCAAAAATCGATTATCTGTCGCAAAAAAATTGAAAAAAATTATTCTACTACCCTAAATGGATGGAAATCCATGTATTATCAAGCCTTGTTCGTTAGAAAGTCAAAGAGCAGCGGAAACAGTCGCTATTAGAGCGAAAACGAAAGATATCGTAATTTTAGTAAACGTAAAGAAGGTGGTTTTCTGTTAATTCGGTTTTTTTTCGATTTTCTCAGCTCCTGTTGGAGATATCGCAAATCCACGGACAGATTTGTGATCAGCGCGTCGAAATACATCAGATAACGTCCATCCTATGTGGGAAAAATCGAAAAAATTGTTTTTCGAGTTTTTCTCGGCTCCTGGAGGAGTTAGAGCGAAAAGGAGCTTAATACAGGATCGTCGATTTTTCTTGATTTTGCTAGCCACTAAAGTGGCTATAACTTTTGAACGGCTCAACCGATCGTCGATTTTCTTTTTGCATTCGAAAGAGCACAGAAAAACAAAGAAAATGCGACTAGTCTCATCCCGATATTTCAATTTTTCGATCCGCGAGCGCAGATTGTATGTTACTTCTAAAATGGCATTTTCCACACAACTCAAAAATCGATTATCTGTCGCAAAAAAATTGAAAAAAATTATTCTACTACCCTAAATGGATGGAAATCCATGTATTGTCAAGCCTTGTTCGTTAGAAAGTCAAAGAGCAGCGGAAACAGTCGCTATTAGAGAGAAAACGAAAGATATCGTAATTTTAGTAAACGTAAAGAAGGTGGTTTTCTGTTAATTCGGTTTTTTTCGATTTTCTCAGCTCCTGTTAGAGATATCGCAAATCCACGGCCAGATTTGTGATCAGCGCGTCGAAATACATCAGATAACGTCCATCCCATGTGGGAAATATCGAAAAAATTGTTTTTCGAGTTTTTCTCGGCTCCTGGAGGAGTTAGAGCGAAAAGGAGCTGAATACAGGATCCTCGATTTTCCCTGATTTTGTTGGCCACTAAAGTGGCCATAACTTTTGAACGGCTCAACTGATTCCCGATTTTCTTTTTGCATTCGAAAGAGCACAGAAAAACAAAGAAAATGCGACTAGTCTCATCCCGATATTTTAATTTTTCGATCCGCGAGCGCAGATTGTATGTTACCTCTAAAATAGCATTTTCCACACAACTCAAAAATCGATTATCTGTCGCAAAAAAATTGAAAAAAATTATTCTACCACCCTAAATGGATGGAAATCCATGTATTATCAAGCCTTGTTCGTTAGAAAGTCAAAAAGCAGCGGAAACAGTCGCTATTAGAGAGAAAACGAAAGATATCGTAATTTTAGTAAACGTAAAGTAGGTGGTTTTCGGTTAATTCGGTTTTTTTCGATTTTCTCAGCTCCTGTTGGAGATATCGCAAATCCACGGCCAGATTTGTGATCAGCGCGTCGAAATACATCAGATAACGTCCATCCCATGTAGGAAATATCGAAAAAATTGTTTTTCGAGTTTTTCTCGGCTCCTGGAGGAGTTAGAGCGAAAAGGAGCTTAATACAGGATCCTCGATTTTCCCTGATTTTGTTAGCCACTAAAGTGGCCATAACTTTTGAACGGCTCAACTGATTCCCGATTTTCTTTTTGCATTCGAAAGAGCACAGAAAAACAAAGAAAATGCGACTAGTCTCATCCCGATATTTAAATTTTTCGATCCGCGAGCGCAGATTGTATGTTACCTCCAAAATAGCATTTTCCACACAACTCAAAAATCGATTATCTGTCGCAAAAAAATTGAAAAAAATTATTCTACTACCCTAAATCTATGGAAATCCATGTATTATCAAGCCTTGTTCGTTAGAAAGTCAAAGAGCAGCGGAAACAGTCGCTATTAGAGAGAAAACGAAAGATATCGTAATTTTAGTAAACGTAAAGTAGGTGGTTTTCGGTTAATTCGGTTTTTTTCGATTTTCTCAGCTCCTGTTGGAGATATCGCAAATCCATGGCCAGATTCGTGATCAGCGCGACGAAATACATCAGATAACGCCCATCCCATGTGGGAAATATCGAAAAAATTGTTTTTCGCGTTTTTCTCGGCTCCTGGAGGAGTTAGAGTGAAAAGGAGCTCAATACAGGATTCTCGATTTTCCCTGATTTTCTTAGCCACTAAAGTGGCCATAACTTTTAAACGGCTTAACCGATCGTCGATTTTCTTTTTGCATTCGAACGAACACAGAAAAACAAAGAAAATGCGACTAGTCTCATCCCGATATTTCAATTTTTCGATCCGCGAGCGCAGATTGTATGTTACTTCTAAAATGGCATTTTCCACACAACTCAAAAATCGATTATCTGTCGCAAAAAAATTGAAAAAAATTATTCTACTACCCTAAATGGATGGAAATCCATGTATTGTCAAGCCTTGTTCGTTAGAAAGTCAAAGAGCAGCGGAAACAGTCGCTATTAGAGAGAAAACGAAAGATATCGTAATTTTAGTAAACGTAAAGAAGGTGGTTTTCTGTTAATTCGGTTTTTTTCGATTTTCTCAGCTCCTGTTAGAGATATCGCAAATCCACGGCCAGATTTGTGATCAGCGCGTCGAAATACATCAGATAACGTCCATCCCATGTGGGAAATATCGAAAAAATTGTTTTTCGAGTTTTTCTCGGCTCCTGGAGGAGTTAGAGCGAAAAGGAGCTGAATACAGGATCCTCGATTTTCCCTGATTTTGTTGGCCACTAAAGTGGCCATAACTTTTGAACGGCTCAACTGATTCCCGATTTTCTTTTTGCATTCGAAAGAGCACAGAAAAACAAAGAAAATGCGACTAGTCTCATCCCGATATTTCAATTTTTCGATCCGCGAGCGCAGATTGTATGTTACCTCTAAAATAGCATTTTCCACACAACTCAAAAATCGATTATCTGTCGCAAAAAAATTAAAAAAAATTATTCTACTACCCTAAATGGATGGAAATTCATGTATTATCAAGCCTTGTTCGTTAGAAAGTCAAAGAGCAGCGGAAACAGTCGCTATTAGAGAGAAAACGAAAGATATCGTAATTTTAGTAAACGTAAAGTAGGTGGTTTTCGGTTAATTCGGTTTTTTTCGATTTTCTCAGCTCCTGTTGGAGATATCGCAAATCCACGGCCAGATTCGTGATCAGCGCGACGAAATACATCAGATAACGTCCATCCCATGTGGGAAATATCGAAAAAATTGTTTTTCGCGTTTTTCTCGGCTCCTGGAGGAGTTAGAGCGAAAAGGAGCTCAATACAGGATCCTCGATTTTCCCTGATTTTGTTAGCCACTAAAGTGGCCATAACTTTTAAACGGCTTAACCGATCGTCGATTTTCTTTTTGCATTCGAAAGAACACAGAAAAACAAAGAAAATGCGACTAGTCTCATCCCGATATTTAAATTTTTCGATCCGCGAGCGCAGATTGTATGTTACCTCCAAAATAGCATTTTCCACACAACTCAAAAATCGATTATCTGTCGCAAAAAAATTGAAAAAAATTATTCTACTACCCTAAATGGATGGAAATCCATGTATTATCAAGCCTTGTTCGTTAGAAAGTCAAAGAGCAGCCGAAACAGTCGCTATTAGAGAGAAAACGAAAGATATCGTAATTTTAGTAAACGTAAAGTAGGTGGTTTTCGGTTAATTCGGTTTTTTTCGATTTTCTCAGCTCCTGTTGGAGATATCGCAAATCCACGGCCAGATTCGTGATCAGCGCGACGAAATACATCAGATAACGTCCATCCCATGTGGGAAATATCGAAAAAATTGTTTTTCGCGTTTTTCTCGGCTCCTGGAGGAGTTAGAGCGAAAAGGAGCTCAATACAGGATCCTCGATTTTCCCTGATTTTGTTAGCCACTAAAGTGGCCATAACTTTTAAACGGCTTAACCGATCGTCGATTTTCTTTTTGCATTCGAAAGAACACAGAAAAACAAAGAAAATGCGACTAGTCTCATCCCGATATTTAAATTTTTCGATCCGCGAGCGCAGATTGTATGTTACCTCTAAAATGGCATTTTCCACACAACTCAAAAATCGATTATCTGTCGCAAAAAAATTGAAAAAAATTATTCTACTACCCTAAATGGATGGAAATTCATGTATTATCAAGCCTTGTTCGTTAGAAAGTCAAAAAGCAGCGGAAACAGTCGCTATTAGAGAGAAAACGAAAGATATCGTAATTTTAGTAAACGTAAAGTAGGTGGTTTTCGGTTAATTCGGTTTTTTTCGATTTTCTCAGCTCCTGTTTGAGATATCGCAAATCCACGGCCAGATTCGTGATCAGCGCGACGAAATACATCAGATAACGTCCATCCCATGTGGGAAATATCGAAAAAATTGTTTTTCGCGTTTTTCTCGGCTCCTGGAGGAGTTAGAGCGAAAAGGAGCTTAATACAGGATCGTCGATTTTCCCTGATTTTGCTAGCCACTAAAGTGGCTATAACTTTTGAACGGCTCAACCGATCGTCGATTTTATTTCTGCATTCGAAAGAGCACAGAAAAACAAAGAAAATGCGACTAGTCTCATGCCGATATTTCAATTTTTCGATCCGCGAGCGCAGATTGTATGTTACCTCTAAAATAGCATTTTCCACACAACTCAAAAATCGATTATCTGTCGCAAAAAAATTGAAAAAAATTATTCTACTACCCTAAATGGATGGAAATCCATGTATTATCAAGCCTTGTTCGTTAGAAAGTCAAAGAGCAGCGGAAACAGTCGCTATTAGAGCGAAAACGAAAGATATCGTAATTTTAGTAAACGTAAAGAAGGTGGTTTTCTGTTAATTCGGTTTTTTTTCGATTTTCTCAGCTCCTGTTGGAGATATCGCAAATCCACGGACAGATTTGTGATCAGCGCGTCGAAATACATCAGATAACGTCCATCCTATGTGGGAAAAATCGAAAAAATTGTTTTTCGAGTTTTTCTCGGCTCCTGGAGGAGTTAGAGCGAAAAGGAGCTTAATACAGGATCGTCGATTTTTCTTGATTTTGCTAGCCACTAAAGTGGCTATAACTTTTGAACGGCTCAACCGATCGTCGATTTTCTTTTTGCATTCGAAAGAGCACAGAAAAACAAAGAAAATGCGACTAGTCTCATCCCGATATTTAAATTTTTCGATCCGCGAGCGCAGATTGTATGTTACCTCCAAAATAGCATTTTTCACACAACTCAAAAATCGATTATCTGTCGCAAAAAAATTGAAAAAAATTATTCTACCACCCTAAATGGATGGAAATCCATGTATTATCAAGCCTTGTTCGTTAGAAAGTCAAAAAGCAGCGGAAACAGTCGCTATTAGAGAGAAAACGAAAGATATCGTAATTTTAGTAAACGTAAAGTAGGTGGTTTTCGGTTAATTCGGTTTTTTTCGATTTTCTCAGCTCCTGTTGGAGATATCGCAAATCCACGGCCAGATTTGTGATCAGCGCGTCGAAATACATCAGATAACGTCCATCCCATGTAGGAAATATCGAAAAAATTGTTTTTCGAGTTTTTCTCGGCTCCTGGAGGAGTTAGAGCGAAAAGGAGCTTAATACAGGATCCCCGATTTTCCCTGATTTTGTTAGCCACTAAAGTCGCCATAACTTTTGAACGGCTCAACTGATTCCCGATTTTCTTTTTGCATTCGAAAGAGCACAGAAAAACAAAGAAAATGCGACTAGTCTCATCCCGATATTTAAATTTTTCGATCCGCGAGCGCAGATTGTATGTTACCTCCAAAATAGCATTTTCCACACAACTCAAAAATCGATTATCTGTCGCAAAAAAATTGAAAAAAATTATTCTACTACCCTAAATGGATGGAAATCCATGTATTATCAAGCCTTGTTCGTTAGAAAGTCAAAGAGCAGCGGAAACAGTCGCTATTAGAGAGAAAACGAAAAATATTGTAATTTTAGTAAACGTAAAGTAGGTGGTTTTCGGTTAATTCGGTTTTTTTCGATTTTCTCAGCTCCTGTTGGAGATATCGCAAATCCATGGCCAGATTCGTGATCAGCGCGACGAAATACATCAGATAACGCCCATCCCATGTGGGAAATATCGAAAAAATTGTTTTTCGCGTTTTTCTCGGCTCCTGGAGGAGTTAGAGCGAAAAGGAGCTTAATACAGGATCGTCGATTTTTCTTGATTTTGCTAGCCACTAAAGTGGCTATAACTTTTGAACGGCTCAACCGATCGTCGATTTTCTTTTTGCATTCGAAAGAGCACAGAAAAACAAAGAAAATGCGACTAGTCTCATCCCGATATTTAAATTTTTCGATCCGCGAGCGCAGATTGTATGTTACCTCCAAAATAGCATTTTTCACACAACTCAAAAATCGATTATCTGTCGCAAAAAAATTGAAAAAAATTATTCTACCACCCTAAATGGATGGAAATCCATGTATTATCAAGCCTTGTTCGTTAGAAAGTCAAAAAGCAGCGGAAACAGTCGCTATTAGAGAGAAAACGAAAGATATCGTAATTTTAGTAAACGTAAAGTAGGTGGTTTTCGGTTAATTCGGTTTTTTTCGATTTTCTCAGCTCCTGTTGGAGATATCGCAAATCCACGGCCAGATTTGTGATCAGCGCGTCGAAATACATCAGATAACGTCCATCCCATGTAGGAAATATCGAAAAAATTGTTTTTCGCGTTTTTCTCGGCTCCTGGAGGAGTTAGAGCGAAAAGGAGCTTAATACAGGATCGTCGATTTTCCCTGATTTTGCTAGCCACTAAAGTGGCTATAACTTTTGAACGGCTCAACCGATCGTCGATTTTATTTCTGCATTCGAAAGAGCACAGAAAAACAAAGAAAATGCGACTAGTCTCATGCCGATATTTCAATTTTTCGATCCGCGAGCGCAGATTGTATGTTACCTCTAAAATAGCATTTTCCACACAACTCAAAAATCGATTATCTGTCGCAAAAAAATTGAAAAAAATTATTCTACTACCCTAAATGGATGGAAATCCATGTATTATCAAGCCTTGTTCGTTAGAAAGTCAAAGAGCAGCGGAAACAGTCGCTATTAGAGCGAAAACGAAAGATATCGTAATTTTAGTAAACGTAAAGAAGGTGGTTTTCTGTTAATTCGGTTTTTTTTCGATTTTCTCAGCTCCTGTTGGAGATATCGCAAATCCACGGACAGATTTGTGATCAGCGCGTCGAAATACATCAGATAACGTCCATCCTATGTGGGAAAAATCGAAAAAATTGTTTTTCGAGTTTTTCTCGGCTCCTGGAGGAGTTAGAGCGAAAAGGAGCTTAATACAGGATCGTCGATTTTTCTTGATTTTGCTAGCCACTAAAGTGGCTATAACTTTTGAACGGCTCAACCGATCGTCGATTTTCTTTTTGCATTCGAAAGAGCACAGAAAAACAAAGAAAATGCGACTAGTCTCATCCCGATATTTAAATTTTTCGATCCGCGAGCGCAGATTGTATGTTACCTCCAAAATAGCATTTTTCACACAACTCAAAAATCGATTATCTGTCGCAAAAAAATTGAAAAAAATTATTCTACCACCCTAAATGGATGGAAATCCATGTATTATCAAGCCTTGTTCGTTAGAAAGTCAAAAAGCAGCGGAAACAGTCGCTATTAGAGAGAAAACGAAAGATATCGTAATTTTAGTAAACGTAAAGTAGGTGGTTTTCGGTTAATTCGGTTTTTTTCGATTTTCTCAGCTCCTGTTGGAGATATCGCAAATCCACGGCCAGATTTGTGATCAGCGCGTCGAAATACATCAGATAACGTCCATCCCATGTAGGAAATATCGAAAAAATTGTTTTTCGAGTTTTTCTCGGCTCCTGGAGGAGTTAGAGCGAAAAGGAGCTTAATACAGGATCCCCGATTTTCCCTGATTTTGTTAGCCACTAAAGTCGCCATAACTTTTGAACGGCTCAACTGATTCCCGATTTTCTTTTTGCATTCGAAAGAGCACAGAAAAACAAAGAAAATGCGACTAGTCTCATCCCGATATTTAAATTTTTCGATCCGCGAGCGCAGATTGTATGTTACCTCCAAAATAGCATTTTCCACACAACTCAAAAATCGATTATCTGTCGCAAAAAAATTGAAAAAAATTATTCTACTACCCTAAATGGATGGAAATCCATGTATTATCAAGCCTTGTTCGTTAGAAAGTCAAAGAGCAGCGGAAACAGTCGCTATTAGAGAGAAAACGAAAAATATCGTAATTTTAGTAAACGTAAAGTAGGTGGTTTTCGGTTAATTCGGTTTTTTTCGATTTTCTCAGCTCCTGTTGGAGATATCGCAAATCCATGGCCAGATTCGTGATCAGCGCGACGAAATACATCAGATAACGCCCATCCCATGTGGGAAATATCGAAAAAATTGTTTTTCGCGTTTTTCTCGGCTCCTGGAGGAGTTAGAGCGAAAAGGAGCTCAATACAGGATCCTCGATTTTCCCTGATTTTGTTAGCCACTAAAGTGGCCATAACTTTTAAACGGCTTAACCGATCGTCGATTTTCTTTTTGCATTCGAACGAACACAGAAAAACAAAGAAAATGCGACTAGTCTCATCCCGATATTTCAATTTTTCGATCCGCGAGCGCAAATTGTATGTTACCTCTAAAATGGCATTTTCCACACAACTCAAAAATCGATTATCTGTCGCAAAAAAATTGAAAAAAATTATTCTACTACCCTAAATGGATGGAAATCCATGTATTGTCAAGCCTTGTTCGTTAGAAAGTCAAAGAGCAGCGGAAACAGTCGCTATTAGAGAGAAAACGAAAGATATCGTAATTTTAGTAAACGTAAAGAAGGTGGTTTTCTGTTAATTCGGTTTTTTTCGATTTTCTCAGCTCCTGTTAGAGATATCGCAAATCCACGGCCAGATTTGTGATCAGCGCGTCGAAATACATCAGATAACGTCCATCCCATGTGGGAAAAATCGAAAAAATTGTTTTTCGAGTTTTTCTCGGCTCCTGGAGGAGTTAGAGCGAAAAGGAGCTTAATACAGGATCGTCGATTTTTCTTGATTTTGCTAGCCACTAAAGTGGCTATAACTTTTGAACGGCTCAACCGATCGTCGATTTTCTTTTTGCATTCGAAAGAGCACAGAAAAACAAAGAAAATGCGACTAGTCTCATCCCGATATTTAAATTTTTCGATCCGCGAGCGCAGATTGTATGTTACCTCCAAAATAGCATTTTTCACACAACTCAAAAATCGATTATCTGTCGCAAAAAAATTGAAAAAAATTATTCTACCACCCTAAATGGATGGAAATCCATGTATTATCAAGCCTTGTTCGTTAGAAAGTCAAAAAGCAGCGGAAACAGTCGCTATTAGAGAGAAAACGAAAGATATCGTAATTTTAGTAAACGTAAAGTAGGTGGTTTTCGGTTAATTCGGTTTTTTTCGATTTTCTCAGCTCCTGTTGGAGATATCGCAAATCCACGGCCAGATTTGTGATCAGCGCGTCGAAATACGTCAGATAACGTCCATCCCATGTAGGAAATATCGAAAAAATTGTTTTTCGAGTTTTTCTCGGCTCCTGGAGGAGTTAGAGCGAAAAGGAGCTTAATACAGGATCCTCGATTTTCCCTGATTTTGTTAGCCACTCAAGTGGCCATAACTTTTGAACGGCTCAACTGATTCCCGATTTTCTTTTTGCATTCGAAAGAGCACAGAAAAACAAAGAAAATGCGACTAGTCTCATCCCGATATTTAAATTTTTCGATCCGCGAGCGCAGATTGTATGTTACCTCCAAAAAAACATTTTCCACACAACTCAAAAATCGATTATCTGTCGCAAAAAAATTGAAAAAAATTATTCTACTACCCTAAATCTATGGAAATCCATGTATTATCAAGCCTTGTTCGTTAGAAAGTCAAAGAGCAGCGGAAACAGTCGCTATTAGAGAGAAAACGAAAGATATCGTAATTTTAGTAAACGTAAAGAAGGTGGTTTTCTGTTAATTCGGTTTTTTTCGATTTTCTCAGCTCCTGTTGGAGATATCGGAAATCCACGGCCAGATTCGTGATCAGCGCGACGAAATACATCAGATAACGTCCATCCCATGTGGGAAATATCGAAAAAATTGTTTTTCGCGTTTTTCTCGGCTCCTGGAGGAGTTAGAGCGAAAAGGAGCTCAATACAGGATCCTCGATTTTCCCTGATTTTGTTAGCCACTAAAGTGGCCATAACTTTTAAACGGCTTAACCGATCGTCGATTTTCTTTTTGCATTCGAAAGAACACAGAAAAACAAAGAAAATGCGACTAGTCTCATCCCGATATTTAAATTTTTCGATCCGCGAGCGCAGATTGTATGTTACCTCTAAAATGGCATTTTCCACACAACTCAAAAATCGATTATCTGTCGCAAAAAAATTGAAAAAAATTATTCTACTACCCTAAATGGATGGAAATTCATGTATTATCAAGCCTTGTTCGTTAGAAAGTCAAAAAGCAGCGGAAACAGTCGCTATTAGAGAGAAAACGAAAGATATCGTAATTTTAGTAAACGTAAAGTAGGTGGTTTTCGGTTAATTCGGTTTTTTTCGATTTTCTCAGCTCCTGTTGGAGATATCGCAAATCCACGGCCAGATTCGTGATCAGCGCGACGAAATACATCAGATAACGTCCATCCCATGTGGGAAATATCGAAAAAATTGTTTTTCGCGTTTTTCTCGTCTCCTGGAGGAGTTGGAGCGAAAAGGAGCTTAATACAGGATCGTCGATTTTCCCTGATTTTGCTAGCCACTAAAGTGGCTATAACTTTTGAACGGCTCAACCGATCGTCGATTTTCTTTTTGCATTCGAAAGAGCACAGAAAAACAAAGAAAATGCGACTAGTCTCATCCCGATATTTAAATTTTTCGATCCGCGAGCGCAGATTGTATGTTACCTCCAAAATAGCATTTTTCACACAACTCAAAAATCGATTATCTGTCGCAAAAAAATTGAAAAAAATTATTCTACTACCCTAAATGGATGGAAATCCATGTATTATCAAGCCTTGTTCGTTAGAAAGTCAAAAAGCAGCGGAAACAGTCGCTATTAGAGAGAAAACGAAAGATATCGTAATTTTAGTAAACGTAAAGTAGGTGGTTTTCGGTTAATTCGGTTTTTTTCGATTTTCTCAGCTCCTGTTGGAGATATCGCAAATCCACGGCCAGATTCGTGATCAGCGCGACGAAATACATCAGATAACGTCCATCCCATGTGGGAAATATCGAAAAAATTGTTTTTCGAGTTTTTCTCGGCTCCTGGAGGAGTTAGAGCGAAAAGGAGCTTAATACAGGATCGTCGATTTTCCCTGATTTTGCTAGCCACTAAAGTGGCTATAACTTTTGAACGGCTCAACCGATCGTCGATCTTCTTTTTGCATTCGAAAGAGCACAGAAAAACAAAGAAAATGCGACTAGTCTCATCCCGATATTTAAATTTTTCGATCCGCGAGCGCAGATTGTATGTTACCTCCAAAATAGCATTTTCCACACAACTCAAAAATCGATTATCTGTCGCAAAAAAATTGAAAAAAATTATTCTACTACCCTAAATGGATGGAAATCCATGTATTATCAAGCCTTGTTCGTTAGAAAGTCAAAGAGCAGCGGAAACAGTCGCTATTAGAGAGAAAACGAAAGATATCGTAATTTTAGTAAACGTAAAGTAGGTGGTTTTCGGTTAATTCGGTTTTTTTCGATTTTCTCAGCTCCTGTTGGAGATATCGCAAATCCATGGTCAGATTCGTTATCAGCGCGACGAAATACATCAGATAGGGTCCATGTGAAGTGCGAAATATATAAATATTCGTTTTTCGCGTTTTTCTCGGCTCCTGTGAGAGATAGAGCGAAAAGGGGCTTAATACAGGATCATCGATTTTCCCTGATTTTGTTAATCGTTAAATTAGCCATAACTTTTGAATGGTTCAACCGATCCTTAAAATTCTTTTTGCATTCGAAAGAGCACAGAAAAACGAAGAAAATGCGACTAGGATCATCTCGATACTTCAATTTTTTGCGCCGAGAGCGCAGATTACAAGTGACCTTGAAAAAACAATTTTTCACATTATTTAGAAATCGATTATTTTACGCAAAAAAAATCTGCTATTGTCCTAAATGGATGGAAATTGATGTATTATCAAGCCTTGTTCGTTAGAGAGTCAAAGAGCAGCGGAAACAGTCGTTATTCGCGAGGAAACGATAGATATCGTCATTTTTAAAAAAGTAAAGAAGGTGGTTTTCAAATAATTCGGTTTTCTTCGATTTTCTCAGCTCCTGTTGGAGATATCGCAAATCCATGGTCAGATTCGTTATCAGCGCGACGAAATACATCAGATAGGGTCCATGTGAAGTGCGAAATATATAAATATTCGTTTTTCGCGTTTTTCTCGGCTCCTGTGAGAGATAGAGCGAAAAGGGGCTTAATACAGGATCATCGATTTTCCCTGATTTTGTTAATCGTTAAATTAGCCATAACTTTTGAATGTTTCAACCGATCCTTAAAATTCTTTTTGCATTCGAAAGAGCACAGAAAAACGAAGAAAATGCGACTAGGATCATCTCGATACTTCAATTTTTTGCGCCGAGAGCGCAGATTACAAGTGACCTTGAAAAAACAATTTTTCACATTATTTAGAAATCGATTATTTTACGCAAAAAAAATCTGCTATTGTCCTAAATGGATGGAAATTGATGTATTATCAAGCCTTGTTCGTTAGAGAGTCAAAGAGCAGCGGAAACAGTCGTTATTCGCGAGGAAACGATAGATATCGTCATTTTTAAAAAAGTAAAGAAGGTGGTTTTCAAATAATTCGGTTTTCTTCGATTTTCTCAGCTCCTGTTGGAGATATCGCAAATCCATGGTCAGATTCGTTATCAGCGCGACGAAATACATCAGATAGGGTCCATGTGAAGTGCGAAATATATAAATATTCGTTTTTCGCGTTTTTCTCGGCTCCTGTGAGAGATAGAGCGAAAAGGGGCTCAATACAGGATCATCGATTTTCCCTGATTTTGTTAATCGTTAAATTAGCCATAACTTTTGAATGGTTCAACCGATCCTTAAAATTCTTTTTGCATTCGAAAGAGCACAGAAAAACGAAGAAAATGCGACTAGGATCATCTCGATACTTCAATTTTTTGCGCCGAGAGCGCAGATTACACGTGACCTTGAAAAAACAATTTTTCACATAATTTAGAAATCGATTATCTTACGCAAAAAAAGTCAAAAAAATTCTGCTACTGTCCTAAATGGATGGAAATTGATGTATTATCAAGCCTTGTTCGTTAGAGAGTCAAAGAGCAGCGGAAACAGTCATTATTCGCGAGGAAACGATAGATATTGTCATTTTCAAAAAAGTAAAGAAAGTGGTTTTCGATTAATTCGGTTTTCTTCGATTTTCTCAGCTCCTGTTGGAGATATCGCAAATCCATGGTCAGATTCGTTATCAGCGCGACGAAATACATCAGATAGGGTCCATGTGAAGTGCGAAATATATAAATATTCGTTTTTCGCGTTTTTCTCGGCTCCTGTGAGAGATAGAGCGAAAAGGGGCTTAATACAGGATCATCAATTTTCCCTGATTTTGTTAATCGTTAAATTAGCCATAACTTTTGAATAGTTCAACCGATCCTTAAAATTCTTTTTGCATTCGAAAGAGCACTGAAAAACGAAGAAAATGCGACTAGGATCATCTCGATACTTCAATTTTTTGCGCCGAGAGCGCAGATTACAAGTGACCTTGAAAAAACATCTTTTCACATAATTTAGAAATCGATTATTTTACGCAAAAAAAATCTGCTATTGTCCTAAATGGATGGAAATTGATGTATTATCAAGCCTTGTTCGTTAGAGAGTCAAAGAGCAGCGGAAACAGTCGTTATTCGCGAGGAAACGATAGATATCGTCATTTTTAAAAAAGTAAAGAAGGTGGTTTTCAAATAATTCGGTTTTCTTCGATTTTCTCAGCTCCTGTTGGAGATATCGCAAATCCATGGTCAGATTCGTTATCAGCGCGACGAAATACATCAGATAGGGTCCATGTGAAGTGCGAAATATATAAATATTCGTTTTTCGCGTTTTTCTCGGCTCCTGTGAGAGATAGAGCGAAAAGGGGCTTAATACAGGATCATCGATTTTCCCTGATTTTGTTAATCGTTAAATTAGCCATAACTTTTGAATGGTTCAACCGATCCTTAAAATTCTTTTTGCATTCGAAAGAGCACAGAAAAACGAAGAAAATGCGACTAGGATCATCTCGATACTTCAATTTTTTGCGCCGAGAGCGCAGATTACAAGTGACCTTGAAAAAACAATTTTTCACATAATTTAGAAATCGATTATCTTACGCAAAAAAATTCAAAAAAATTCTGCTACTGTCCTAAATGGATGGAAATTGATGTATTATCAAGCCTTGTTCGTTAGAGAGCCAAAGAGCAGCGGAAACAGTCATTATTCGCGAGGAAACGATAGATATTGTCATTTTCAAAAAAGTAAAGAAGGTGGTTTTCGATTAATTCGGTTTTCTTCGACTTTCTCAGCTCCTGTTGGAGATATCGCAAATCCATGGTCAGATTCATTATCGTTTTCTGTCACTAACTGTTCATTGGTTTTCTTCCCTTAAATCTCGACTTCATTTTAGCGTAAATCATCCGGAGACTTGACAAAGTGGTCGTGGCAAAATTTTTTCATTATTCCTTCGTTAAACCTTTGTCGTATCTGGTTGTTTATTCAATTTTATTTTAACTGGTTTAAATAATTACACCCTATACCTGTAATGCTTCGTAAATGCGGAATTTGAATTAGGCTTTTCGTTCCCTTGCTTAGAATCAGGATCACGTATCCCGCACCCTGAGTTGTGTTTCGCAAATTGTTCATCCTACTGACCGAACGCGATAGACGCTATATCTACATAAATGTTAAAATTGACAACGATCGCTTATTAAAAGAATTACATTAGTCACTATAGATTTATTATATACTGAATACATATAACTGTACAAACAAAATACAATTTTTATTGCAGGTTTTTCCCTTTACTTATTCATCTTTTCCTCCATTGAGCAATCAAAATTAATAAAGAGTTTTTAATAACCAACATTCCCCGAATAATTTTAATATAATGTGAAAAAATGCAATTTTATCATGAGTTCTATCACACGTTCTATGACGCGTCGATAAAAAATGAACTATTTTAGACCCGCTGGACACGGTAAGTCCGATTTCGTACCCATCAGCTCCGTCGATGGTGCAGTTTTACGTATCAGTCCTGAGTCATATCGCTAAGATAATTCCTTGGTTACTCTTTATGCTATCGGTATACATTAATCTTTAACTTTCTATTAATACTGCTAGTAATAATTTCTTGGTGTATCTTGGCAAAATTCAATTGTATTTATATTCTTCACCTTATTGGAGGCATCTGATAATCAATTGCCATCCTGCATTCAACAAAATAAAGGTTGGCGATGCAGGAGGCTGATGCGTTTTTCGAGTACATGATTTATTACGATTCGTTTAGGCGTCAACAATATAAATTCTTAGAAGAATCAATTATTTATATATTTATTTATTCATTTTTCATGTTATGATGCTTACATATCACCCACAGTATGTTGATTCACTTTATTGCGAAGTTATACGATTGTTTCGTTTCAGTACCCAAAGGTATACCGTGGAGTGGACATCAACTTGCACATGTTGCGATTAGATGTGCTACCTTGTCCGCCTCCGTCCCGATGTACATGAATCTGCATCATCGACGGAACCAATATAAACACGGATTGTTCGAGATATTGGTTACCACCCCGAAATTATACTCTCCGTCATCGATACGTCCAAGATTTGGCTCGCCTAAAATAGGGCACAGGCCCGTTCGAGATCTCCCTGCTAATCTCTGCCCGTAGTTCGGTCTTCTCTGTCAAGCCGCGCCGGTACACGAATCAGCCGGCATGTAAAATTATAGGTTATGTCGATTACAGCATTCGTCGATTAGTATCTAAATGACGATGAACAAAATACTTTCATTACCGATACGACAAGTGCGCGAGAAATTTGTGAAAGGTGAGTTGCGTCCATCGGAGGTGTGTAACGCGTCTGTCAAGCTCATTAAAGCTCTGAAACCACTCAATGCTTACATCAACGTAACAACCGAACTAGCTAAACAACAATCGCAAGATGCGGACGAAAGATACCGCCAACAAAATCCTCTGAGCGATCTCGACGGTATCCCCATTGCGGTAAAAGATAATTTCTGTATCGATGGACAGCCCACAACCTGCGCATCTCTCATGCTCGCTAATTTCGTCTCTGGTTATGACGCTACAGTTTATCATCGTTTGAACAAAAATGGAACTGTTTTGATGGGTAAAACGAATCTCGATCAGTTCGCGATGGGTGCCGGCACCGTAGACTCTTACTATGGCCCAACAAAAAATATCTGGAGATCAAATTTTATGCCAAAGTACAACAGCGATGGAATAAATAAAAATGACATTGATTGCAAAGAGACCGATTGGTTTATCGCAGGTAAAGAGGAAATATTTACAGAAATAATTGTTTTGTATACAAAAGTGGATTTTCAGGTGGTAGCAGCGGCGGTTCTGCGGTAGCCGTTGTCTCGGGTACTTGTTTCGCAGCTCTTGGGTCCGACACAGGTGGATCGACTCGTAATCCAGCAGCTTACTGCGGTCTGGTCGGCTTGAAGCCCAGTTATGGTTTAGTCTCTCGTCATGGATTGATTCCTCTCGTTAATTCGATGGATGTGCCTGGAATACTAACCAGGACCGTAGACGACGCTCTGTTGGTTCTGAATGCTATAGCTGGCCCAGATCAGTATGACTCTACTACTCTAGAGGAAAAACATATTCCTTTCGAATTATCCGAGTCTATAGATGTTCGAGGTCTCAGAGTCGGTATCCCGAAGGAATACCATCCTGTTGAATTGAGCGACGAAGTATATTCCTGTTGGAAGAGAATTTCGCGTCTGCTCGAAGAAGCTGGCGCAATAATAGTGCCAATCTCTCTGCCGCACACTGGATGGTCTACAATTTGTTACTTCATTTTAAATCAGTGCGAGGTATCGAGCAACATGGCATGTTACGATGGTATCGAGTTTGGATTGCGAGCCGACGAGAACACGTCCACAGATGAATTATACGCGAAAACACGTTGTCTTGGCTTTAACGATGTCGTAA
This sequence comes from Cylloceria caligata, assembly GCA_963942595.1. Taxonomy (NCBI): domain Eukaryota; kingdom Metazoa; phylum Arthropoda; class Insecta; order Hymenoptera; family Ichneumonidae; genus Cylloceria; species Cylloceria caligata. Next base: position 45,411,736 of record OZ012708.1, read on the forward strand.
GGAGTCGAATTCATACAGGAAATTATTTTCTACTCGCGGAAAATTACGATCAGTATTTTATTAAGGCGATGAAGATAAGACGTTTAATAGCGCAGGATTTCGAGGCAGCCTGGGACTCGAATATCGATGTTTTACTTACCCCTACTACCCTGTCGGATGCCCCGCTCTACAGTGATTATGTGACTGCTGACAATCAGACTCAGTGCTCCATTCAAGATTTTTGTACGCAGCCTGCTAATATGTCTGGGATTCCCGCCGTCAACGTGCCTGTCGATATTTCTCAAAAGGGGTTACCCTTGTCCTTGCAATTAATGGCACCGTATCTGCACGAAAAGAGACTCTTGGAGGTGGCTAAATGGATCGAGCATGCGGTCCAATTTCCTAGATTGACGCTCAATGACTCGAGTCTTCTAGAATAAAGATGTAAATAAATGTATTTATTTAATATATTTGAATATAATTAATTCAGTGATAGACACCCAAAGTTTTTATTTTCAACTCTTTTTAGCTCCAATCTTAATCATCATTCGATTTATTACCCTTTTTAATTTATTTTATAATAGGTTATGGACAAATTATTACTTTTTTATGGTTGTACTGGTATATTGCACTTTTAGAACTTGTAAAAAAAAAGGATTCTAGCTTACGGTACACTTTGTAATTGGCCAAATGTATAGAATTAATTTCTAGCTTTTTAGGTTACGAAATTAATCACTGATATTATTTTCATTTTCGTTGAGCAATTACAATAACTATTTATTATTTCAAATGCTACAACTGTCCTATGAACGCGATTAATTAAATACGTTCATAAAATTATTGCTAATGATGTTACAAAGAAATAAATTGAATAATTGACATTTTTTATCTATCCATTTCATAGAGAATTGAAAATGGAAAAAGATTCCACGACGTTATACTAAACGATGTATGATGCTAAAAATCCATATGATTGTAACTGGGACAATTATGTTACGTATCTAAAAAAACGCTCGTCACTTCCATCATCAATTTTAGGATATATGTTTGAAAACTCGCGATCAACCCTCAGCATGATACCCGTGCGATACACCGCTGACATTTTAGCGTACTTATCCTCAGGGGACTTTGAAACACGGCTGTGTGAGATCCCGTTCACCGTTCCAATAATGAGCGGTTTGACTTCATCATTTCAAACAATAAAACAAGCTAGCAGAACTTTTGACATTACAGTAATATACCAATGTACAACGCGGTGGCATTTACAGAGAACTTTTCGACATTTAACGATCCTATCCTCGAGGCCTACTGCCTCGTCTTCATAGGAATGCAGAACTTTCTTATAATTCTTGAGTCTATCCTTTTGTCACTTTCGTTATGGCGTGTATTCGTATTTCACAAAGTACGCTCTTATCGTTTCACGTATCATTAATAATAAATACAATTACAGTAACAGTACTGCTCTTGTTCTGTAAAGAAAAACACAAAAATAACTGATTGCTATATTGAGAATAAAAAGAATGCGGGACAAATGATTATCAATAAGTTAGATTGACACAGATGAATTTAATTAAGTATACTTTGGCAGTGGCCTCACGACATTAATGGAATCAATAAAATAAAAGATTTCTCGTAAACACAAAGCAAGACTAATACCGCCGTTGTATTACGATTTCCTACTGAACAATGTAACTATAATACCGCCGTTGTATTACAATTTCCTACTCAGCTATTTAACTGGTACATAAAACTCTTGGTAACGTAACAGTTACGTTGGCGAGTAGAAAATTGTAAGACAACAGCGTCGTTAATGTTATTTCGTCTTTATTGGCTTATTGCTACAAAAAAGAAATCCAGCTGTTTGACTTGCGTTCAAAGTCGCATAAATACGTTTATATAATCTTCTTACCCAATAAAACAAGCCACAAGAGCACTCATCTTCGAGATACAACAGAACATCCGAACGTAGTGGTATTTACAATAAACTGTCCGCCATTTAATGTGCGGGATAACGGCGGGTACTTCACGTATGTAATACGAGAACAGAAAGCTTTACCGTTGCTCGCGGGCTCGCTTCTTTCGCCACTTCCGGTGCCGCATACATTCGTAAACTGAGGTAACGCAAACGTCGCGTTACCTTTTACTCGACCCTTGGGTTTTATTAATAAATACGACGGTGCCATTCCAGCAGTGGATAAGTACAAACGTAAGATGAGTATGAGTACATGCGTTGGTGTAATTATCTCGTGTATCTCATATACGATATAATGCTATAGTAAATGAATAATACTGCACAGGGTCTCGACGGAAAACAGGGTTGGGCACGGGGTTTAAAGGGCGCATGCGTCGGTCCGGCCGGGGGCTGTCGCGTCGCGCTCTAGTATTCCATCTACAGTCGTCGGAACGACATCAAACCGCGACGTTGTTCCGTACGAATTATTTCACATTATTGAGAATTCACGCAACTTCTCTCTCGCTCTATCAAACGTGATTTGTTTGCCTCGTTCGGCAACATATCTTCATACCGGTGCTATATTCTTTCCTCGGCGAGTAAACAAATATTTTACTCCTACGATGAAATAAGCTGGAAAAATCCGAGGATACATCATCCCCCGAACATTAAATGCGAATAAAGAGGCTGCAGGAATAGCGCGATGTGAATATAGTTCTGTCCCGCGTTCCAATCGTTATACACTTTTTCTCAGTTATTTATTCATTCATTCAGTTATTTATTCATTTATTTATTGCATGCAAGTTTAATAACGTGAGGTGCGCGGGTTATTGCTACAGTTCGTGTGCAAGAAACAGCTCATTCTTCGTCCCCGCGTCAGCTTGGAAGTTAATAGCGGATTTCATCCATCAACAACGAGGGTATTAAGGTGTGTGTTTGATTGTTTATTGACAGCCTACCCTATCGAATGCTTGAACATTCCAGATGGTAGGACTTACGCCAGAGCAACTATACTTTCCGTCACTAGGTGTCCTATGACCTTGAGCTTGGCTCGAAAAAATGTCTACATTCAATTTTCCTTCATATTTTTATGATAGAATAAATTTTTACGAAACGACTAAAATTTTGCTAGAAACGACACAAACTTCGTAATCCCATCATAACCTTTTTTCAGATCTGTAATATTTTTTTTAACCGTAAATGTGCAGTCCTTTAGACTTTCTCTCTCTCTCTCTCTCTCTCTCGATTTCCGAGCATTTAATATTATCTCCTCATTTTTTATTCTCCAAGTAACTTGGTAAATTCTTTATGAAAAAAAACTCCAATCGAATAATCAATTATATATTACGAATAATCGATATTTTCAACGTAATCCCTACATGTTAATAATTCAGTCTACTTGAGCTGAATATCCTTTATGCAGCCATCAAATTACATTGCGATGTACTTATCATTAAGTATCTATTCAGCTCAAAAAAAATGGAAAGTTAAAATATCTCGTTAAAAATGTAACGACCTAGACGACGGGCGGCATATGTTGAGATACGTGAAATGTGCGGAAAACTCCACAGGTGCATTCGCGTTGCCATCCGTGAATGGAGAAGCTAACAAGCTCCCTCGTATAACATCACGTTCTTTGCGAAAAGTTGGTACGATCATCCCCTTCTTCGTCGTTGTACATCGAAGGGAAAAATATAATTCGAGCGACAAGATAGTTGCCAGCCGATAGCATAACAGCAAGTTAATTTAGCAATAATCGTAACTCCTGTCTTACACGAGTTAGCAGACGAAATATTGCGGCGTCCGCTAATTCTACCAGTTTGAACGTCATATTCTCTACAATCTCGCGCTTGAGAGGAAACGAAACATCCATGAGTACGATAGAGACAGAAATAGTATGGCGCTCATCGCGGACCGAGGACGATCATCACATCTGCGTAACTATGGAGGTTTCGTTACCCCTTAATCCCGAGCCTTCGTGAGAGAGAATCATCCACTTTATACCTACGTTACACGGGTGCGTAACAGTTTGTACCGAGAAACCGCAACTAAACCCAGAGTAACTTGAACGCGCTGGTAGCTTAAAATCGATTTCTCCGTCATATCCGCAATGGCCTACGACCAAAAGGTGGCAAGACATTCGTACGCTTCGCTTGTGTCTGACATTTGTATATGTGTGACGATGCGAGCAACACCGGTCAATCCTGGTTGACCAATTGAGTCACAAAAGGCACGTTTAGCGACAATTCGCGACGGTGAATTCTTCGAGCTGTCCGTATATAGTGGATGCGCGTTTTGAACCGATCTTTACATACCAATCCCTTTCTCTATAGCTTTTTAGAAACAACAACACACGTTTTTTAAAACTAACAACTCGACTTCTCTAATGAAATAAAACACCACGAAAGTCTCATTTTCTCGTCTGATCTCCGGAGTTGCTTGCTCTTGACTAATTCGGTCTTGAATTACGACTTAGAATTCTACCGACACTCGATATATCGCGTTTCAGATTTAAAAGAAATAAATAATAATGAAAGGGATGTTGGGGGAACGAAAGAACGGAATACGAGAGTAGACATAGACAAAGGGAGAGTCGATACGGTGACAAAGCACCGAGAGTGTAGCTGCCGAGAGTAGAGTAGGGTCGGCGAGCGTTCTATTGCTCCCAGTTGTAAGCGATATAGGGTCGTAGTGTAGGGTACGCGCGGTAGGAGACTGAAAGTTCTTTCGATGGAAGATGCATTAAATTCCAACTCCCCGAAGAACGACGTTATCTCCCGCAAAAGCGAAGAAGCTTTTCCGAGACGCCCTCGTAATAGTTGTAGTTCGATCACGATTTTTCCATCGTGCTGCAATTTATAGGTCACGGAACGTCGGGAGTTTATATTTATTTATATATACTTACAGAAAAAAAAAAAAAAAACGTGGCGTTGCTTTTTCGGTATTAGAAAGTCTGTTCGAGTCGAACGGATCGATGTAGAAGAGAATCGTGCTGTTTGGTTGTCCTTGGCAACCCGTAAATTATTTTTTTCCTTCCATCCGCTCCACCCTATTGTGTTGAAGAAAAATATATCTGCAGAGTAAAGTTTTAGGTGCATTCGTGCCGATAAAATGCACGTTGGTGGACAATCGAATTGACGCTCAAAGGCACTCGTAAAGTCAAATGTAATTTGCACGTTTGTCTCGTGGATGCGAATATATAAATTTGTTCGGAGGATTTTTCGTGTGTCTTACCCTCGACGAAGAGGAACTTTTACTCGAGCCAAAGACTGCGCGCTAAGAGACAGCTAAGACGATAATTCCCTCCATAAAATGAGTTCTTTGTGGGGGAGGAGACCTACTACTACTGTTGCTGCTGCTGCGGCTGCGGCTGATGTCGCGTGGTAAAAGACCAATGTAGGATGTAAGCCCGGTAACGACAAACCAAGCGGATCATGTTTCTTGGGATACAGTGGTGTGATAGAACAGTGCGAGATACCCTTCTAGATCCATTTTCACTAGGGATTTTTCGCTAATTTGTTCTTTCTTCAGTTTCTTGGACTTGGCCTTTCACTAGCAATTTACACGCGATATGTATGATTCCAATTAAATATTTATTTTTTATTTCAGGTAAGTTATATTCTGTCAATTCATCAATTGCTATATATCGCTTAATCGATCAATTTTACTCATCTAAAGAATTAGTTAAATAAATAAATAATTAATTAATTAAATAACTGGGCAATGACTAGCGTTACATTTCTTATTTATTAATTTTCATTCGTTGGGGAATAAATGGAATGAATGGTATACGATGAACGGAGAGGAGGTTATTTATTCTCAATGGCACGTACATTTAGAAAATATATTTTAAAATACATAGAGAAAATTCGTCGATTTTAATTGTCGCTGTTGACTCTGTTTACCGTATCAAAACGTGATGTACTTTTTGTTTGAATATGTGTAATTTTCAAAGATGTAAGAAACATCAAGTAATTCAGTCCCTATATAGTCATCGATAAAATGTAAATTTTTTCGAGCACTTTGTCGCAGCTGATAAATAAATTCTCAAGAAGCTGATTGTCATTTATTTTAAGGATGATACTTTGCTCAATGCGCCAATGACTGTGTCGTGTCTCTTCGGAATAACACAAAATGTCTCTTGTGTTATTTTGTCAGCTATTTTTGTTGATGCTGGTGTTCGGTTGAGCACTTTGCAAGTTGCTCATGTCAATGCCTCGAATAATCTATAGGTAACGAGCGAACGCAACGCGGTTATTGTTTTATCAGTTCGTAGACTGCGTGGCGGCTACCCACATATAGTTAGTCGGTAATGTTACTGTATTTATCGGCGCCGTTGACCGAACACAGCCTCGGTCAACTCGCGAGTTGTAAGGTCTTATTACGTATCACTATAGGCTGCGGCTAGTGGCACACAGTAGCAGACGAACGGGCGTGACATTCGGGTCGATATCGTCTCGGCTATGAGGAATGGTCGTTGACACACTCATTTATCGAACCGTCTGCTGTTTTTCTCACGTATACACCATGATAGACAGAACACTGGAAAGGTGAACGTCCCAGTTAGTAACAGTATAAGAAAAAAATCTTTGACTCTAACCGAGGCTCAATTCTACACCGTTCAAACGTACAGGCATTCGCATTACAACGAGAAATTCTGATAAATTTAATAATATTTGAACAGGTGTTACAATTATTGCGTAAATTTCAACAATCAAATGAGCGATAACTGCTCAACTGGCGTGCAACATTTAATCCAAATTGATAAAATCGTTGTTGAGATATGAATCATGAATTTAATAAACGCTATAATGTGATTTTGTACATTTTTATTAAATTATACAATTAAGACAACTACCAGTGAATGTACGTTTTAGTGTATTACAAAAAAAAATTTAATATGTTGATTCTTTTTTCTGGAATGTAATCATATAGTCCAATAAACTATAGATTCATAGAAATTTATTTTATCACGATAGATGCATCAATTTTTCGTAAAAAGAAATTATATTGGACACTTTCCATTGACTGGATATACCGTTTGCTTAGATGTCCATGCACTGGTGAATTTAAATTAACGTTTCTGTTGTATTGAAGTTTTTGACTTGCTGATGTATACCACGTTTACTTTTAGCAATATGCCGATGCTTCACAATAGAAACAGTTTCCATTATCACGGTTAAGAGTTTCAATACTAAATTCCCCTGGGTTCAAAATGGTCGTTGCGTATATATTGTTAGTAGTGCGGGACATTGCCCCAGCCAATTATGTTTCTAATTGATCAGCTGGTCAATTGAATAATCAGAAGGACAGTACGCCAGATTCGGTTGACTTTGTACCCATTTTTGCTATTAAGGTACCTCCATAAAATTATTTATTTACTAATTTGTTAAAACTTAACGTGTATATATATTAGGGTGGTCGTTAAAAATTAAATTTTTTCAGGCGCCCCCTAAAAAGTTTCAGTTTCATGTAAAAACGTGACGGAAATTTTTTTTTTCGTAAAAAGATGAAAATAACACGTGCCGCAAGATGATCAAAGTTGATTTTTTTGACGAATCCGCAGTTTTTCGGAAATATCTCGCGAAATATGCAAATTTGGCGAAAAATCCACATTTATGAATTTATGGGGAATTTAATTTTCTATAAAAAATGTCATCCATTTTTTTCAAAAATGTGTATTTAAAAAGATTTTCCAAATAATGTTTCGTTAACTTCACCTGGTGAATATTTTAAGGATTAGAAATGTCAAAAATATTTTGGCTTATACGAAACCATCAATTTAAATTTATTAATCATTCATTAATATTTATTTTCTATGAACAATTTTTTTAATCCCAGCCATATATATATATATATTTAAATGTCTTTGACATTTAAATAAGATTCATGATTTCCAAGTCGAAATAATTACAATTGAAGTTTGCACGATTAGCATGTATCTCTTATAGCAAATACGCACAAGCGACACGTTTTTCTATGTAACGTCTATTTTTCTTTGTATTTTCTATGTTCTATGTTTTCTATGTATTTTAGATACACATAAAACGAATTTGTTACAGAAATTTGAGATTCATTAATCGTTTAGTTTTTGAGATATCGTGAGTTAAATATAGATGTCGTAGGGGTTAAGATATCGCGAGTTAAATAGAAATGTCGTAGGGGTTGAGTGACGCACGTATGTGTCGCGCATAACCCCCTTGTACATCGAGCACCACACGCGCATTTGTCATAACCGCTGCAGCGCGGAGGTAAAACCTTAAGCTTATCTGGATATTTCATCTGGTGCTTCGCTGTATTTTCTATCTGAATATCCTTGTGAAACGGAAAGCATCTACGTTTTATCATAATGAGATGTGTCCTGACTTTACACAGTGTTCGATCAAGGCTGATTAAGCATTGTACTTACACTGTACAAATGTTCTATACTAAATTTAATATACCGGTGTCGGAAGTTTTTATACATAAACCGTATATTAAATTTAAACCCTTCTTCAACTCAATATTAATAGACACTGTGATTTAAAAAAAATTGCAATTCTCGGTAGTGTTACAAGTGTAACGTATTTGAATTTACTATTCCTTTGAGGCATTTTTAGGATTGATGTGTATCAAAATGAATGTATAAAGTTTCAGTTTCTATTGTCTTGTGGGTTAAATTCTATGCACATCTCTCACTAATATTTCAAATGACTTTAAAATATCTGTTTTAAAAGGTATAACTGTCGATTATATCCGTACATTGACTTTCGTACACAGATCCATTAATGACTAAACCAATTACGCGTTTTGTAAATTTGGAACACGTATTGGGTAAATTTATATAATATTATTAAATTTCCAACCCGGCGTATATTAATTTTTCATTTCATACACCCGGTTCATAAATTTAATACACACTTGGATTGTAAATTCATCACCATTTTTTACAGTGTATCTTTCTACCGACTTTCCGTATGTACACTTACTCTCATAATCACTGTATTTTGTACATCCCTGAGCTGCTGTGTCGCCAATCTTGATTATTTCGTGTTTGGTATCAACCGCGTAATCTTCTTTGTATTAATTTTACATAAATTATTAAAATACTACATTTTATACTAAAAATTGATGTTGTTTCAACTTTGATATACTTTTAGCCAACTGTTCAGACTAAAAAATGCAAATTCTTAAGAGAAGTAATGAATTTTTTTTGCCATTGGAATGATTCGCGTGGTGAGATCTTTGCTGCGCAATGACGTCAAGGCCAGGGCCATGAGTGCACCGTACCCACGATAAAGTAACAGACGTATCTGTGAAAAGGCAAAGAAAAGCAGCGCAGCGAACCCTGGTTGGCCGACATAACATCCGTTACGATCCTACACGCTTCTGTAATAATGAGTGACGTCAGCCGTTTGTCGCCTCTGTTCAAGTAGGAGATCTACGAGCCGGCACAGAATTATTCGAGGACGCCAATGTCATGCCGGATGATAATATGTGGGCCAGCGGATCACACCCTGCATCGCACAGCAGTCAGTATTACTTCTCTACCACCATGCAGTGGATCGTTGTTCAAACACGTCGTCTTCGAGTCTCAGCGTCGTGGTTGTTCGTAGTTTCATTGAATATTCGCGATTTTTTATTCCTCTGGTGTAGATGGTTACTGTGGTTCCTGTATGCGAATTTACTGACTCTCGGTTAGTACCAATGAAAGTTTTTTAATTATATTATTTCAATTTCCTGGGTTAATCTTGGTGTAGAAAATCAATTTTTGCTTGAGATACTGCACAGTTATATTTTATAGATGTAAAATATAAATGTCAAAATGTGAATTTATAGTTACAAATGTGTCTGCTGTGCTCACATCGTAATAAATTGTATTTTTATATATTCGCCAATTATTTTAACACGCGAATATTATATAAACTTCGAATTTCCAATGTATTAAAGAACTTTTGCAACGTATTGCAAAAAAAATATTTAACTAACGTTTTTTCGTATTTTTTTATACCCGCTTACTACGGTGTATGATTAACATACTGTAAAAATGTTCTTTATAACAGTTAACACACATTTACAGGAAGAATAAATGTCGTGGTATCGTTATATTAAATTTTAATATACGAATATGACATAACTAGTGTCTGTATGTCCTCATTTGTTGTTGATATGAAACGCATCGAGAGTTTGGCATCAGCGATTCTCGAGCCACAGAGATTACGTTCTGACGTATTACTGGTGTACAGCTATCGCACTGTACTTGCCTTAACATGTACTCGAAAGCCGTTTGTAGTTCTATCGTAATAGTAATAGTACCCGATGCTTAATTAACTGGATAACAGGGGAGTCTTGATGTTTCAGAGCGTACGTACCTGATGCTATACGAGAGAGAGGTGTAACAGGGTGCGGTACCGACGTATTATCTTGCCCCGTAACAATAGTTTCCTGCAAACCACCGACCCGCATGGTCAAAGCCCACAGTTTAGACAATTTACCCATTGAATTCTGTTAACCTTCAGTCAGAAGCACCTATCATTCTTGTTTCGGCTAACAACTGTAGCGTTCTCGGCCGTTCAAATTTACTCAGGGAACCCATGCACTGATTTCAGCTAGTTGTACCAGTGATTAATCTTTCCCTTCAACATTTTACGTAAGACTAATGTATACCCCGGTAATTAAACTCTGCAAAGAGTCTTCGTAAATGAAGGAAAAAAGGAGTAATTAGCTGGCTCCTCAAGTTACCAACGTAAATGGTAACTATACATGTATTTAGCAAAGAAAATTTTTCGCAACGCAATATAACCGGCAGCGGCAGCTCCTCCAGAGAAAGCGCAACGAAAACTTATTTCTGACTGCGAAAAACGGGCGTTTTTCATCCTCTCCTTTTTACAAGCAATCAAACTTCGTTGGCTGTGGTCTCTGCCTTTATTAACTGTATATTGCACTACGTTTTAACTCATTCTTTCAAAGCAACTTAGTAATTACACCAATGAACCAGTATAGACGGCTTTTCATTCGTACTTAATTTTTCAATGACAATTTAAGTACAAATTCTTATGAGCGTGCACAAAGTACTTGCTCGGACGCAAAGGTGACTGGTTACGTATGCATACACTTAATATTTTAGTATACTTGCAGTATTTTTTTTTGTCTTTCCTATTCGCAAGATACCCACGTGCTTCGTACTAACTGGGTCGCCACTTCCCTTTGCGCCTAAGCGAACTTCCGCATACCGCATGTGAAGCTTGTCGCCGCAGTCCGTTGCTCGACGTTTGCCTGACACACGGTGTATATACGTAGTAACTTACGTTCCTCGAACGATAAGTCAAGCCTGCTCTTCGATGCTGCATAGGACAGATATAAACTCGAGACAGTCTTGGGCGACAGTGCGGTAGGTAATATGCACTCGATCCTCCTAACGCGTTCTGGCCAGCTCGAGTTTTTCTAAAGTTGAATTGCGTGTCTAGTAAATTATCATCTTACGAGTCCTGTAAGACTAAGAAACACGTCATCATTAATTATAGCGTACGACAGAGATACACGGAATGTACGTCTATGAATAAATTCTTGCATTATCCTTGAAATACTTATTGCTCTTGTTTTTTTAATTAACCAAAAGTTCAGAGGAACATTTATTGAAGTTTTAATGAAGTTCTCAAAGTCAACAACCGTTTTATAACAGATGATATATTGTTTTATTTTGGTTGTCACTTAGAAATTAGGGCAAATCTGAGCTTGAAATGACTTTCAAATCTTTTTTGGTATAACGAGAATAAGCCACGTAGTTGATTCATCCGCATTATCTTACATACGCTACACCTTGCAACACGATATTAAAATCCCCCCTCGATGTATCTTCCATGTACCCCCTCTGCCTTAACAAGTGTTCCTCATCCTCCGCTATATCCTCCACTTCTCGTAGCATGCGCACGGGTCAAGTAACAAGGTTACACAATTAATATACCACGCGCGTACCTCGCCACTCGTTGATGATAGCCAAGTGAAGCGCACACGGGGAAAAAAACGCTCATTTTAATCGAATTAGGGAATTATCAAAAATCCTCTAAATAATTTTATAACAAAATTATCCCTCTGCCGTTTGGGCAAATTAATATAATATGATGAAGCCTCAAATAATAAATTTAACCATAGTACCGTGCATGACAAAATACGTGCTACGTACTATATATTTACCTAATAAGGCATTTCCACCAGAATTATCAGACATCAACAAACAGAAACTCCGAAACTGGCACTGGACTTTATTATACTAGTTGAGAATCACAGGTGCGTCACTGCGGGAGGCCTCGGCAGGGATATTCGAGGCTCGTCGGGGTAATTGGCCCGACGTAGGGCAATCAAGGGCCATTGATTCCCCGCGAATTCACAACCAACAGGCTTTCACCCAACTTCTAGCGTCCCTCAGCCCTCGTCCATGCAGAACGTAGTTTATGAGTAGCTATATGTACACGTACTACGTACATATATATACGTAATGCTATATGAACGTCAGCCTTCATCCTAATTTCATCGTCCGTCCATCGTCCCTCTGGAACCATGCACGAGCTTTTATCGTTATTCTGTGTTACCTCGTTCGTGTTTGCCCGGTTTCCCAATGGCCCACCGTCCTGTTCTCGTCGTACAAAATTTTACGGCGAAACGACTGGCAAAAATATTTTTCCTTCTTTTTTGAAGCTGTTACACACGAAGCAGCGAGTCCTGCGGCGGACACAAAGTTCACCGCACTACATACCCGAACGATCTGGCTGCAGGGTGAAAACCTTGGAACTGGTCTTTGCGTATGGTTGAATTCCACGCTCGTTCTTTCAGCCCTCCAGAAATACCAGGATTCAGACGAGTGTACAGTACGTACCGTTACACGATTCAACCCTCTAGCCACCCCTCCTTCTTTTCGTCTCTCTCATCAAATTAACCATTGGGGACGTTATAATTCGACCAGACAGAAAGTACAAAAGCAGCATATATTTTCTGCGTATAAATTCAACGACCCTTTGGTAATGTCAAAAGCTCCACGTGTCTCTATCGAAAATACACACAAAGAAGCTTCTATTGTTCGTGAATGTGTGGCATCAATTAATCGAAATTCACGTATAAATTAATCAATACAATGTCTGCATTGCATTTACTGGACATCGAAATTCCATTGTCAGGCAGCTCATTCACTTGTGAGCGGACAATCATTTAGAGGGTATTGCGTCAGATATTGGATAAACGATACAATAATTATTTAATAGTGATTATTGATGTTACGAGAAAAATATTTATTTATACTTATCAATTTTACATGTGACTCACGAGATAAACATCAAATGCTATTAGCAAATTTGTATTATGAGAAATATTGATGTGAACAACGTCAATAATAATTGTGTGAAATTTTATTATGATTATTCAATTTTTAAATATAAACTTCATAAGTAGAATAATTATTTCGTTAACGAGAGGGTGTATCGTCGCGCATCGTCTATCAGATATACGCTTAAATATTCATCTACATATTCATATACAAGATTAACGCGTTAATATTTTTAAAGTGAAAGCACATGAACCCATAACGATTTTCGTCTGAGAAATATGAAAATTTTTCATGGCTTTTTATGAGAAAACTACTCATTTTACAGTTCAATTGCATTATTCGCATATATCAAGATTACATCGCATCGCTAGCAAAGTACATTGTATATTTTTTTTTGCTTATAACTAAAGTTAATTATATTTGCGTATCCCACAAATTTTGGTGTCAAGCTGTAAAATGAATTAAAAAATTAGAATTTCATTTATTTCAACCTAATAAATCTCTATTAGGTCAAAATTAAAGTATATTTTATTGATTAATATAAATTTAATTCGATTAAGTAAATTATTATTCTCAGGATACGATAATAGCGGCAATAAATTTATCAATCACTGGAATTACAGTGCATTACCTGTTATTATATTTCACATTGCATCTATTGTACTTTCTTTTTCAATCAGACGTGACCGTTATTGTGAGACCATGAATTGAGGAAAAAACACGTTTATTTATTGCCGTCCGAGAGTTCGGCCAATGCCGAATGCTGATGGTGGTAACGCCGGAAATCTCTCGTTGCCATCAATTCAAACTGTCTGCCCCCGTAATGGGATAGGCATTCCCGCACAGTGCGGGATGATGCTTAGACCGTGTAATGATCAAGTTGCCTTTCGATTGCCATACTGTGTGCATATATATATATATGCGCACAATAGCTGTATTGAACGTGAGAACTCTAATTGTAGGCGTTCGTTGATTAAAATAACAGTCATCATGATTCTCGATCGCAAACTCGTTAATGGAACGCTGGCGTTAAGGTTGTTCCAATTATATCTTTCTATCGTTATTATTGTGCGTATACCGTAAAATGTAGCGTTGAATCAGGAGGGTCGGTGAGACTTTCTTCTCCTCTTATTTGACACAATAAGACTATCATCACACCGGCTTCCGATGGCCTTATCTCGCTCGTGGCATTAATGCGACGTGGTTCGCGCCTTTCATGAGAATGTCATACCTTTAAACACGTTGAAGGCCCTGCATTATTCGGTCACACTTAAATTGCCATGCTTTTACCAGCAGGGGCTCCCTCGAGGGTACCGTAATCGCTTGTAATCATCTATAGATCTAACGAATTGCCGAAGTTTCCCGAACAAATGACTCTGATAGTGTCATCGATCGAGCGATGAGAGGCGGTTCTTTATTCTGGTGTGACATGAAAAATGTATTATTTCATTTAAAGAAATGGCTATCAATCTACATATTTAATCGGAAAATGAGAAAGAAATATTGATAATTGCAAAACAGCAGTACAAGAAACCAGTTGGGACAACACTATATGTCGTTAAAAAGTTGCATGCAGTTTGTACAAGTTTACCAACAAGGTGCACTACACTATGACAAACGTGAATACTATAAAGATGTCTTAATCCTGTGCATCTGTTAAATTATTCTCACTAAAAGTACGTGCAAAGTAGTTTCCATCAACTATTCGCAGAGTTATCTAGTTACGGAGGGGACATCTTTTTTTTTTTTTTTTAATACTTGACGCGCATATCTTATTCCACAATCTTGCGAATCTTTTTTGAGTCACAGAGATTGTAGAACTCAGGTTAGACTCTTATCTTCAATTTCTATTACCGATTTGCCAATACTTTTGCTAAATAATTTAACTACAAACACAATTGTATTTACTACCTTTCTTTAGTTAAAAACACCGGCAATATCATCTTTTGATTTTGAGTTTGGGAAAATCTATACAATATTTCAGTTCGATCTATCACCATTTTTAATTAACAATTTTGTTAATATTTTTTAAACATTCTTTACGGCTTACTCGTTAAAGGGTTTGATTATTTTTTTTTTTAATGCGAATACAACGGTGGACAATATTTCTTTGTCTGTGAATCACTCTGGAGCAGAGTACACGATGCTTAAGGGTCTTCTTTCGAAGTGCCGAGAGCCCTGGAAGGGACGCGCCCTTGTATCAGGTTTACACAATGTCACCCTTACGAACATTTCCGAACCCCCACAAACATTGACGCTCTTCTCGCCCCGCGCACATAGATGTTCCGCCCGACGACGAATGGCGCGGACGTTTTCGTTGTTTGTCGAAATTACGATGGGAGAGCAATGCTCCTTATCCCAGTACAGTGAGTCATTATGTTATACGTGCCCGGAGAAATGGAAGAATCGAGAGAAATATCACTCACCGAGGCAAACACGTGATACATGTAGATATATATATATATATATATATATATATATATATATATATATATATATATAATGCATCTCAATACTAAAGCAATTATGTCTATTCACCGAGGGAAAAGAATGATACTGGCAACTATGAAAACTGATAACTATTGATTGTTGGGTCTTGCAACTATTCTTATAGTTACCGAAATTACCATTAATTAGTTTCGCTATAAAAATAGTCCGTGTAACTAGGAAAATAGTCGCATGGATCAACGATTAATAGTTGTCACTCAATATACGGAAGCAAATGTTGGTTGTTCGACAACTACGTCCTCGACATAGCCGTCATAACCAATGTTCTCAATTTTGTTGTGCCCAAGTCATCCATAATTATTTGCAACAACTCGTAAATATATTGCCTCAATGACTTTCAATAGTAACCTTGATCATTAGCGATTGTTCTCGCCAGATAGTAAGTGCGACAAATCTATTGATTGAGGTATTTGGTAAAATTGTAATCATAGCTGATTGCCGCAACTGATTAAGCAATTTATCAATGAAACTTGGTTCGTGCAATCATTTTATTTTTGCTCTCATAGCAAAGCCAAGTTATAAGAGAATTAATCGATTGGTTGCTTCAACTTATTTATGGTTCAATTAAAACTTTATTTCGTGTAGGTATAAATATAAATTTTGTTCGACAGTGGTACACAGAAATACTTTAGTTTCATCCTTAACAGTGATCTTGAAATGCCCCGTTGAGTCTCTCACTCCAGAAAAATCAGTATTCGCTCGGTCGTGTAGTTGAACATTGCAAGACGAAGGTAGCGGCAACGTTTGAATCAGGTACAAGAACTCTCGTGCGCTTTAACGCCGCCGGTCTTAGAATCATTCGTGAACCCCTCACAGTGTTTCCTTTGAATCCGGAAAGTCGCTTTACCACAAAGCGTACTTGCAGGCGAAGAGACGAATCGTCGTCAGCTTCTTCGTACAGTCGTCTTACGTATGTATCTCTGAACAAACGCGAAACGCACATAGATACTCCTTTCATGTGGCATACTGGTACGAATAAAGGAATAAACTATGTATATAATATACAAGGTATACCTCTATATTACTGGGATAGACGAGACGACAGAAGCTCGATCTCGTTGACGCCTTCCGGATGCTGCTTTCATCCACAGTGTATATATATCGTTTTCTCTTGCTCAACTTGCGGCATTTATGTACCTTAATCCTCTCGTTTACACTGCTGTCTATGAGACAGTGTAGCTTTGTACAAACGATATCCTCGCGAACTATGCAAGATACTCCTCTGAAATAGAGTTACAACACGATTGAATTGTAATAAATTGAATTGAGGCAAATCGAAGTGAAACGTAATATCGTGTTATTTATTATAATATTTTGTAAATTTATATAGAAATCAGGGATGGGTTCTAGTCGAATAAAAAAACGTTTAAATAAATACTCTAACGAAAGATTTATGAGATGAAAAAAAGAGTATTAAGGAACACCATTGTCAAACGACGGTTATTACATTAACATCTTAAAATATATTAATACAAAAGTTGTAGAGATTGGAATAATCGTTTTACCAACAAAGTCGAAACAGCAGGCACATAAATGTATGTGATTCATATTATTTATTAAAGATAAATTATTTAAGAGTGCTAATTTCATTCTGTTTTCATCAGCTTGTCGATATCTGTAAATGTGCGTTTGATGAGTCGTCGCTCACGATTATCGGGGTATTGAATTATATTATAACAAATTCATTTTATTCAACGGTTCCTATTGTCTTTAATTATAACCTAAAAATAACAATCGTCTAGCTAGCGCCATGGATTAAAATAACAATGCATAATTGTATCTATAATTTATGTCTACCGTTACTAAAGAAAAATATTATGAAAATTTGACTCAAGTAAATAAAAATAGTTTGCTTAAATAAAATATTAATTTATTTAATATCATTACATTTCATAGCATTGGAGATTAATTTATGTTCAATAAAGATAATATTAAGTTTAATATGTGGTAAACGACTTAGTCAGTGCACTGTATACCAATTAGTGACTGCTAAGTGTGTAGATATATTTTTATCACGGTTAGCTCCCACAATTCGACGAACAGCCAATAGGTGTCCTATGCAGTAGTTCGTATCCCAGTAATTGGCGCATTTTACATCCTTGTTTATCCTTATGAATTTACACGGTTAGAGTGAGAGGTTTTTCTTGTTAAGTCACTACTTGAGTATTTTACTTTATTATTTTATTGACGGCAAATAAAAGTTTAATTAGGTCGAGATATCAATTACATTTATTTGATTGAATAAAACATTTTCTTTCGTTGCCGTATCGTTTCAACGATACTAATTGTTGTATATTTTAACAGAACAGTTAACAAAAGCCACAATAATCGTTACCGCGAGACAACTTGCGACTTTCGAACACTTTGTTAAACGCGAAAATCTCCTCGGTGGCTCCTTTGAACGTCGGGGAATCACAAATTCGCAAGTGATGTGACGACGCAAACGATGCAAAGCTCTCGGTTACCACATCCCAAGGAATTTTGCTCGGTCCACGAAAACCGCGGAGCGGTGCAGTCCTCTTCGCAAATGCATGTGTGTACAGAACGGCTGAGCGTTTTGCGATCTCCACTTTGCGGCTACCGAGTCAACGCCATCGACTGATGAAAACACTTTATCTCGGGAACGTGGTTCGTCCGACGAGGAAAAGCTAAAAGTCAGAATTTTCGTGTGTCCACTCTCGCAATAGCAACGCTTACAATTTATACGATGTATGAAGCTTACGAACGTGTTTATCAACTACTTTTGTGTTTATCCCACACACGATTACTTCGGGACAGTTCGTCGTCGAGTTTGTGATTTATCCGTAACCTAAATGCTCGCCGAAATACGTTGCGGTTTCGTCGCTACGAGCAAAAGTCCTGCTTTGAAGTTTGTTGTATAACGAAATCCGATGGTGTAGGTAACAGGTTTTAGTAACCATACCGAGTTAGTGTTGAACGACAGCTCGTTAGCTTCGCCAGGAATTTAACCAAAACTTTGCTTTTGAATCAGCGGAACCACTGATAGCTGACGCCAGTTGACCTGACAGACCGGCAGCTGTGAGTCCCGCCATCTCTAAAAACGTATAACCATCGCTTTCTCTACCAACATCGAAGTGATATTTACAGGGTTCAATTACGGCATTTAAACGTTTCACTTTTCACCACTCTCAATTTACAATTTAGTGGATCAATCCCAGTGCTTAAACTTTATGACAAGTTATATGTGCGAATACATAAATTCCACTGCCTTCCAGTTTTAATGTTTAAAGTTTCAGCTTCGAAATCGTGATAGAGCAATGGCGTAATGAAAAATTATCAAAAATATATTTTAAAAATTAGAAAGTTTTTAAGTCTCAAAATACATTTTTGTACGTTTTTTTTTGTTATTTCTTTACTTATAGTCAGTGATAGTAGGAAATTTGATCGTAATAAGTTCATTTAAAGTTGCTTCAAACTGTTATTTGGCAGAGTGGGCACTCATTGTCAGGCACTTTCTTTTTTAATATAGCAGCGTTTCAAGCATTGCAAGTAACAAGGACGTCATGATCATCAATAAAAAAATACATAACTGAGAATAAAATATGAAAATTGTGACTCGAAGAAAATGTAATCTGCCTTGTGTGATGCCAGGAGACACAATTTTATAGCAAAAACGCGTTATTCTGCGAAGGATTAAGCTCTGCACTGGGTAATAAAACTCTTGATGTCCCGTTTTCACAACATTGCCAAGCAAATACCACACTGCATACACATGAGTCGCTGTCCATACATATTCATTATATGTTTATATACCTACATTGCCATGAGATTTTCAAACGCATTGAAGCTCCCGTCACCCCGCGGCTCTTTAAACCCCGTAAGTGCCAATAATACGTTGGGGTGCGAGGAGAAGATATAACGTACGTCGTCCATGTCCAGCGCACACGAGCGCGTCACAAACCAGAAAGCGTTTGAATATCGCGTGCCGCATGGAATTTAGTTACTCGTTTAAGTTTCATTTACGAATACGTAGAGCAGAGCTATAGTGTAAGCGGAAAAGGGCGGGAGCGCGTTCGCTCGGTGATGGTGCTTGAGGTACCTCCCTTCGTTTTTTCAGCTTATTCACAGTCGCTCTCACCCTCTCGTCGGCCCTTTCACCGGGTTCTATAGGCAGAAACAGTGGGTTTGCATCGTGGCGGTGACTCGGGTCGCATTCGACCCCCGCGATGCATCACGCGAATATCCAACTGCGCGCGTGCTCCGCTCGTTAAACCCGGCCGGGTACCGATCGCGCGGAAATCTTCCTAACCAAAATTGGTGCCTTGAACGACGAAGCGACGACGCGGAGACGAGCGCACCCTTGCGCGCCCAGACGATCGTTCGGATAATTAGATATGCAGTGATGTCAATGTGCTCCGGTCACGAAAGAACCATGAGATAAATACTTAGATTTCACTAATGCGTGCATATCGTGAATTAAAATATGCTGCGTCGTTATACATGATCGAAAGACGTGGTAACGTCTAGACATCAATTATAATTTAATACAGAATATCATATTTTTATTTCATCTGCTTTTATTAAATATCAATTAAAGACACATTTAATACTTCAGAATTATATTCTCTTTATTTTTTTTTTTCACAAGAAAACAAATATTTTGGAGCTGCTGATCTTACGACGTAAACCGTGATATAAGTCATAATCACCAAAAAATGTTTTTACCAGATACGGTCTCAACGCAGATATGGCACAGATAAATAAGAGACATTTATAAAATGACAATTTTTGGTTTTCACTTTCACAATTTTTTCTCACGCTGAAACCAATATTCACTTCGTAGAAAAAGTCTCATTTGCGTTGACACGCGTTTCATACGTTCGTTATAATGAAACGCGGGATCCGAAAATTTCACGTATGTAAAGGGTGATTTTTTAAGAGCTTGAGAACTTTTTTAAAAAAAAAAACGCATAAAATTTGCAAAATCTCATCGGTTCTTTATTTGAAACGTTAGATTGGTCCATGACATTTACTTTTTGAAGATAATTTCATTTAAATGTTGACCGCGGCTGCGTCTTAGGTGGTCCATTCGGAAAGTCCAATTTTGGGCAACTTTTTCGAGCATTTCGGCCGGAATAGCCCGAATTTCTTCGGAAATGTTGTCTTCCAAAACTGGAATAGTTGCTGGCTTATTTCTGTAGACTTTAGACTTGACGTAGCCCCACAAAAAATAGTCTAAAGGCGTCAAATCGCATGATCTTGGTGGCCAACTTACCGGGCCATTTCTTGAGATGAATTGTTCTCCGAAGTTTTCGCTCAAAATGGCCATAGAATCGCGAGCTGTGTGGCATGTAGCGCCATCTTGTTGAAACCACATGTCAACTAAGTTCAGTTCTTCCATTTTTGGCAACAAAAAGTTTGTTAGCATCGAACGATAGCGATCGCCATTCACCGTAACGTTGCGTCCAACAGCATCTTTGAAAAAATACGGTCCAATGATTCCACCAGCGTACAAACCACACCAAACAGTGCATTTTTCGGGATGCATGGGCAGTTCTTGAACGGCTTCTGGTTGCTCTTCACTCCAAATGCGGCAATTTTGCCTATTTACGTAGCCATTCAACCAGAAATGAGCCTCATCGCTGAACAAAATTTGTCGATAAAAAAGCGGATTTTCTGCCAACTTTTCTAGGGCCCATTCGCGGTCAACATTTAAATGAAATTATCTTCAAAAAGTAAATGTCATGGACCAATCTAACGTTTCAAATAAAGAACCGATGAGATTTTGCAAATTTTATGCGTTTTTTTTTTAAAAAAAGTTCTCAAGCTCTTAAAAAATCACCCTTTATATCGACGTAAATCATATACACTGCAGCTGTGTATTAGTTATATAGCTTTTATATCTTCTGACGCGATGTTGCGACTACAAATGTAACGTATCTCGATGAAACGGTGAATGTATAATATCACTGCGAGGTAGAATGGAAAACTAATTTGGTTCAGCGGTAGGTGTAGCTAGGTATTTTTTTCATCAACCATCGCTTTTCCATTCTTCGTTATTTTCGATGGCTCAATTGAACGACCTTTTTTTTCCTCTCTATTTATTTCACCGTGACTTTTTGGGCTTTTTCATGCTCCGGGGAAAAAGTAATTAACTTTTCGAATTGCCGCGTTTAATTCGTGGTAGTATTTGACGGTTGGCGCCCCTGGAAGCAAGGATGAACACGTAACGTATAGAGAAACTCATCGAATATCGCGCAATCACACTGATACGATTCAGCGATTCCAGCATGATTATTGTCACGTGTTCTGCTCATGGTTAATGTGTTTATGCGGTAGATCTATGCATTTCTGCGTACTCCACAACCAATTGATGATTGCCTGGTTCAGACGTGCACTCTGTAACAATTCGCGCGCAATGTGCAACAATAGGAACCATTACCGGATGCTGGATGCATCGATATTAACGCGAATACGCTCTACGGTATATCGGAATTTCGGCATATCGTAGGACGAACACAAGAGGTCACGTTAATCGATGTAATTTACTGCGGCTAACTAGCTACCCAGATATTACTGATGTGTTCTCAAGTTGATCGATGGCCTTTATCTATCGTGGAGTGCAATTCGATGGCCTCGAAAACATGCTCGTAACTCCTGGTGACATTCACTAATCATGTTACTCAAGATTATAGATAAAATCGATGCGTGTCTCCCGACAAAATTAATTGCTTGTCGAATTAAGGCGATGGGGTATATCCCTCGGTCGGTAACAAAAACTGTAATGCAAATTGATCTGCCACGATCGATCTTTCGGATAAAAAAGAAGAACTGTGAACTGCGTCTGACAATTTTACAATTCACCGTTCTCGTTTTTTGTCCGAAAGATCAATCATGATGGAAAAAATCTCTGCTATTTCTCTCGTACGTATAGTGATCTGAGAGAGACAGACAATATTTAGCACATAAGCTTAAGAGGAAAATAGTACAGTTCCATTAGGGGTCTTTGTCGTTTCAACAATTTTTGGAAAATTACTTTTTTTTTAACATCTACTTAACAAAAATGTAACAATTTTTGTGACTTCTAACATTAATTGAGTAATTGATCATATTGTAAAACAACCGCGTAATGTGCTTGTCAATTTTGTTAGAAGAAAATAAAATAGCGTCAACTTGTGTTCATTCATTTTACATCATCGTATTAAGGTGAGGCGAAACCTACTCAGTCGTTAACAAAAGCTATAACCCATGGATTTCATGTACCGTAGACATTACGGGAAATCAATGAGTTTTAGACAGTAACCTGTTGTGCTTTTCATCGTGTAAAAGTTTGCTTTCTTTCCGAAATATCAATAGTCTCTGAATAGTATGGTTTGAAAAATAAACAGGTATCTCTCTCGCACTCATATGTCACATGGTACATGTTTTGCCTCACCTTAAATATATCAGTTTATCAATAAAAGCTTCCTTAATGTTAATTTCCGTAAGAAAATGTTTATATTGTAGGAGAATATATTCAAATTCATGATGACTACAAAGACAGAAAAAAACTGGTACTAGCAACTGTCAAAAGTACCGTAACTACCTTAAAGTAGTTTCACTATAAAAATAGTCCATACAACTATAAAAAAAATAGTCGTGTGGACTAACAGATAGTGGTAACTTAATAGTGGCCAGAGATACAACGATTTCTCTGTGTGCAATTATTCATTTAAGTTGTAATGAGCATAAAAAATAATTATTCGCAAAATAAATAATTGTACAAGCTGCCCATCAGTTAATAAGTATTCAACAGTGGATGTATACTATGAAGTTAATTTACAGATTAAAAAACACGATGTCGGAGAGATATAGACGTAGTATCAATTGATTCTTCCTGATCTCTGAATCGTGAACCTTGCGTACTCTCTATTTCAATAGGCCTTGAATTGATTCAACATTGAAACATTTGATCGACCGATTAATCGTCAAAACTCTATTCAAACTCGAATTTCCATTACAAAGAGTGCAAGATCCTGGTTCATGTAGCATCATAAAAAGTCTGTGTAGCACTCAATATTCACTGAGCTTTCGATAATATCTTTCTCGTATATTCCAGGTCTCGTTGAACTCCTACTCGATTCGCCGCCTAGAGCCAGGCTGGCTTTTCTCAAAGCCAGAAAACTTTTCCTTGCTTGTTATCTCTACTCTTCATTGTACGAGATGAGCTTTTATCCGGTGCTTTAATCGCTCTCGAACTAAAAAAGATTCCTGATTCAACCTTCTGTCTTTCTACACGACTTTTCATAGTAGTTGTACGTGCTGAACTATCGAACAATGGACACGCTCACCAAACACTCTGGCATACTACAATTTGTTGGCAGTATCTGGACTTTGTACTTTGAAGGAATTTGACTCTGCAATACAGAGCTGACAAAAATACATTAAACCCTACAATTAAGGAGAAATACTCCAGCGTCGAGAACAAATTCGGAATGATCTCTGCTTCAGAATGTAATGAAACTTCTTTCTTCCTATTCTTTCCAAAAATCATGCCCAGTCGAGTCATTCTCAAATTGAATATTTTGTATTTCAGGACAAACAATTCGTTTTCTGTCCATTTATACTGCGCACGAAAAAATAAACTCATTTTTAATTCATACAATAAAAAGTAATGATAAACAATTCGTTAGATTTAAACTTAGAGAGAGAGAGAGAAAAAACAACCATTGTTACAACAACCATGCCCAGTTATCCAGTTGGCAATGCATCGGAGCCTCTTCTATAACTGACTCTCGAATTCATTATAATGTTGCTCTTGTTCACTGAATGCTTCCACCAGTATTAGTGCCATCGCCAGTAGCATCCAAAAGCTTAATTCTCATAAATTCCTTTACCTTAGCCTCTGCACTATTGAGAGTTGAAAAGAGTCTTCTGTCTACTAGGAATATTGAAGCACGACAGTCTCGTTCGAACTTGGCTATAACAGGTACCTCTGGCGTCTAGGGCCTGATGGCTATGCGACCCTCTTATCGTCGTCGTCGTCGTCGTCGTCGTCGTCGTCGTCGTCGTCGTCGTCGTCGTCGTCGTCGTCGTCGTCGTCGTCGTCGTCGTCGTCGTCGTCGTCGTCGTCGTCGTCGTCGTCGTCGTCGTCGTCGTCGTCGTCATCGTCATCGTCGTCGTCATCGTTGTGTCGAATGACACACATCCGTATCTGCTGCATATAAAGCTGCACTGAAATATAAAGGTAGACTGAGCTACTGTTATTCACTGTATGAATGTTGCTCGATCATTCGTGTACAAACTATGTAGCTATATGTCTACGTGTACGAATGAAAAGGTTTGTAAGCAAGTAGCGAAGAGAGCGAACGAATAAGCTGTAACGGAAGGAAATATGTTCACCAAGTGCTAGTCTCTGGACTACGGGGTAGGTGACCCAGTTCGAAAGTGCGAGCAATGTGAAACTCTTACATTACTTCCTCATTCTCTCATTCTGACCAACGAGCGTTATGCACAGTGGCAACGAACTCAACGACGAGTGCCAGAGTGCCAGACTACCAGAGCTACATTACGATGTGCCCACTTGGGACAGAAGGGCTCGTGTTTTTCTCGGCATTTCAGGAAAGTAGAGAAAACAACCCTGAAATTACTGCACTTTATACGAGATTCAAGCACGAAAAATGGCTCTGTTTACAGCAGTCGTATTATGAAATATATAAACCACCTAAAGGTACTGAAAAAATTTGTTCAACATCTGACAAAAACGACCATAAAATATGAACATGATATTATTTTTCTTGTGCTATAGAGACATTTTAATGAGAGTGTAATACGTTAAGACGTCGACGAAAGATTCATTTTTTTAAATACAGCACCATAGAAAGCAATAATTTATTCATTTTTTTTTCTATTAAGGGAAGTTTTTTATGTTGTTGTTGATGTTGTTGTTGTTGTTGGCGTTGGCAATGGCAACATTGGCCGTTGAAACTCTTTGACAATCAATTTTGGATCAAAGTGGAAATCGAATAAACCTTCTGGAAGACTCAGTCAGTATGTAGTGCAGCACACGCTTTGGTTTGAGCTTCTCGTGAGATCCACAGGTACCTACCATGCGTTGGTAGTACGTTCGTGAAAACTCGAAAGTATAGGTACCAGCCAAAGCAGCTACAGCAGCTACAGCAGCAGCAGCAGCAGCAGCAGCAGCAGCAGCAGCAGCAGCAGCAGCAGCAGCAGCAGCAGCAGCAGCAGCAGCAGCAGCAGCAGCAGCAGCAGTAGCAACACAACATGCGCAGCAGCTTTTTTACTGGCTCTCGTACTTTGCCAGTCCATGGCAAAACGTACAACCCCTCGCTATAGTATTATACGGTGTAGCCCGATAGTCAGGGGCGATGAAAGAGAGAGATAGAGAGAGAGAGAGAGAGAGAGAGAGAGAGAGAGAGAGGAGAACCTTTTGTTCTAAAGGTGGAAATATGATGGGGATAAAAAGAATGGTAGTGGGACAAGAGAAAACGACGAAGATGATGGACGTATTTCTCAGGCTTTTCTAGGCTGTTATATGATATTACGGACGCCCACTAATAACCATTGTTCGTTTTACTGTATTTCTCCTCAGGTTTGAAATAAAACAAAAACCTGAAAACAGATTCTATACAATATAACGTTGAAAACAAAGAAAATTTTTTTTTATTTACAATTTGCGAATATGTAAATATTAAAAAATTTAATTTCTGATAAAAATATATTGTTTTACGATAATTCGAAGTTAACAATCATCTTGTTTATTGAATTTATGCAAATAAATAATTATTTTATTAAATATTTCCAACTGTGTAGTTGTTGTCATTGCTTCTGTACGTTATACAAATTTGTAATATTCGGTATGAAAAATTGATGTAGCGTCGTAAATACTTTTTAATTGTAATTAAAGAATATCGTGAATAAATGTTTTTGAATGACTTTCTACACTGGGAAGAAAAAAATGGTACTGGGAATGATTGAAAGTGACAACTATTAATAATTATAAAAATAGACAAAGAGAGAATTTTCATATTTACCGTAAATATCTTTTATTAATTTCACTAGAAAATAATGACATAAACTAACAATTAATGATTGTCATTCAGTAGCTGACAGAACTACCACGATTTCTTAGAGTGTAAAAGTGTTGTAATCAACGTTTTCTTTTATCTCAAAAAAATGTTTCTGTATTCCGTTTAAGCTCACGCGCTTTCTTCTTCAATCATAATATATTAGTCCATATTCTTCTCGTTTTTATCCCTGCTTTTTCATCTTGTCGCTCCCAATTTCTTCTCAGCTGGAGAACTCTTCGTTGTTCACGTAGAGTAGTCGTCTTTGTCATTCTGGCCGCTGTGGTCGTCGTCGTCGTCGTCGTCGTCGTCATAGCCGTACATCGTCGACCCGTTCTCGCTTCCACGAATGCTATCCCTACTTTTCAACCTACCAATACCTACCATACCTACCCCATAATACATCTTTCTCGCTCGCTCTCACCTTCGTTTCTCCGTAGCAGCATCGCTACCCTTCTCTCCGTGTGTTACCCGCGCGCGCGAGAGTATTGATCCACCGGCGCATGGTACCCTCTCCCGCGTCGCCTAGTACCACCGCGCACCCCTATACCGCGGGGGTGGCTGCTTCCTCGGGGCCGAACCGAAACCCCAACCCCGCAAACCAAACTGAGCTTCCCTTTTGCCATTGCGGCCATTCGCCGCACGCCCGTGTATACACTCGTCTGCCTCTCTCTCTCTCTCTCTCTCTCTCTCTCTCTCTCTCTCTCTCTCTCTCTCTCTCTCTCACACAACTTCTCCAACACTGCTTCACCTTCCACTACGTTCACACTACTATAAATCCCTTTTACTACTACTAACAGAAGCAGCACTTGCAGAGGGTACGGGCACATACCACCCCCGTATCTCGTCGTACCGTTCCATTTCATCCCCCTCGATCTACCTCACTCGCTTTCGCGCTTTCGACTCTCCGCTGGTTAGTTTCTCTCTCTTCCTTGGTCGCTCTCTCCGACTGTACCGCACCAGTAGCACCACCATTTCCCATTGCCGCTATCCTACTCGTTCTAACCTTCCCTTTTTGCTACGTGTTCTCCATTCTCGTCAATACATGCGTGGGCCACTTTGCTATTTATATCCACTGTACGCATATAATATATATATATGGATACACACAATATATGTATACAACACTCTATATACTATAAAATATGTTCCTAACTAAATTAATATACAGTATGTGCTGTTGGATCTTGGTTGTTTTTATCGCGGCTGCAAGTAAGAGCCACGCGAGTTTTTATTAGTCTCAAATTGCTTCAAATACTCGAACGTTTTGTACTTTCCATCGTATATGACTTGGTACTATGGTCGTAACGGTAGAAGCCGTAAATTATTAATTATTATCATTATCAATATTTCAATTTCGTCGTTATCGTATTTGCATTCGCACGCCAAGGTTAAAGCACCTTTCTGGACTCGAATTATAACAGATCCCCCAATTCACTTAAATATAAGCCGAAGGTAATAATTAATGATTCGCTCTGGACACGCCGACTAACGATTACTCTCGATCCCACACCCTTTCAGGGAGTCAGAGGTACCTATTTCAGCGGTACAACCACCAACCAACCCTTCTTATACAAGCGCACGAATTCACGTAACTATAGCACATGTGTACGTTAAAGCCAGGCTTTGCGATGGGTCGCATGATTACCGTACCGGTAGATTTACTTGCGATATGTATGTAAGTAAAAGGATCAACGATGACCATTTAAGCAATTATTTGCATTAAGTTCAATATTTTGTTCAAGTTTTTGTATTTAAGTTACTGATGTTCCAGAAAGACGTTTACGTCGTTTATCGCATATGCGATATATAAGCTGTTTATAATTAATCGGTGTAGCTTAAGGAGAATTTTGTTATTAAAATCTAGACGTCAGAAGCAATCGAATCGCAGCAATTATTTCCCATATATTCACCTCGATGTTTTCCTTTTAGAACGGTTGCACTGAATAAAATCACTTGCAGTTACTCGGTTCGGGAAAGGGTGTCTAGTCGAACATTTAATCCTATAGTTTCGGATTCCGGAATAAGAATTAAGATCAGCCGCGTGGGTACTTCCAATGTATCTAGCTATCTCGACTTTTTGTACATCTCAAAGCCATCACTCCGAGAGCTTCTGGATAAGAACTAGCCCCTTCATCGATAAAGTACCCAACATAGCCTTAGTTACAAGGCATTTGAATATAAATTTTATCACACAGCCAACTCCGCTCCGACGATTTGGGAAATCCGATAGTCGAAAATTTAATGCTAATTGAAGGTTCTTGAAGAAGAATAGGATCGCTCGAATGGGAGCTGCCCCCTATATACCATTGGGCCAATTAGGATAATTTTGATATTGGGGTTACAATGTTACTTGATTTTTTTTTTCGTGGTTGTACGAATTATGTATTTTTGTCAATAAATGTTGTCACGTACATTATTTTTACCAATTAAAAATAAATAGATAAATAAGTCTATGAAGTCAATTTTTAGTTTAATTGGAAAACATTACTATCTTATACTTTTTAGGTCGTACTTTTTTTAAGGTATACTTTTTAGATAGAAGTCGCCTATAAATAAAAGAACCATTTTTGAAGGCCCATGACAACTTCTAACGATTAAGATCAACGTTGTCTGTTAAATTCGTCCATTTTCTTACTGTGGTGCTCAAGTTGCCATTTAATTTCGAAAAAAAAGGTCGTAGATTTTCTGAAATCATTTTTTTTTGTGGAAGCCTATGACAAAAAAATTGGTTATGTACAACTGTTTATTTATTGTTGTCTTTATTGGACTGCAAGTAACAAACGATCGATATATACCTACAGATATCATAGAAATGTCCTGAAAATATTATATTTTTTTATTGTTAAAAATCAAGTGCTATAATAACTATGAATAAATTCGGTTAGTGAGGGGGTATTTCGGAGATACACTTCTATGGGGTTACTGTGACATATAAGCAGTTTGTCTGACGTACAGTTGTCCACGTATCGATAAATTATTTTCCTGAAAATATATCGAAGCAAGATTTATTATTAAAGTGTTATTTTTCGTTTTCCAGTGTTTGTAAGCTTGATATTTCTGATTGTTAGTGCAATGATTGCGCTCAAAGTTTCAAATATGCCGTGAAAGTAAAATCTGAAGTTCAAGATTTTTTTACGGTTCAAAGTTTCAATTCGTGTTTGCTTGTGTTTTTTTTTTTCTTGTAAAGCTATAGTTTCTCACAGATTCGTTCATTTTATGAACGAAAAGTTTATGATTGGTCGTTAAAAATAATAATATTCTTCAACTCCAGAAAAGAAATATATCCAAAGCAAGATATAAAACTTTTTACCGCGAAACCTATTACATACATCTAAGATGCATCACTTTTAGGATAAATCCGACGGATACATAAAAGATATATAGAGAAGAATTTTTTCCCGTTATATATAATTATATATCCTGTATATATCTCGCGTATCCTTAATTTTTATGGAGGCCCATGTTTATATTTCGTGTATCCTTTATTTCCATAGGGGCCCGTATGTTTAAATAAAATGTAAACCGTGTTTAATACATTAATTTGTCATTATAACTTTTGGTCTTATACCTATATATCACATTAACCCATAGTTTGGGTTTATTGTGATATTAAAGCGAAAGAGAGAGAGAGAGAGAGAGAGAGAGAGAGAGAGAGAGAGAGAGAGAGAGAGAGAGAGAGAGATTGCAAGTATTTGATACATCGTAAAAGTTCGAAGATTTACTCTATTAAACTCTTCAGTTTCGTAAAGAGTTCAGAACTTCAGAAGTTAACAAAAAATAAGAAAAATTACTTTTTCATCGTTAAGTTACGCTTTACAATTTTCTGTCACAATTACCCCTATTGTCTGTACATAGAAAACTACTTAAACCCTTAGCTTACAATGACGTCTCAGAGGCGTCGCAAGGTTTTCGGACCAAACATTTTACAAATAAGTAGATTTTTGCATTTTGCAAATAATAATGTGGCCAATAAAAGTGATAAATTAAGGAAAATGAAACCCGTGATAAATTATTTTAATCAACAATTTCAAGAAATATATACAATGGAAGAGGACAAAATTAAAAAAAGGGGAATATGAAATGAGAAGCTGCAATGGATTACTGGCAATAAAATGGCAAGATAAACGAGACGTTTTTATTCTATCTACAAAACACACAACAGTAGCACTGACTGAGCAAAGCAAAAATCATCACAATCCTACTTGGAAACCAAAGTGTATCGTCGAATACAACAAAGGGATGATAGGAGTTGATCGACAAGATGAAATGTTAGCATGCTTCCCAATTTGCAACAATAAATCTTTTTTTTGTTTAATAATCAACTAATCGTAATTATTTATCAAACATCTTGCAAAGTTAATTGTACCGCGCACGTGTATATACAAATCATAGGAAGTTTGCGATTTGTACAGTTTCGAACGCTGAGCCAGGCTGTGTATGTCCCTGCGCGCGACCGACCTTGGTGTCGCTTTTGGCCCGTACAGTTGGAAATTGAATCGTAAGGCAAGGGGTTAATTCTAAAAGTAAAGGAAACTTACGTGGAGTCAGACGATTCTGCAAAAACGTATAATCCGATGTCAAGAGACATAACAATTTACTTTCCAGACAACTAGCTTGGTAATTAATAAAAACAAATTCACAAAGAATTTTGAACTTTTATTTCAGAATGAAAAAACAAACATGTTTGTAAGATTGTCTCAGTTTATTCGAATAAGAATACTGCTATTATTATAAACTAACAATAAGACGGAATAATTAATCCATAGTCAAGGAGTTGCGGAATCCTTTTTACGGATATCCCCCAGCCTTTTGAACTGAAAGGGTACGTGGGACTCCCAAAAAAGTAGGCCTACCCACTAAACCGCCCTCACCTTGTTGCCCTCCCGTCGGGAGGCCAATCGTCGAATCACCGTTAGAGAAGTTGCTGAGGACCTAAACATATCGATTGGCTCGTGCTATTCGATTTTTACCAATGATTTGGGCATGAGACGGGTCGCCGCGAAATTCGTGCCAAAATTACTCAATTTCGAACAAAAACAGTGTCGCGTTAATATTGCTAAGGAGCTGTTGGACTCGGTCCGCGACGATCCAAATTTTCTCCAGAGGGGTCATAACTGGTGACGAATCATCGGTTTATGGTTATGACGTGGAAACCAAAGCTCAATCATCGCAATGGAAGCTGCCGCATGAGCCAAGACCGAAAAAAGCGCGCCAAGTTCGGTCGAATGTGAAGGTTTTGCTCACAGTTTTCTTCGATTGCAGGGGCGTGGTGCATCATGAGTTCTTGCCACAGGGTCGTACAGTCAATAAGGAATATTACCTGCAAGTTATGCGCAATTTGCGCGAAGCAATCCGCCAGAAACTTAGACCAGAATTAAGCTGCTTTTAAAAGAAGCCTGTGAATACCACTTGATTCAGTTTTTCAACCAGAAACCACAGAAGTTCTTCACCGATGGCATCATGGCTCTACCCGAAAAATGGCGAAACATTGTCGATAATAATGGAGCATATTTCGTTTAAATAAATTCATTTTCACACTATAAGAAAACCAGTTGAATTTTACTAAAAAAACGCCACGAACTTTTTCCCAGTGCCAATATATTAAGAGAGCATCTTAAAACGAGAATAATTAGTATTTTTATTGGTGTACTTGTATCCCGGGAAT
This sequence comes from Cylloceria caligata, assembly GCA_963942595.1. Lineage (NCBI taxonomy): Eukaryota > Metazoa > Arthropoda > Insecta > Hymenoptera > Ichneumonidae > Cylloceria > Cylloceria caligata. The sequence continues at coordinate 45,444,165 of OZ012708.1, forward strand.
AAGGGGATCGTTGTTGGTTGGCTAAGCAATGTATATCGTTTTACCCTATAGTGTATACAGCTCAAACGTCTCAAGACCCTAATAATGCACTGTAAAATCGTACCTTGATGCCGGAGGCGTACATGTCGGCTGTCGGATAACGTTAAGCGCGATTATGCGTCTGGGTTCAACTACTATATACGCAGTTGAAGAGATATAAACGGGAAAAATCTCGCAGAAAGGGAACCAGCAAAGGAGAAAGAGGAAAACGAGAGAAAACATCGACCGTGAAGAACCTTTTGCTGTGCGTTTAACTCCTCTACTACCCACACCAATAAAAAGATTCATTGTTGATCCCATGCGCGTACAAAGCGCCATGGTATGACGTTGGTAGGAGGAGAAAAAGGGCTCGAGTTCTTTTGAACTAAAAGGAGAAAGCGGATAGAACGAAAGAACCGACAGAAAAGGAGAGAAAGATTGAAAGAGAGACAAGAATATATATAAAGCTATGCTTGTAGCTCTGCCAACTTCCGAGTGGAAGCCACAGAAACAGAGAGAAATATACGGAAGAGAGCTGAGAGTGGAACTTTAAATTTGAAAAAAAAAAAAAACTTTAAATTTGTCGTAAGTTCACGGACTTTACTTTATATTCAGATTAGGGCCGTGGTTTCAGGTAAAGAGCGTTCTTTTTCTCTCTGTTGTCAAATTTCTTTCGGCGATCTATCTGCATATACGTTAGACTATTATATTTGCGGAGCAATATCTGTGCCGACGAAATGATTTTCCCTCGAAGCTATGTATCTCCAGAGCATCCATACAAAGATCGCGAATTTATATTCATGCCATTTCTAGTTTTCGCGCACTCTCTGCATTGTACGCGTACTATATTACTATATACGTCGACGGAAACGAGCGACGTTTTCAAACTTCTCGTTTATCCTTCGGTGCACCTATATCTCTGTGGGGAATAACGACGACTGCACGCAGTCGTAAACACGTATATCCGTGCCACGCCTTGGATCTCTCCTGTTGTGCAGTGTTTCTGGAGCACGTAGCTTTTTTTTTCTCGTTACCAGAGCAGCGTCAGTGGTGTTGCGAAGTACAAGTCAAATGAGTCGGGACGACGTTATATCCTTACAAATTTTGAGCGATGCGTCTCTTTCTACCTACGGCACCCCACGCTTCACAGAACTTGACAATCTAATTTCCACAACTAACTAACTAACTAACTAACTAACTAACTAACTACTTATTAATCAGGAAGGAGTGCCTCAAGGGGGTAGTCATAACAAGGTGTATACATATGACAGTATACAGCTAAAACTGCTTCGTTGCTCGTTTAACACCTGGTGGGACAGGCCGATGGGCATTGCAATATCAAAACCGCATCGCACCGCGATAACCCAGCATTTCCTCTACATCAGTAAATTCGACTGCTGTGGCAGACACGATCCGTAGCCCTAAAGTGGCGGTCACACTCGATAGTCACGCCCAGTAAACTCGTGGCCAGTCAACCCTTTTCTCCCGTGCTAGAACCACCGCGAGAGCTTTTGACCTCCGTCAACCATATACAGTATACAAAGACCTTTCGCATGAGAGGAATAGGAAAGCGGTAAATGGAGGAGAAGGTTGGAAAAGGGCTATGGCTTCCACTCTTTCTGCTCAATCGATGCGATTTATTCCACCCTCAGTTCAAACCTCTGATTATTCTCATCCCTTTGCATCGAAAGTACCCAAACAGCTATCTCTTGGTTGCGATAGCTTTAAAACTCTCTCGAATAATCCGAGGCTCCTGTAATCGAATTTTATTTTATTTTTCGTCTCTCTCCCTTTGTTTTCCAACTTTGCGTCTTTGCCCCGTGATTATTATTTCAATGTTAAATATATTAAACGAGTGTATGAAAGAGGAACAATTTTCAAAGTGGATCGAAGCGTTGATTTACGAGGAAGGATGAATAAAGGGATAAGATTGGTGTTCGACGGCGGAGAGTGAGGGGAGCAATCGAACAATCTATTAAAAATCGAACGATTCAAGCAGCGAGCACTATCTTCCGATCTACTACCGTGCACATATCTATGTAGTACTCTAGGTCCTATAGCCAATACCTTCGGCTCTTCTCGGTGCCGCGCAATTAAATTCAAAGGCACGAAGAGATTGGAAGTTCTTGGTATACGTAAGTACTGGTAGTAGTTGAGACGGAAATCGATTCGGTGGCGGCCGATTTCATCATGGGGTAATAATCCGTCTTGCGGATCGATGCTCCCGCACGATTCGTCGACCAACTAAATAGAGCAGCTTTCTCCTCTCTCCCTACCTAAACCGATACCTTCGTCGCGCCCTGCCACATTGAACTAACGCGCCAGTATTGCTCGATCCAACGTAAAGTTCGACTTCGACGTGGGATGGAGGGCATACTGCTTTAATACAGCAGACTTAGTAAATTGTTCATTTTACTGTATTCGATAGTAAAGCGGCCAAGACAATTAGAGCAAATAATTTTACAAATTACAGGGATGCACATCACTTCAGAGATAAAAAGACTTTGTTGAAACGTTCTAGTGACTATAACTGTCCATACCGTGACAAATTAAAACAATTAAAACTTGCTTAATTCAATAAAGATAATTGAAATAAGTAAGTTTAAATTGTCACACATTATAAAGTGTGTAACAATTTTAAAAAATTACGATGATTACATGTAGAAAAGACAAATCCCTGAAATATTTTCTGGTCTCCTTAACAACGTACAATCACTTCGGTTTAATAACCGTAGCCTTCCACGTGTCATACGCTGTCTGATTACATTTCGAATCGATTGAACCTCCCTCGTCATAGCTGTCGTCGAGTATAATTCTGACGGAAATTCAAGTGTCCGAGAGAGTAATCTTCACTCATGGATAATATGCAACATAGATAGACAAATGTTATCAATCAGTGAGAACTCCTCCACTTGTATACAAGTAAAAATGACAGAAGTTACGGATGAATTGTGCAATCACTTTATGGGTCAATGGAATAAACGGTTGATAGAGGTTTTTTTGAGGGCGAAGACGCCATTCTGAACACTTTTACTTCAAGTTATTGATGGCGCGACGCAGGCAGATCCCACGACCTGTGAACTGCTGACCCCGCGCCGTAAGATCTATGCTTCCCCCTACCCCCACCCACCCCCCTCTCTTTTACTCTCCATATCTCGTCGTACTCGACCGCTTCTTCCCGTGCATACGCAAGCCGCAAGTAGCTTTTCCAACACCCCAGTAATTTTTCTCGTGAAGATATCGTGGTTTCGAGTGAGCTGTAGTTCCGCGGCAGGAAATTATGTTCGCACGTGTTACTCTTACTTCAGCGTCAAATTGCTAAAACACTGCTCTCCCCTTCCAACGATTACAGACCACTCTCCCGATGGTCTGAGCTTCTTCAACCTCGCCCTCTTCCTTTTTATTTTTTCCCTGTCTTGCTTTCTTCCTCGCTTGCCACCCTTGAAATTTACGACAGGCACTTAAAATCAGTAAGTGACTTAATTTCGATTAAGGGCGTACAAACCTTCCCATGCCCGAGATAATTTTATACTGAGAAAATCGTTCCCGAGATTGTTTGTGATCTTGAGTAATATTTCGTTGTCTCGTGGAATTTTCTCAAGGAACGGTAACGCAACGTCGTTTATGCTTTAGACGCGCTAATTTACAATTCTCAATTAAAAAAAAATGTTTACCAATTGCAAAGTTAATCGTTTTTTTCTGATGTGCTGGTAAATTGTTTTTGTTTATTTATTTTAGACTGCACGTAGGTATTATAAAATTGACATATCTATAATGACGAGTGAGAAGACTTTTTGTTTTTGCATAAAAATCGAAAAGTATAATGCTGTTTGTGCAAGGGTGATGAACTTTTCTTGGAATGAAGTTCCTACTGTTCTCGTCAGACCCTGTACTATCAGATCCTATTTGATTTGAATCAGGATTCTTCGGCATCCATAAAAAACCAGCATTACAGTATTTCATACCGACCGTGTAATGTCACTTCACTTTAAGGTGATGAGGTTCTACTCGGTCGGTAAGAAAAACTATAAACTTAATTTCTGTTATCTAAAATATCAACGGTTGCGGAGAAATTTGGGATCGCAAGATTAGTTTCTATTTCTCCTGCATCCATAAATGGTTCACAAAATCTTAAACAAATATTTCGTTACTTTAGCAAATATTTGTAAATTTAAGCAAATATCCATATAATTTTTTAAAAAAAGACGAAAAGATTCTTAAACTATTTACTTGTAGCGTATAAAAAATTGTACCAAATGTTTCTCTGCGAATACAAAAAGATTTTTAAATAAAACATGTTGGAAACCTAAAGCATAAATGATTCCACTAAACTAATCGTTGAAAGACTCAAATACGCCTGGATACACCGGCAATATCTCATCTATTACGATTATCCATGGGATTATCCTCGTAGTCACTCATCCGCATTTTCGTCGCTCTCAGTTCTCATCTTTTCAGGTTCTATCTTAATTTTTCTCCGTCTCAGAGAAACATCGGAGCCACCAGCATTTTCCTAATTCGACGCTGACGAGATAAGAACCCCTGCGAGCGTAATGTAAGATAAACAGTGCAGTTATTGGCAATCAAAGCATACGAAAAAATATAGTTTTTGGCATAATGAGCCTCACGTTTTATTCACTACGTTTTGCTCTTTATTGGGACACTTGTTTACCGGGACTGAAAATGCAACTGCCAACTGTAGTCAGGCCAAAGACTGTATCGCGTGCTCTACCTCACACGAAGAAATTGAATGACTCGCAATTTATGCTTCACGAGGCGTAAACCGTTGATTAGGATTATCCATAAGATTACCCCGCCCCCCGCCGCTCCTCGACAAATATATATTTCTCTTTTCTCTGTAAACCTACAGGTGGACAAACGACCTCTCTGCTCCATGCCTTCAGACTCAGCTTCTTTGTACTCATATTTGTACTTGACTTGTTCTCGAGCGTTCACCCATTTTCAACAATCTAGCATTTTTTTTTGTGCACTCGCAAATTAACATCAAGTATTCATCCACAGAGTTGCTATTACAGGATTTATCAATTTTCCAACATAGTAATTCTGTGTAAATGTTATTAATTGATTAGTTTAATGCTAATGCAATACACGTTTTAATACTCTCGTGGTGTTCGAAAAATTGCGCTTTTCTATTAAATTGAATGTAGAATATCTTATGAAGGTGATACGTTTTTTTTTTAAACTTTCGATTGACCTACGAGTAAAAATACGGGAATCATACGTTCAGTTGACCTGTAGATCTCATCTGAATTGTTTGTTGTTGATGTTTGCAAAAAAAGACAAAACATATCTTGACAGACAACAACGCAAAGCTTCTACGGGCTGAAGAATTGCTTTTTATTCATGAATTTTCTATATTTATTGAGTTTTTGCAGAGATAAAGGATTTTCAAAAATGTTTCGAAATAACTTTTTCGTAAATATCGATTTGACTTCTATCATTATCCAAAACTGTGTACGTGAGTGTTCCTAACTTCACATCACATTGGTTGACCAGGTGGTTGGTTACGAGTATTATCTCACGCCAGGGAACTAGATAACCGCAATCGTATGATCTCATTCGTCGCCGCGCGCGGCTCGATATCACAGTCGAACCTCACTTATTTGATAAACTCAGCTATTCGTCCGATTATATATCCATCTGTTCGACGGGGCGCATGCACAGAGCTCTTGGGATACGAAACGAAATGGTAGATGGCGTCCTTTATTCGCGTCGAATAAGTGAATCAACCCGATTCCGAAACGGTTAAATAGACAGAGTCCGACTTTACTTTAAAAATAATGCGATAAGAATAAGTTTACATAAAGTAATACAAATACTACCGTCTAAAAAACTGAGTTTAATAAAGAAATTGGGTTAACAAAAAAATGATGTAAGAATGATTAATTAAGTTCGTGTGTTATTGTTGGTAGATTTTATATATGATCCCAATACCACAAAAGGATTACATGTATTACGGATCTTCTATTATTTACGGATCTATCTTCAAGTACTCCATGATTTTATGAACGAAAAAAATGTTTGTTGCAAATATTTTTCGCAAAGGATGAAAGTATAATCAAATATACCTGATAAAAATAATTTATCAAATTATTATATCACGTAATAGTAAAAAATGTACCAAGGCGATTGAAATTGGTACTTTGCTCATACGTGTGTAATCAAACAGAGTGTTCACGATCCGGTGTAGGGCAGAATAGTATAGATAAATGCAAGAGTAAAAGAGAAAAAAATTAAACAGAAAAGTATAAAAGAAAATAAAGAATAGAGAAGATCGAGGAATGGGGTACAAGGTTCGGGGCAAGAGCAGACGAGAGAAAAATATATAGAAGTGCTTACTCGGCTCGCACCCGGGGCACCTTCGTGTACCACCGGGGGTTGATGCTGCGCGGTTCGGTTCCATTGTGATTCCTCTTTGTCGAATTCGTTTTCGAAAAGCTCGAGTTCACTCGCTCGCTGAATACGAGAAAACGGCGGTGGCAGAGCTGAATGCACTGCCGACGGTTTCCATGTGCTGGACTGCACATATATATAAACCGGCAACAGCGACACAGAACGACCCGTTCTGTACGAGTGGATATATAGCAGTGTTAGTGGAGGACTCGCACGTAATACTAAATCAATATCTGCTGGCAGTGCGCTGGGGTGACCCTCACGTTGCAGAGGGTGTTTTGAAATCGGTGGGCTCCAAGTACCTAGCACGTTTCCGCTTGGGCTCTGTACGAGGTCCGAAGTCACGAGAAGCCACGATCGATCGTTATATCGCTAAGCTCTCTCTATCTTTCTCACACTGCATATTTCTTGTCGTCCCTTCTCGCAATCAGCAAAGTTAATACAAACTGTTTCTGTATATACTCTCCGGTATTATGCTAATTAGTGATCGATGAGTTTCAGAGTTTGTGGAATATGTAGGGTGGCCATGGAAAGGGTCGAGGGACTTTTATACAATAGCGAGAAATAACGATATAAAGATTTTTGAGAAAATATATTGATGTATGTAATCATATGAAAGCGTTTATATTTGAAATTGAAACTGAATTATATGTAGAGGCACGTACACAGTGATCGTAATTGCTTGTTTCTATTTATTTGCGGGAGAACGAGCACCCCTCGTTGTCTCATCTGTTCCATGGATCTCGTTCTACGAATCACGTTTATACGAGCGATGTTGCTCGATGAGTTGGCCAAATTTTTCCACCAAGAACGTGTCACCCCGTCGCTCGAGTTCCCCCCCCCCCCCCAACAGCATTGTCTTGTGCTGTTGGATCGGATTTCGTTACTTATTTGCCACGTCACCCGCCAAAATGACCCGAATGAATATACCGTGGAGACCGAAATTGGGGCGCCACTGTGGATATTACGTTCGACTATATCACAACACGAACACTCATTCTTCCCGTATCGCTAGACTGATGGTATAATCAAAAGAGAACGTTTGTCGTATATACAACTAAACAGTTACATTCACTACCTTTGTCAAATAGCGAATATAGCAATTTGGTGAACCACCGTCTGAGAGAGTGTACGCGAGTAAAATAAAATGTTGATACGGTCACCAGGAATATCTATTCGCATCTGCCTGTTACTTATCATAATTTGTATAGATGGCATACGTGATTACTGATTTCCAGTTCGGATTTACAAATCGATTGATACCTATAGCTCTGCCATCAATTTATCTACGAAAAAGCAACTCTGCCACGATTTAATTCCGGAAAACATTTCTACCACGAGACAATTTTATTTTGTTATCAGTAGCCCAGTAGAGTTGTCTCGTGATAGAGTTGTAGTCTGGTAGAAATATAACGTGACAGAGATATTTTTCGAAATTAAATCTCGGTAGAGTCGTTTTTTTTTATAGACTAATGGTGTAACAGACTTCTGTTGGACTGTACAGAGTTATATTTTCTCATAAGACGGAACATTTATAACGCTGCCATTAATTTACTCTGAAAAAAAAAAAAAATTACTGCACAACGATTTCATTTTGGAAAACGTCAAACGTATTATAACTCTGTCATGCGACAACACCCCTTCGTGTTTATTGTTACCTGGTGGAACTACAACCTGGTACGGTTAGAAAATATTCAACATATTTTCCACAATAATATCACAGTAGAGTTGTTCTATGATGAATTAATTAATGTTACAGTTTGCTGAATTTTAGAAGGTATTTAATAAATCGATAACGTGTAAAGTCGAGTGAATTGGAACTGAAACCGATGTCTCGTAAATTCGTAATACACAAATGGAAAGTGAGTGAGTACTATATGTCTGTGTGATTAATACATACTGATTAATACGTACTTATAATATAATTAATTTACATGAAAAGATGCTAATCATCATCGTTACAAGCAACGTATTATCTCGCGGAGGTTCGCAAAATTGTACCTAAGCGTACCAATCAACATAACTAATTAATATCCCGAATTGGTAAAATAATGACAAATAGACAAATATAATTCTGCGACACCAATAGCATAGAAGCCATACTCGCCATCGAGTGGATTCTAATATGATCGATGAGCCCGCCTCTGTTTGTGTTTTTGCGCCGCAAACTAATGAGCATTATCGTGTCATCATCGTCGCTGATCGATCGTTTTCAATGCCTCAACCGGATAGTCCGTTTTGTCATTGAAGCGTAAGCATGGAAATAAAGAATGAAAAATAAGAAGAAGAGGAAGAAAAAAATAGATAGGGACCGAGTGTACTGTGTGTACTGTGAGAGAAAAAAAAAGTAACGTGACGCGTGGCGGTGCTGCTGACGATCCGCCGGGGGTGTTCTGCGACTTTGTTGGCTCTCACTCCGTGCTCTCTTGTGCGGAGGGTTGAAAAGGGATCGGGAAAACGGGGGGGGGGGGTGGGTCGAGAGGGTCGTCGCTGGTTACGACTATACGAGAGCCGAAGAGCGAACGGTTCGTTGTGGTGGTGCGGCACGGTCGCTCGTCGGGCTTGTCGGGTGGCCACGTGCGCGACTTCGAGCGCCGCGCCGTGTTCATTCACCGGGACCGATTCTGTTCTTACCAACGTAACCCCTCCCCCTCGACTCCCCTAACCCCCTGCTGCGGGAAAGCGCCTTCTACATACGATACTCATCATACACAGGTTTACCCCAGATATTATAAATGTGGTACGTGTACGAGTACGTGAATACACACACGTGGTCAAGGCATGTGTCAACGTTCCGTTCGTATTCCCTTTTTGTATCTTTATAGTATAGATGTAAGGCATAGTATTAGGAAAAACTTCCTCGTATACGTTCGATACTATGCATACATCAATGCATAGTTTAGTCCTGAATGTAGACTCGAGGGATCTACAATGTCAACGTTAACACTATAGTCGTCCTGTCCCTCCATTGTATAGCACCATAACTGGATGATACCATTAGAACAAAGTAAAAAGCGTCAGATATTTCCAATGAAAATGTAGTTAATTAGTAAGCAACCTTTAATTGAATAGAGAAGAAATCTGCATTAAAAATTTTCCTGACAATTCATATGTTTAATTGAATTAACAAAATTTCATTAAAAATTTCTGAATATAATGAAATAAAAATATGAAAAACAATCAATTCAACATTTCTAACTTTTATTAATTACTTTCTTTTTCAGCGTAACTTTTTAAACTCTGTTGACTTACAATATTCGATATGCAAAGGTCTATTAGAGTTCATAACTAAATGGCAATATCTTCGTTACTGATTGATATCTTTTAACCTAACGTGAGATGCAAATTGGGATAGAAAAATTTGTAATCTCAATTTTCTCTGATGTTATCCCCACAAAATAAAAATATATGTATTATAAATGGACGATGAAAGATACATATTAAATATATCAGATATACTTTAGAATATAAATATACATAAATAGAAAATATATCTTATAGGTATTAAAAATATATTTCTGGTATATAAAACGACGAAAGGTTCTATATGTTACATATATTTATTTTCTATGGTATTTATTGACACTTGTAGCTAAATAAATCTGTCTTGCAACCATCAATTCTACAGAACAAACGAATTTAATTGTTCTGAAAATATCAAATGTCTTTGAAGAAATTGGGATTGACAACTTAATAGGCAACTTCGTGGTTATTTCTTCATAACATAACCTGAAGTTTAATCTTTGAAATTGATGAAAAGAGATAAAAGGATATTTAAAAAACTTCGCTATTCACAGTTTTGAAAACGGCCAACAATTAGTCACCGTTTATACCATTGATTATGAGAACACGTGAGTACACACATGTACGCGAGGTACCTACGTGTGAATGTCACCCTTTCCGTTACCGCGTACAGTGCCGTACTTCAGGATTTATGTACGACACTGTATATGTATAAAAGTACGTAAATGTGTATCACGCATTCGGTATTCCTCCTGTGTTCTCTGGACCTCCCGCTGGTTCTCCCGCAGTTAGTCACCCAGCACGGACCCACCCTCCTTTTTTCGCATACACACGTATTTATGGAGCTACACACACACAGACCAAGGCCCTCAGGCCAAATCTACCGTGAGACTCAATGAATGCTACGCTGACGCTTTTCTGCTATCTCATAACACACGGAGCACGCAAGCTTTTCTGGCGGTACTGCAGTATATGTTGTCCTCATTTTTTTTTGTGTTCCACCAACCTTTGAAATTTTTTTATCTATTTCAACTCGACGCAGACCAGCTGTAATTTGCGGACGCCTGTCATCATATTACTTTGCGGAAAGTCTCGTATTTTGTGGAACATTTTGAGGTGGAAAAATTCTCGATTCGGTGTGAATTTTTATTATTTTTTTTATGCTCCGCATTTGTGGACAGACATTGAATGTAAAAAATTCTTATTAATCCTTTGCATTCGGAAATCGTATCGTTTTATGGTTATTCGAGAACTTTGATCCAAAGGGGTGTATGTTGCACTATTCGGTATGTGCATAAATACACAGAAATTGTTGTCGACGATGAATCTAAATCCGGGATCAATGCACAGACACAACTTTTCTTGCCAATCCTGAGGTTTTCCAGAGGATTTACGAAAATAGCTGGGTTCGAAACTATCCTCTATTAAGCTGCAAGCATGAGATCACGGTCCCTTCCAAAAGTTAGAGACCCTTCCGGTCGCCCCTCCTTTCCAACAGTTTGAGGGGTACCCTCGCTATCCAATCCACGATTTGTATGGGTGGATCCACAACTTTGGCTTATAAGATTTTCATAGAAAACATATCATGCCCTCCTGTAACTTTTGCGACTGTATATCGTACATGAAAAACCATAATTTACAGTCGCATAATTTTAGCTATATTGTTCCTTGAAAGAAATAAAATTAGAATACCAATGTGATCGTAATCATACGCCCTACTATACGGAATTATGGTCTACCATTTTCAAAAGATATCGCAATCTATATACAACATATACGAACATGAAGTGTATTCTATACAAAATCTACTGGAAACATTCTATGGGATGAAATGAGGGAGACAAGTGACTGAGAGGATGAGGCTCGGGTTCGCACGAGATGGATCCGGATTTGATTCCGGGCCGACAGCAATGAAACATTTTTTCACGTCTATTTTTCTGTAATTCCGGTGGCTTGAACTCCACTTTTATTATCTACTATAGTGAAAACCTATTTGCTATAGTGAAAACCCATGATACCCTACTGAATCTTTCACTGAAAAATTTAATTTCGAAATATGGTTATTTTATGGGGTTCTTTGTAGGAAAAATGTCCACTGTATGGTTCAATTTAATTATTCATATATGTTCGGAAAGAAATTACTGATTGCTTCAACAGGCTGCAAGGTTAAATACTCTCTATACGACTAATTTGGTTGGTTGCTAACCAATCAGTTGATTGTTCCAACCAAATGATTGGTTAGTTCCGCCAAATAATGGTTGGTACAACCAAATTGATTGATAGGTCTAACCAAATTGATTGATAGGTGCAACCAAATTGATCGCTTGGAGCGTATTTAGTTATGCTTTAGTTGGTTCGAACAATAAATCCTTTTTTCTCCGTGCGTAGCGGTTACATAGCGCCGATAGCATAATTGCTACTTGTGCATGAAATCATAAAAATTCCAATGCAGTTATAAAAAATTAGAGTCTACGGAAATTTCACTGAGGAATTATAAGTTAATGTTTGCACAATTACGATAATCGGGACGCACTGGCGGCCATGATGAGACGCCGAGGTATGGCAGCCAATCACAGGCAATAGCAACTGAATACGATTCTTATCGCTCGGATCGTACCACCGGCCCAGTCATTGGCTTGAGCGTTGAATTACTCCGGGGTAATGCTGTCCTAAGCATCACAAAGAGGTGGTGCTCGAGATTGCTCGCATTACCACCGAGGAATTAGGTAGGCATCGGATGTATCGGCAACAGGCTTTCTGAAGTTTCCCAAGCTCCCAATGTATGCGATACAGTCGCACGGGTGAGAAGCGGGAGAGGGAAATGTAAAGGGTCGAAGATAGCAAACAATGGAATCATTAAGATGTTACTGTAGGATAAAACGGAGTATTATGGCAATGATTTTTTGTAACCTTTGATAGACCGATTAAATAATTTAATCTAGTACGATCGCTGGACAAAGTCAATTTGTTTAAAGTTTAAAGCAAAATAATTAATATGAGACAGGCACCCTGACTCATATGTCCTTTGTTTTATCGCCGGTTTCATCGTGCAAATCAGGGTATTAGTCCGTCGTTAACGAGCCCGTTAGCATTATTTCCTTAGTGTGGGTTTATTTGATATAAACCTCGGCATCAACTCAGCGAGATATACGTAGCTATATCACTGTTTGTATTGTTTGCAAACTAAACGTCTAAAAAGTGACGCCACGTAAAAGTGGCGTTTCCACATGGCGATGCCACAAAAGTATGTTGCGAATTGCGATATTTAAAAGCTGGCCATACTGTCCCATTTTACTCTGTCTCCATACCAATTTCTAGAAATTTGGTTGTTTAGTAGTCGTCGGTTCTTTGGTCACGACGTATGACAAACATTTTTCCAATAAAAAGCTATCTTGAGACATTGTACTTGCAGTTTAAAATACGAGATGTACAGTTTGATCTTAGATTTAGTGGCAAAAAAGATTTAACAAAAAACATATAGACGTAATCAGATTTTTTTAATGATTGCAATGATCTGGAATACCTCATGTATATAGTCGACCTCTACCAGCAATTACAATTTCTCGTGCATTATACATCCTCTTCTTCGGAATAATATACAGCTTAGTCCGAATGTAGCGATGACTTACTTTATTTTATTTCCCAAAAGTGGGAAATCGAAGCTTGTTACTTTCAAAAATAAGGGAAAATCGACGCTAAGTGTCAACAGCGACTTAATTGCATAATATAACCAGCACAGTTCATAACCAAAGTGCAGTGACTGGCCACATTACCAGGTCTATAAATATGAAACTGGAATTTTTGTATAGAAAATACACGTTTATTGTATGAAAATGATAAAAAATATTTTATTCGAAGTATTGCCCATCGCTAGCTATACATTTTTCCCACCTGTCTGACAATTTGTGGATGCCACGCCAAAAAAACTGTTGCTCTTTTGAGGCAAACCAGTCATCGAGCCATTTTCGTACATTTTCGTAACAAGTAAAGCGCTGCTCAGCAAGTGCGTGTCCCATTGATGCAAATAAGTAGTAATCGGACGGAGCCAAGTTTGGTGAGTAAGCCGCATACCAAAGTATTTCCCAACTAAACGCCTCAATCGTTTCCTTGACCAGTTTTGCTGGGTGTGATGGTGCATTATCATGAAGCAAAATCACTTTGTGTTGCCTTTTTTGATATTCTGGTCGTTTTTCACGCAAAGCTTGATTCAAATCGATCATTTGTTGTCGGTAGCGTTCAGTATTAACGGTTTCGCCAGGTTTTAGCAGCTCATAATAGATCACACCCTTCTGATCCGACCAAACACAGAGCATTGTCTTCCGCCCATAGCGATTTGGCCTTGCAGTCGATGTCGATGGTTCGCCCATGATCTTTTACGCTTAGGATTCTCAAAATATATCCACTTTTGATCGCCAGTCACAATTCGATGGAGAAATGACTTTCTTTTGTACTTGGCCAGCAGCATTTCGCAAGTGGTTTTTCTGTTTTCCTGCTGTCTTTCATTCAGTTCATGTAGAACCCATTTTCCCATCTTCTGGAACTCTCATTTCCATGGCTTTCAAACCTATGAAGACTGCTTCTTGTGTCACATTTAATTGATCTGCGAGTTGTTGTTGCGTTTGAGCGTCATCCTCATCCAACAATGCTTGCAATTCGATGTCTTCAAACTTTTTCGGTGGTCTTCCACGTTCTTCGTTTCTCACGTCAAAATCGCCACTTTTGAATTTTTTAAACCACTTAAAGCACTGTGATTTACCAAGAGCATGCTCACCGTAAGCTTCGACAAGCATTCGATGCGATTCTGCACCAGTTTTCTTCAAATGGTAACAGAAAATCAATGCTGTCCGCAAATCGTAGTTTCCAGGCACAAAATTCGACATGTTCAACGCTATTACAAACTATGCTGTTGTATGAAACTTGTATTGTTGTGAGTTGAAAATCTTTGTCAGAGATGTCAACAAGGAAATGGCGCCAATGACGCCGTTTGACGGTAACTACATTCACAGCTAGGGCCATCTATGGGCAAATTCCAGTTTCATATTTATAAACCGTAAATAGTACATAGACAACATTAGAGAAAAAAAAGATAAAAATATGCCAATAACTAGTAATCACCACTTATTAACGGGCTAATCATTGTACCATTTATTCCATGAACCTATCGCATGAACATCCGTCCAGTTAACAGGGCTATCACTGAGTCATTCACCCCTCGTCCTCGTTTTCCCGACCCTCGATGCAAAGGGTATATGTGTACCATAGCAATGGGGTAGGGGGTATCGGTGCGATATTTTCCGAACTCTCCTTCCGTAGAAACCCAACGGGAAAAATGGGTGTGTTATGACGATCGTCACTTCTACTAATATGCTAAAGGGGATGTGGTTTTAATGGGCCGGGGAAAACGTGAGTTGAACCAGCTTAAAAAAAAAACAACGATCACGTACAAATGTTCGTCCTTGCGAAACTTTACTTGCGTTGACAATATAACATTTTTATTAAAATAATTTATCGTCATATTGCTCATTATATAAATAAAATGGCAGATGAAAATATTTTCAATTATGGAAAATATATTTTCGCAACACCACACAGAGATTTTTGCTACGAAAATTGTTTTAATTAATTTGAAAAATTAAAATGAGGGTGTGGTTTATTATTAACTGTAAAACGCTATCGCTAATGCTGATAATAATGATGACATGAAGAAAACTGCAATACATTTGAATTGCAAATATGCAAAAAGTATTCAGACAATTGATAAAAATAATGAAATCGAAATTGATCCTACCGTAATCATCTGTTCACTCCCCTTGTAAAAAAAAAATTCATTTTTACCTTAAACCCTATTCCCCATCCCGTGAAAATATTATTTTATATCATTCGAACGAGATATGAAAAAGTAATCCGAATTCAATTCACAGGGATAACAATTCTCAGGTCAGTAGTATGTAGCGAAGCGAATAGCAATCTCTATTATCGACAGAGCCTAATAATTATCATGTCGTCCGTCCCAACGTCCCGAGTATAGCTAAATTGAACCGCTTCTCCAGAAAATTGAATTTATATCGATGAAACAAGAAAGATTGCCGCTGCAGGTGCTATCGATGGTACTGTGCTTCATTCGTAACCCGGCTCACCCAACCTTCGGATATAATTGAATCGATACACAATAACGATATTTCACTTTGGCAAATACTCGACGAACTTGCTCTTTCTCGCTGTCATCCAGCGGAGGCAGATAAATAAGCCGAGGGTGAGGGCAAATAACCATCCCTAGAAATATATCTAACACTCGTGGCTATTGAAAGAGAGTTACGATTCATTGCTAAGTAATTGAAAAAGTTGTATGTGCGTTGAATAAACAATGAGATAAATAAATGTTAGCTTGGGCCTCTAATTGAGTTGATACTCTGGTAAAATTAATGAAATTTTAGACAAGTTACTTTAGTTCCAGCTGAAATGAAAACAGAGTAAAATGTTGAGTTGAACTCACGGCCGAACCATTGGCTATGGTAACACCATCCTGCGCCCATTGGGGCCCATGTGGCCTCGGCTTGCAGTGTGCAGCAGGTGGTACATTGTGAACGAGGCTCACCTGGGCCTCGACCTCAACGGAGGGCCGTGTAGTAACCGTTTCAACTTTCATAAATAATCCAAAATACGTTGTAGTACTGGAAGCAAAAAAGATCGATCGCCCTTCGAAAACGGAATGATGCTCTATAAAAATAAATCCGGCGTTAGTAATAACGGATTTACTTCACCGTTTTACCGGAATGTCAGCAATCCTCGATTTATCGTTGCACTATAACGAATTACTATTCACTAAAACTTAATAGATATTGATGGTTGATATCAAGAAATAAAAAAATGCGCTATCTTTTCTGCTTAGCACGTGGCGCAGCTCGTAATTCATCGATTAAGCTACAACCGTAAGTTCCACACTCTTCTTTAATCTTTATTCAACGAGGATAGTTAATTTATTCAACTATATTTACAGTTTGTATTCATAATCGTTAGTAAACTTGGCAACATTTATGTTACCGTCTCAGCAGATGGTAACATTACGCCTAGAATTGATTTAAATTGAATTCAGCAGTACCACTTGACTCCTCAAGTGCTTTCACGGGGCTTTCACGGGGCTTTCACCCTCCGCAACTCGTATACATTCCGTGCATGCATATCTCTGACGTCGTGGAACAATATGCGGCGACAGTCTGCCAGCGAGAAAAGCCCCGACTCTCTCACTCTCTCTCTCTCTCCACCCTCTATGCATATATTGTACTTCGGCAATGTTTAACTCTCGAATGTATTCATAAGTGTCGAAGTTTCCGGCGTGCGGTGAGACAGCGACATCGGTATGAGCCCATGTGCGGACAACGTTGAGAGCTCCCACTGCGGTACCATTAAGTTCTTATACATAGGTATGAGCTCGTGAGGACCATCACGACTACATACAATCAAAGGTACACGAAGGTACAAAACTGTGTAACCGAGTGTCGTAGCACCGAACTACTGCATCCAGAAGTACCCTCACGCCCCGTGGCGAATAGCGCAGACTTACGAGCCAAGAACGAAATATATATACATTGTTGTAGAGTCTAAAGTGTGCCGGGTTTCTCAGGCTACCATCTCGAGCCCTCGTAAGGTTTCTTCGAGAGGAGTGTGTTGAACGGCAGCTGTGAACTTTTTTTCTCTTCTAACCACGCCGGGGTTAGCATCTGCCGTATCGAAGCAGAAGTTCCCGACGCGGTCCATGGGCCACCCCTCCGAACCATCTTCTTTCGATCCGTGAAATATACCGTAGCGAGAGGTAAAATTACAAAGGTTTCGAAGACGTCAAAAAAAATATATAAAGTTACGAAGGACACTCATAATTTGACATAAAAAATTCATTCGTTCCAAGTGTTTTCCAAAGTACTTTCCTGTAGATAGTGCTGAGAACAAAAATTCTATTAAAAACGGAGAAAAAATATTATCTGCGATTACCAACCATCAGTTTTACCAATCAACAAATTGATGGGATTTACCAACATTTTTGTAGCTCTAACCGATGATCGGTAATCATTGATCAATCCTTTTTTTCTGCTATAAGGCATTTCCATGGAAATAGATAGACACGTGGGTGAGATGGCTAATCGTTGCAGATTTTTTAAACAAAGTCTAATAGTGTTGATACCTTTTGAAATTAGTTTTTTACCATCTCACGATCTTAATATTTTAACGGTTATTAAAAAGAGTTTATTGTAATAACGATTTTCTCTTTGTTTGCAAATGCAAAAAAAAAATAACGAATCACCGTACATCTTTTCAATTGCCGTTGAAGAAAGTTCGGAAACGCAAAAAAAAATGTAGCACGCGACACGAAAATTTGATAATTACTTAGCGTTGCTGAAAGTGTTCGTCCAACAGGTAACATCGAATAAAATTTTTGTTTAAAGAGTCAACAGATGCGACCTTGCGATAGCGTAAGCTCTGCGGTATTTGAGTATCGATCGAACTAGTAAATTCCGATGATTATATCAGCTGATGTACGCAGACCGTGTTTGCTAACATGTAATTTGTATCGACACTCGATAGCTACTACCACGGAAAGCCATTCATACGTTTTAGTTCCCACAGGATCTCGGAACCAGGTACGTTTCACATATACCGTACACTATATCAATATATTTATCGCATCGTTAAATTTCGAGATCGTAAGGTTTATAACCCTTCGAAAACGAACGACAGTGCAACAGGGGAGTTCACGTCTGGCCAACGTTATCAATGACTCTCCGCACGCTAGTTCGCCATCAAGATTTTGCTATCGGGTCGAATAAACGTCATTCGTATCCTTTGTAAAAACTACTGTAATAGTCCATTTACTTTCATTTTTCGTAGATCATTTGACATTTCTTCTAGCAAGATGAGTGTTTTAAAATAAACTTTTTAAATAATATTATTTTCTTCCTTGATGTTTTGTTTTCTTGTAGAGGAAGCTTTGTTTTCGTGAAAATAAATGTTTTCGAGATTTTCATGTCAGAGTACGTAAAATGATCCAAAACGTCGAGAAATCTTTTTTTTTTTTTAATGTCCGGTCGACGCGCGCACATGTGTGTGTGTGCGATGAGCTTGCAAGATTGCAATGGATATATCTCGAGAACGGGTTGCTGAATCTTTCTGAAACTTTACACACGAGTCGAGTCGCAACCACCCTCGGTTTGCTCCAATTTTCGATGGGACAATTCTCCTATCTCTCTTGCACGTATGACGATATGATAGAGATGGACGATATGCATAGTACATCCTCTTAGCATATGCATATTTTAGTGCAGCTAAAAATATCTTCGTACAGCTCTATATATAAACTTTTTTTTGCAGGAGAAAGCTAAGATGATAATTCCTTCCCCCTATAGGGTCGATGAAACGTATATGTCTGAATATTGTACATGTGCGCAAAGTGGTGGAGAGTCGAGAGTCTTTCCACTGTATAAAGTAGACAAAGAGAATTTAAAGGAAATCCGATTTTAGTCTAGGAGCAAGTAGACCTCCAAAAACGGGCAAAGTCCTTCTAGAAACTTTGGAGAATAAATCTACGTTTTGCATTATTGAACAGCCTTGTTCTCTTGTCCGTACAGTCTCCGTCAATCCTCGGAGTTTCAAAGTCTCAGAATCTGCATCTCGTCACCGATGTCTATCAGTCTGTTGAGTTGGTCTTCGTTCGTCGTTGATGCGTTGAGCGTTATACGAGAGTTAGGAATTTTCGGGAAAGCTTATTGGATTGGAAAAGGGTAGGCTCCAGAACTCTTGTTCGTCGTTTCCGCTTTCAAACTCGAGGATATGAGAGGCGTTAATATAGGAGACGAAACAGAGTGGGCTGAAGAGAACTTGGCAAAGGTGACGTAAAAGAACACGAGATTCGTATAGTCGTCGTGAAGATTTAACACTTTGATCTGGAGGGCATAAACAAAGAACCAGAGAACCTGTTGTGCACTCGGCGTTTTCTTCGTATCGTCCACCAAGGTGCCAACGCGAATTCGAATTCATTTCGATTTAACTTATATTTATCGCGATTCCTTTATACGTATTTCGTATATACACTGAGAGACAAAAATGCTACTGGCAATTGTTAAAGGTGACACCTATCGGTTGTTGGACCATGGGATATGCGACTATTTTAACTATAAAAATGTTCGCGTGGACTAATAATCGGTGATTGTCACTTAGCCAGAACTACCACGATTTCTCTGAGTGTACCTTAAACTTTTCAATTCCATTGAAACAACGATGGAAAGATTTATTTATGTGGTGTGTAGCAAGAACGGATACACTTAGATCTTATTCAAATACAATTGTAGAAAAAAAAAAAGAAATTTTTACGTCGTTATTTACAGTAAAAGCGAATAACTCTTTTATCTTAAAATATAATTTTTCATTCACCGGGAATTTGAAGTATCAGTTTACATCATATCGACTTGTATAAAAACTTCTATAAAAATTGAAATACTTTTTAAGATGTTTCTAGCAAGATACAACTATAACTCAACAACTCGACGACTGTCATTGGGATTTCCATTCCGCGTGTATTTCGCACGTTTGGTTTTCAAGATCGACACAAAGCTATACATAATGACGCAAAAGTTGTTTAGTCTCTTCTGCTGTGATGAGGAACGAAGGATTTGTTTGTTTTTTTCTTTTTTTATTTCATTAGAATGACTTACGTCTTCAGCCAGTAACATTCACTTCCTATCATTAACGTGTGCTTTATCACCAAATAAAGAAGTTTGAGACTTCGTGTAAATGTTAAAATCTTGCAAAATCGTGACTGAAACCTTCGGCGCAGAGATGGTGAAATGAAAATACGTAGAAAATAATAAAACATTGAACGATTGTAATGCAGGGACGAGTTGCACTTGATGTATTTCTCCACTGGCAGTGATTGTATATGTGTATACAAGAATGTTATAGGAACAAAAACGGGGACTGAGCTCACGCACGCGACACAATGCAGCATTGTTTGGTGTCGGGTAGTCGTGTTGCTGTTGTACTGCGCTTACTCAGCGTATTGTATATCATTGCAACGAGTTGCCGGTAGCAGTGGCAGTCATGGCTAGCTGGCTTTGCTTGGCTCAGGTGTTTAGGAGCACGGTTTGCGCAGTTGTTTTTTTCGTAGGTACCGCATGCTCGCCTCGATTGAGAACATTTATCCGCGGCGCTATATAGCGAAGGAAAAAATAGAGATGTGCGAGGACTGAGCTGGAGAAAAGCCATTGGTAAAGCCTGAGGAATTGAAATTTTCGCAAATCCCCTTTCACCCTTTACCTATATCGGACAATCTGTTTATTTTCAAACAATTTACTTCGATTCGAATATAAAACTGGGTCATCGAGTGAATTAAAAAATATTTCCAACAATTTTAATTTATATTTGATATATCGTGTAGTACAAAGCCACTTTATTTGATATACTTTCAGCTGTTTTACATTAGAAATTGGATTAAAAGTTATTTTATTCATTTCGGTTATTATTAAGTTGCTGCATTATTAAAAAAATTTTTTTCAATATGTAAATTGATTTTTGTGGATGTTATATTGCCACTCTGAATGAACGTCGCCATAACATAGTAGATAATAATGGTAAACTTGTTTTTAAACGAAAGGTTTGTTTACATAGAGGACTTGAGCAAATTAATGAAGAAAATTCACTCGCTATGCAGCTTTTGAATAATAATCAATAATCAATCGATTTAATTCATGCTCGATCAGTCAGAAATAAATATAGTTAAGAAAGATCAAGAGCACAGTTTGCGCTCGATAAAGAAAATTTATCAGCGGAGCTATACTGCGAAAGAAGAAATCCAGATGTGCGAAAACTGAACTAATGGAGAAAAGCCATTGATAAAATCCGAGGAATTTAAATTTTCACCAATTCCCTTTCGCCCTTTACCTATATCGGGTGATCTGTTTATTTTCAAAGAATGTATCGTTGATTCGACTATAAAATTGGATTATCGAGTAAATTGTAAAATATTACCACCAATTTCAATTTATATTTTGTATACCGTGTAGTACAAAGCCACTTTACTTGTTATACTTTCAGTTTTCTTTCATTACAAATTGGATTAAAAGTTATTTTGTTCGTTTCGGTTATTATTAAGTTGCATCAGCATTATTTAAAAATTATATTCAATTTGTAGATTGATTTCTATAGACATTATATTGCCACTCTGCTTGAACATTAGCAAAACGTAGTGGATAATGACGGTAAACTAGTTTTTAAAATAAAGTTTCATCTACGTATAGGAATTAAAATTTAAAAAATTCAACTGCTTTTAAATAATAATCAATGAATTTAATTAATGCTCGGTCAGTTAAAAATGTATATAATTGAGTCAAATATACTACAAATGGTGAGATAAATAAGCATTTATCGATTATACGGAAAGAAGGATTTTGTAAAAATTATCTTGTAACCTGAAAAAAAGATAATCGTCAGCTGGTAGTATTTGTAGTGGCGCCACCTGTTAACACCGTATACAATGGGAATTATTCCCATATATATATGATAAATATTATCGTTTAATCTCGCACCTGTTGGCAGGTGGCGACATAGTCCCATACTATTAGGTGACTACAGCAATTTATACTCAAATGTATGGTGATTTTTACTAAATCCTTCTCTGCGCGTAATGTACGCTATAAATATTTTTTAAATAATGCGTACAATCCAACTTTAAAAAATATATTTGCGTACTCATTTGTCGTCGTTATAACAAGTCCTGATAGTATTCATTCAATGACATTCCCGACCTTCCTATCAAATAAAAAACCCTCCACGATAATGGCTCGACACCGACGAATAGGCAGTACGGTTGATGCACGAATCTCGTCCGGTTGGCGAACGCGAGAATAAATCATTCACTTCCGCAAGGGTATCGCCGTTAACGGAGGATCCGCAACTGAATTGCACTCGTGTACCTCGTCTGTTCGCTTTCCCCTCACATCTCTTTTTTTTTCCTTCTGTCGTTATCTCCGTCCCTTTTTCTCTCTCATCGTTTTATAATCGAACAGAGCCAGTTCCGTGCAAGTAATGATCCGCTACACAACTGGCGTAGTGGTACCTTGAGGCTCCCCTTTCCTGGGCCCCAAGTACCCTCTCTCCGCTACAAACATGAGAGTTCCGGCGGGGCCCGGAGAGCATCAGATCGGCTTTCGAACAACCGGCGAGTTCGAGGCACTGCCATCCTCATTCCTCAGTTCGGTCTCGGCCTTCCAAGATCACAAACCGCGTATAAGTCTTTTTGCACTCTTCGTCGTGTGGTAGCGCTATATACGTTTTACTCAATGATACTTGTTTTTCCCACGGGAGTGCTACCCTTGTTCTCCTTCTTTTTTTCTCACCTTTTATTCTCACTTTCCTCGCTTCTTCTCTCAAACCTCCAGCTACCCCGTAGTTTCTTGCAACACCCTTATTCCTTTTTCCCTTCGTTTCGATGTAGTACATACACAACTCTGTAACACCCCTTGAACCCACGGCAAATACGAGATCCAACAACGACTATCCAATGCCATTTTACGCGCGTACGTGCGTACGAGTCTTCTGCCGCGTTTTCTTCGTCGTCGTCGTCGTTGTCGTCGTCGTTTCGCAAGTGAATCGTGAGGAATAAAAGTAAAATACTGCGAGAAATTGTGTTTCTGCCGTCTGCCGCGTTATACATACACAGTACACTTCGCATCAATGTGCGGAATATCGCGTGAATTCTTCACTGAAAAATTTTTCAACCCTGTACGTGTTTTGGAGCTGGAAAATCTTTGTTCCTTTTAGTTCGGGCGTTTGTGTGTTACGGAGTGCGAATGGGTGCAATGGTGATAACATAAGTGCTGAACGTGTTTTGGAGCTATATGCTTTCTTCTCGTCGACACAGAAGAAATATGAACTTTTCAACTGCTGCAAGTTATTTCACAATTTCGTCGTTGGTTTTAGTCGATGTTTTTTTTTTCTTTCTAGAACTCTCGTCACGTTTATTTGCAATTTATTCTTCTTACGCGTTATCACTGCCATTTAAAAGTAACGTGAAATATATTGGAGACAGAATGTAACGTACATATGTCCACGTGTACATCCCTAAACCTTTAAATACGTAATCAGGTCCCTCTCATACCTTTGCAATCTGGATTTATCGTTTATAAACCGCACAATTCATTTAAGATTCATTATTTTGTAGAAGTAATCTAAAGTCTCTCTAACCAACGTGAACAACTTTGTATTTAAAACAAAAACAATTGTACGCTGAATTACATGAAAACATTTTTTGTTTTTAATAATTGTGTTTCCAATCATTTTAATAAAGAGTGAGATCCACCATTGGCAATCGCGAAGAAATGAAAGAGAACAACAGAAACGTGTAACAGATCACGATAATTTGCTTCATAACATATATTTTCAATACAATAAAAAATCTATAAATAAAATATGTGTAAATAAATTTATACAAAATAAATTATCATCTATAAACCTGTTCAGTATCTACAAAGTAATAAATATGAAATAAATTGTGCAATAAATTAAGTAGCAAGAGCTGACAATTTCTGATAAAATATTCAAGAAAATTACAATGTCAATGTATGTGTAGCTACGGATGCTGCCAGTTGAGGCTTTTACCCGAGACGCTAAATCGTTATAAGAAATTCCAGACGTCGGACGACCGCGACCAGTTATTCTGCGGTCCGTCCGTTGCATTCGTCGTGTATCCGTCCCACGCTCGTTCTCTCGACAAACGACACACTGGCTTTCTGCTGTGGGTGAGCGTACGCGCGATATAGTCGTGATAACTCGTCTCTCGGTGAGCTCGTGCGCACTCTGCTTGCTCTTTCTTCTCCCAAGATACCACAGATAATTTGCATAATAATTATCATACATTTTACGAGCGTGACAAGCATATAATCAGTACCTCCCGTTTTATATAATCCTATACATAAAATAATATCGAGGAGGTGTGAGAACGATTATACATATATGCACGAGCTATGTACAATGTACATGGAAATAAATTGCGACGACGTATCTCCCTCTCGAGGGAGTTTACTTCTCTCGCGAATGTCCTTCTACCCCTTCTTTGTTCTCGATTAATATTTATGAGGATAGCCAGCTGCATCGATTTTTGCATCCCCGTCGTGTTTTCACACCGAGGGACACTCAAGAGGTCCTCCACTGTATGATTTTACCGAAAACCACATTTATCACCATCTATTTATAAAAAATTTCGTCTCCTTTTTTTTTTTCTAATGTAAATATATTCCGTTTTGTCACACACGTTTTTCGCGCACGGTCGTTAGAGTTGTGCAAATAAAAAGATAATAGATTGACTGACCATTATCGTATATCCGCGTAACCGTCGACGAATGCACGAATGTAGCCCGATGCAGTAACACGTGGGACGATACCCGCAGAACATTTGTTCGACTCAGGTGGCATGTGCTGTCGATCAGAATGGAAATCGAAGTCATGAAAATAGCAGTGAAGGTGGTGTTGCGCTCCTGCTGCTGCTATTTCACCAATGCCGCTGAACCTGCGCTCCGATTTACCCCTTCGAACTTGGCACACGGTCGATAAATATTTATGAGAATTTTCCGCTGCGTTGACTTATTCGCCGCCACGCCGTTCTAGCGTCCCTTGTGTGTCTTTCTCCGTCCCTCGTATAAGCGCATTTCTTCCCAACACTGACAACTAGAGCGCGAGAGATACATCAGCTCTGGCATTTTGGAGGTTGAATAAAATCTAACGGGTTTTTCGTAACTGCAGGTGTGTTGGAAGGGAATATAACATATAAAAAGATGAGAAAGAAAAAGAAGAAAATATATTGATATTTCGCATGTCTACCGCTATGTCGTTATATCGTCATTCGCCTTCCTTTTAAGGGGAAGCTTCTCACTTTCTCTCTTACACTCACACGTTCCCTAAGGTGCTGACACTTTTGCGTTATTTCCGTTGGTATCGGGCCTCACAGTGAATGATCGAATTATGCGGCAGTTTCGATAACGAAACTGCATCATTGCTGCTGCTGCTGCGATGTTGCAACGTTTTTTTTTTTTTCACGTATACTCAGCCGTTCGACTTTTATCCTCCCCCGAGTACTACACTTGATTTTCCATGAAATCTCATTAAATTCAAGTTTAGCTTTAACGGGAAACCAGCATCGTTTACTCGCTCGATGGCAATAATTATGTACCCGCGAGCGTCAAACATGGCTACACCCGGTTTCTGCTGTTCTCGTTATAAACTTTTATAATTTAGCGGTGCTTCTGTATAACCAAGCTAGCTTGCAGGCGAATAGCCGAGCACGAGACAGTATTATAGCAAATAAATGGCTTTCCTATAAATAAATATAAACTTGCGTATATTACAAGCAAAGCAGAGTTAGAAAGCAAACATATACTATATTGCGGCATAGGTCTCAAGGAAAATAAAATCTGGACGTAAATATTATGCGGAAATATTTAATACGCATTAAAAACATTATTAGATGTCACGATTAACTCAATGGTAAAATATGTTCCATTTAATTTCCGCTTTCCATCTCTATTATTTGTTTGAGCCATCCGACTAAGCAATTGAATCAACCAATCAATTAGTCGGGTCAATCTATTGACTGTCAGCAATTAACCAACGGACTTGTGTTGATTGTTGTCTCAGGCGACTAATATGTTCAACTAATTAATTTAAGCGCAAACAACTGCTTAGTCAGTTCGACAGATGGATCGTTGACCGCGCCAACTGATCAATTGGGCGATCGAATCAATTCTAGACAGAAACAACTAATTGCCCGGGGCATATTTTATCAATTTTGCTTTCTCATTAGAGAAAGCTGTTTACGTGAAAAAAATTTTTTTCGAGATTTTGATGTCAGAGTACTTAAAAATCCCAAAACGTCGAGAAATTATATTTAGAATAAATGTCCGCACGCGCGCACGTGTGTGTCTGGGTGATGAGCTTGCAAAATTCCAATGAATATATCTGAATGACGGTTTACTCGATCGTCTTGAAATTTTGCACACGGGTCGGGTCGCAACTCCCGTCAGGTTGTTGCAATTTTCGCCTAAATCGCTAACGAGTGTCTCATAGTTGTATGCATTTTTCGAAAAAGGAGGTACGCTCTCTAGCTTTCGTAAATTTTTAGCTATCGAATTAAAACTTTCTATAAAAATAGGCCAGGGGACAAGGTTATTCGGTATCGAGTATGCCAAGAATCGATCAAGGAGTACAGATTTTATAGAATCATAAATTTTTGTAATTTTTCGTAACAAAAAAAAAATTTCTCTGACTTTCGTAAATTTCCATCAATCAAACTAAAACTTGATGAGAATCAATGGAGGGATGGTATGCCGCCGGTCGACGCGTAAATTTAATTGTACGGTCGTAGGTATAATATTTTATTAATTCGGTTAGAACACGCGTTAACGAGTATAACACGAGTAATTGTATTTGTAATTATATAAAAACACAGTATTGTAATTAATGGACGAGGTCCATTTAATTATTATAACGAAAAAAGAATTACAAATATCGGCAATAATGAAATACATAATCGGGCTTTCGAATCTTGTGACGAGGTACCAACCGTGATCGTTGACTTTTAGCTTAAGACTGCCTTTCGTAAATGGAGCTGTTGGTTGCATTTGCCGAAAAATCACATGTTTTTGATTACATTACTCATCAGTTGCAATTCGATTAAAATTAAGGGAATTACAATCGATCGCTAAGCAGGTCGCCCCTGCCTTAACCAATTCCTGCGAACGAGCATACATGTGAACGAGCATCTTGGCGATCACGCAATTACCTTATTTCAATGACTAAAGAATTCATGTCAATTATTATTTTGAAAATTGATTGCAAATTGGGGACACAACAGGGGGATTAAAATTTATAAAATTTGCAATTTTAGTACCAGTTCCTCCATGAGGAAGCGAAAATTGAGATAACGTTTCCCCGTGTAGAGAAGAATCTGTGGATTTCCGACAATTTACACGCTTTTGTGTCCTCTGTATATATAAAATATAAAATTCGCGGAAACTTATATAATTGAAATATATATAAGAGGAATGATGATAATATTATTGTTTTAAATAATTTTCTAACGTCGTATATATAAATATATTGATATCCAATTAGTTCACACAATTAATCACTCTTCCATACTATTTTATAAAAATATCACAAATATCCTACACTTTTACTTTATAGTTTTTCTATTATTCATTGACAAAAGGTGTTCAATTCTACATACAGAAGTAACATGTTTTATTGACGATGCTCTATCCTCCAGACAGTGACGGTCATTTCCAGCGTGCGTAATATTGCACGTGGAAATATTGAAATGAACATTTTACGACTCAACACGAGAGAATTCTTTTGATAGATTTGCGATGATCTGTAGGATGTTGCACCCAGTCCGGATTTTTGATGTTGATTCGGCAAAGAACCATCCAAGAAGATGTGATTCAGTGGAATGAATTTCTTATCTTCCGAAGAGAAAAGAGTTAACGCCTTCGGTAAGAAAATTGCGCCTAACCGTATAACCCACAAGTGCTTTGATGTTACTCAAGGGGTTAACTGTTCAACAGAAAGAACGCGATCGAAACGTGTAGTTTCTCTTGATAATAGCATATTTGAATTATATTAAATTCGCAAGAGTTCTTGATTGATGGATCATTGCGATAATTTAAATTTCTCATTCTGTATTATTGTCGTCGTGTTTTTTCGTCGTCGAACAATTGGCAATTTCTACCGCATATGTTTCTCACAAATATTAATTGTTATCCGCCGCAAAAAAAAATCTCGATACCTGCACGCACAATGGCTGTTTGCATATTGATATCGCATCTCGTCTAATCGTTGGAAAGCATCGACGGGAGAGACCGTGTTGCGAGAGAGCACGACGTACCCATAGAACCGGGAGAAAGGATACATACGCGCGTCCTCCTCATCCGAGATACAACGAACGACAATGATACGAACACCTTAAATGGTCCGTCTTCGTGATACTTTTGCTCGTACTCGATACTCGTGACGCAACGACAACAACGGTTCGTGCTGTATACCACAGACTATGCAATTCCCGTTAAATATTTTCCTTTCTCCTTTCTTTCTTTTTTTTAAAAGCATTCTCAATGTTATTATTACGTTGATAAATGCGAAGAGTGATCTCTTATTGATTTTCCATTGATTTCCGATGGAAATTCATTCGTCTCATAGATCAAAATACCCATGAAAATAAAAATATTAATAAAACATATTTTCCTAATACAATTGATTTATATTTATACTTTTGTTAAATAATTATTTCGCGAAAATAAATGCAAATATACAGCAAGGATATTTAATTAATATTTTTTCTCCCGTAAAAAACGCACGTGAGATCTCATTAAAGAGTTAAATTAATATTTATATTTTGAAATGTATATTTTGATTTAAAATCATTTTTCTGTAACGATTAATAAATTATATTATAATAGTTACGTTCTCTCAATAGATTATATAATATATTACAATCGTATACATTTTTTATCAAATCATTAATAACGAGATCATATATGCATTTTTTAAAAAAGATATTTAGTTGCAGAATTAGCAACCAAATAGCGTTAAAGTTGATACACAGAGTTGTATTAAGAGAGCAATGCCCTCCTTATCTTATGGAGCTTGCCACCTTGATCTTGACACTCCACGGCTTAGTAAACCATACCAGTATATCTGTATACAAGATTTTTAACGATCGTCAGCGAGAGCAACGAGGAGTTCGCGCACGAGTGAGCACGAGACGCGGTGATCTAGATCACGAGATCTCTGTTCTCTCGTGGTCCGGTTGAGAACCTCGTATTCAATGTTCGATATGTGCGAGCGTTATATAGCTCTGATAGTAAGGACGGTAAGTCTTCGTTCGGCAGCAAGGCATTCTGTCTCCTCCGATGGCCAATAACCGCTTTCCCTCCTTCTCTTTTTCTCTCTCTCTCTCTCTCTCTCTCTCTCTCTCTAACACACACATCCACTCTTTCACTCGTTGTATACTTAGATCCGATATGTCTTGTACATACCTCAGAGCTCTGCATATTACAAGTCGTGCAAGGACAGTGCACGTCTTCTACCGCATCAGAGAATAATTATAGTGGTTCACGCAATGAGATATAATTGTTATTGATGACTTAAGAATTCTATCGCGTGCTGCAACAAACATATGTTGTCATTTTAACTTTATACAGTCAGAAGGATCGGGTAAAAGTTGTCATAAATTACCTGAGAAAAATGCTAATATTTACAGTTACATAAACTGTCAACAAGGATGAAATTTTCCGGTAATTTTTATCATATTTATGAGAATTATTCTTATGTATGAGGTATTCTATGTCAACTCACAGCTACTTTCTTCTCAATCTTTCAGACATGTCAGATAATTGATCACATTTTATTATCACTTGAGGACACGTCCATGTGATTTTTTTCTTACATTAATGAATCTAATCTTTCAGAAAATTCGATATTTATTAATTCTATATTAGATTATGAGTTTTTTTATACCAAATTTGGTTCTGACAACTCACTATTTTTCTCCGAGCATCTTAAAAGTGGCAGTTTTATATAAGCTTTACAATAAAATATTTCAAGTAATTTTGTCGCCCTGATAACGTTCATTTTTTACGAAAAAAAGGAAAGATAATTTTTTTTTAATTCTAGAAAAGACATTTTTATTTAGATGTAAACTTTATAGAATCTTAAGAACTTGCTATCGAATCCATAAATAAAAATCGTCAGAGTGGAACCGATGAATGTTACGGAGTATAAAAATGAAAAGCATGGAAAATCGTTTCTATCATCATCTTGCTGAACATGTTTTACCATCCCGGAGAACTATAAGCTACTTCGGTATTTGTACTGAAAACATACGATTTAAACAATGAGTTACTTGATTCCTAATTTTTTTGGTTTTCGCGGAGTTCAATGACTCAAAAAAAGTAACATTCTTTTCTTTTCTAAAGTCCTCATTTCAATTGTCCAGTGTTTCAGCCGGGCATACTCTGAAACACAAGAGGTAAGTCTGACAAGACAGTTAGTCAGAATCGATTTGTATTAGAGATCGTGTTCGAAAGACTCTTTCTTTCACAGACTTTCTCGTTGGCTCTCGTATTCCACTCATCGTTATATCCTTATTGTTCGTGATAGACGCTTCCTCACCCACTCTCATAATTAAGAAGCAATTTAACTGGCCGTCCGCGTGATATATCGCGAAAGAGTCATCGGAGCGTACCATATTGTATTGTAGGGCACTTCATATATGTGTGAGCTCCGAAATCCGTTACAGCGTTCCTGCTGAAATGTAATTTAGTATAGAAATACAGAGCGTACAGAATGTAAATACAATGGGAGTATTATTCTTGATGTTGAGAAGAGGACGGTAATTCGACGCAAGATTTTGTGTTGTATGAACGATGTGTATAGATTGCTTGAAATAATATAAAATTATATTTAACGAACCGATAAGTCCCAATATTCTCTTCATCTGTCTCTGGAAATCATTCTTACATGTGCGTCAAGGAGGGTTCGGTAAGACCGTCGCATCTATGCGCAATGAACATGACGAAGTGGATATATTCTGATACTGACGCTCGGATCAGAGCCTCATTACATACCGTAGGTATCGTGCTAATACCAGTTTTATGCGAGCTTTTATCTAGGCGATTTTCTGCTCGTGCCTATCATATATGATGCTCTTTCCGCTCTAACCCCCTTGAGCTTGACTCTCTCGTCGATCATCCCGTGGCGTAAAAAGTACGCACGTTCTTATTTTTCTAAGCCTTCTTATTATCATTCACGATATTATGGATAACCATTCGCCCTGCGATATAAATATTTATAGGGAAGTGGTTCCACCTTTATCCATCTCGTCGTTTCATCCTCTACTCTTATCAACGTCCTGCGGTATCTCTTTCATTCAGATGCTCGTAAGTAGGAAGATTGCTCACTTGTTATGCTAAGGCAAGTCAGTGTTATAGAGAGGGATAAAGAGAAAGAAGGAGAGTGCGTGTGTGTGTGATAGGAAGAGAGAGAGAGAGAGAGAGAGAGAGAGAGAGAGAGAGAGAGAGAGAGAGAGAGAGAGATACGTTTTTGCTTCAAGCTTTGCCGAGCGAAGCTTTTAAGAGCACCGTGAAAAAATCGAAAAAGTAGACAGGGAGGCAAATACTGTACGCTGTAATTGGCACGTACTTCTTTCTCGTTCACATGCTACTCCCCAGTGGCACGCAGCTGTATTATCAGGAAAATAAAATTCCCTTTCTGCCGTGAAAACCTATTTCGACTTCCGCCGAAGTGCCTCGAAAATTCGTGTGCGGTAAATCGATTTTCTATCTACTCGAATTTAACTTCATCCAATGATCGCTAGTCATCTAATAATCAAATTTCGTATTTGAACTAGTTTTACGTATACACAATCGGTAGTGCGCGGAAGGAATTTTTCTTATATCCAACTGCAATTTTGTTTCATTAATTAGAAAGTACGCAATCTTATTGAATCAAATTTTATATTCAGTTAACCAAATATTTGCTGGCTGCTGTGTTTTATTTTATCATTTTTAACTTGCACCTGCCCATGGAACTAAAAGGCAGAAGAACCTGATCCGTCCAGTTTTTCTTAGGATGGTTCATCATCCTCTCGAACTATAAAAAGTTACGAGTCGTAAAACTAATTGAACATGCGATTACGATAATGATTCAATTGAAGCATTATCGTAATTAATAATGATTCTGTGTCATTTGTCTATTTGACGGAGTTGGGACTGATGGGGGTCGTCCCCGTCTTATTCTTTACTCACAAAGAGAGCCGATTGATTCCTAGAGTGGGCCCCCATAAACAAACAAAAAATGTTTATGAGAGAAAAAGTATGTATTTTATATATTTTTAGATATATCTGAAAAATATACAATAATATATTTTCGCGTACACCCGTGCACATATATTTAGTAAGGTGTTCACCGTTTAGTATTGTTTGGTTTTGGCAGGGTTTCCACAATAAGAATTCCAAACTAAGGGTCATGCTACAGTTCAGAAAGGCTTCTCTCAAAACATTCCAGGCTCAAATCGGGCTATTCACAGTAAGGATTCCTCTCACTGGTACCTTGTCTACGTTTTGTCTAGGATTTTGCAGTAGAGAATTTCAACCAAGTCGGGGGGGGGGGGGGGGGGATTTCAAGTACGATTTTACTACACCCACAAAGGATACCTAAAAAATCTTAAACTGGAGAATCTGTATATTTAACTCTTATTCAGAAATTCGCTGATATATTTCTGAATGTATAAAATTATAAGTCTCGGTAACTTACGATTTATTAACAATGGTTTTTGAATATTAAATCACAGAAAAAAATTAACTTATTGTTCATTAACAGTTATTTTATTATTTAATTAATCTGTGAAATGCTTTGCCCTCGAACAATACAATTCATCTTTATAATACTTATACTTAATGTCTAGTGTAATTTGTTTATACGTAGCCAATATTGTACAATTGTTAATTAAGAAGTGAAGAATT
This sequence comes from Cylloceria caligata, assembly GCA_963942595.1. Lineage (NCBI taxonomy): Eukaryota > Metazoa > Arthropoda > Insecta > Hymenoptera > Ichneumonidae > Cylloceria > Cylloceria caligata. The sequence continues at coordinate 45,477,395 of OZ012708.1, forward strand.
CAACAATTGTTGATGCGTGAGTTCCCGACTTTTTTCAATTACAAACACGTACAACTATTATCAAGTACACGTAACGCTGATAGTGAAACTTTTTGTAAGAGGCTGTGGACTGCGGTAGATCCAGTATATATTGGCTTAAAATTTATATGTTAACATCTGCTCTTTGATGTTTTCCTGTTGATAACATCCAAGAGTCATTACAACTCCCGTTTCGCCGTTGCGATTAGTCCTGTCGAGTACATAGATCACACCGTCAGACTTTATTCATGCTGGCCGAGCACAAATCGATGCTCCTTTGTACGCAGCCGCGTGTAAAGAGCCAACAACCGAGCAACAAGCACCAAGCTATCAGTTGCCGTGTACTAACTTCTAAACAGACGAGGCCGACTCGTGGGCGCCGCTGGTCACCGATCGTTGACTCTCTTCCGGTCTCGTTTTACCCGTTACTCGTGTCATCCCTATTGCTTCTTCGATCGAGACCGAGGACCGTTCGATAACCTGATTCTTCACTCAGAAAAATGAACGTAGATATAATGTATTCCACTATTAGTCGTGTACATCAATATTATATTACAGATACCGCTCATGCGGTGATCGATATTCAATTTGCGTGATGAGATTTAAAAAAAAAATGTTTCAAAGTAATTAACAGAAAAATTAAGCATTATAACACGAGAGTAAAAGCATTTCATAAATAAAATCGATTTATAGTAGCCCAGGTAGTAGCCAGGTATCGATGCTCGCTTTGAAACATTGTCGACAATTATTCGACCTTAAGAACTATTTTAAATGCATTTTTTATTCGAATGTTACCCATTTCTGAAATACAACTTGATCAAATGAAATTATTTTATTTGGTAATTCTTATCAATATCGCTTTCTCACAAAATTCGTACGACACCTACAATGATATCAATTTTTTAACAATGAAAACTGAAATGAACCTTAGTAACATGGGAAATGAACGAAGTTTCTCCATGATCTTAACTATTAGTAATAGTTGTTCGAATCGAAACTTCGTTTCATTAAAACTATGAATTTATGCGTGAATCCCGACCAAATTGTTTTTCTAAGATGGAATTTTTGGTATATCGCAACTCGAGGTGTGAGTCAACGCCGCTTGGATTCATGCGTTATCGATACTTTGGTAGAGAGATCGCTAACAATCGAATCATTAATTTTTGTCAGCTCTAATTGCCTCACTCATTCATTAAAAAGCAATGAGGCAACCAGACCTGACGATTTTTAATTTCTAAATAAATTGTGAAAATACCTTTCACGATTTCTAGTTTCACTAAATTTCACGATCTAGTTTCACTAAATTTCTTTTCGAATATTGTCCATTCCTGGTGTATTTAATCGACAAGTTTGTAGTTCGGAAGATTAATCTTCGAATCTGCGTCCTTCGCCGATATTATGATTCAATAATATCAAATATTTACATAGTATTAGCTCTTTGATTAGAATTCTCGAGACTATAATTCCACAGAATTTTATCGAACTGTTCATTGTCCGTTTCAACAATATTCACCGCACATTCTCAAACGTGTAATGCAACCGGTTCTCTGTGTTTTGTTCGGTGATACGTTCCTCTCTTCAATCTCACGTGGGAATGTTGAATTTCGAAATTCTCAGCATTCCGAACAGCCGCGAGGAACAAACGCGATGAACTCTCGAACGCCCGACGATCTCACTCGCGAGTATTCGCACCCGGCAGCGCTTCGTTGTTTACCCCACTTGGGTAATTCGAATACACCCGCGTGTAACACGGAACACAGAGACTCTCACTCGGTAGTGCATGCTAGAAATAAATGCGTAACACGATGAACCAGGAATCCTTTTCATCTCCATTTCGCTTAACCTGATTCATCATCCAATAAAAATGAAAATATATTTGAATTATCGAAGATTTCATCACAAAAATATATTTCAAATATAAATATTCGTCGTGTGAATATAAATGAAAATATATTACAAATATATTAGTATATTAATTATTTTTATTATATTTACATCTATATCTTAACCCTTATAACACGACTGGGTTATTCCAATTTAGCGTGTTTCTTTCATTGGTTGAACAGTGATTTCTGTCCCCACCTTTTAAAAATGTTTGGTATGTAAGATGAAACTTTGTTAAAATGTTAAAGATTGCGTAAGATTATATTTAAAAATTATGAATGACCCAATCGTATGCATAGGAGAACCATGAAAAGTAATGTGCACACTAATGATTAATTCTATAACTTTACGGCGGTAATTTAAGAAGAAATATAATTCGTAAGTATAAAAGATATATTTTTTCTATTTAATTTTTCGTGTGAAAATCCTTCTCACGATATATCTCATTACCGATAAATGGATATTTATTATTATCACGAACCACCACAATTCGAATTGAACGTAAAATTTCGTAGTAGTTAAAAGTATTATTTTAAAAAATTCAAAAAAATGCTGTTTAATAAATTTCTTGACAAAATAATTATTTAATTCTTATTAAATTTCGAAATAGCTGTTTGGGATTGGAATACATTTTATGGATATTTTTAAAAGTCGGATAAAACGAATTCCAACGCTGTCAATTATCTATATTCGTCTGCATGTGCATAACTTTCCGCAGCGGATTACTTAACTCGGTTTGGTCGAAGGGTTCGAGAGAATCGAGTTGTACAGAGTCGAAAATGCCCGACGTACGGCAGGAAACCGGAGAGGGCAAGTGGCTGAGATACAGGGTTTGCTGATTAAGCAGCTGCTCAGTAGCGAAGCCACCGTCAGGTGCATCATGAATAATTTCCGCTGTTGGAAAATCGTGTGTGACGCGAGACTCGCTCCTGGCACCATGCCGTGTTCACCTCTTCTCTTCCACTTGTGGTCGTTTATACCGCGCTTCTGTCGCGCAGGTCCTCTGCCTTTCCTATCTTCAACACGAGATCTCGCGCGCGTATATAACGTACCAAGCCAGAAGTCACCCGGTTTCTGCTCACGCTAGTGCGCACCTCGGTTCCCTCTTTCGCACGTTGAACACTTCATTTATACGTCTTCCGGGTTTAAAGTGCATATTAACGGTTGTAACGCGAACTTGCGACGTTTCAACTATTTAAAATTTCACAGCGCGATATATATATATTATGAACAGGAAGCTTGGGCACTAGCGTTTGCCGAAAGGAACTGCAATGAACACTGAAAAGATAGGAAGCTATCCTAGTTTCTGAGGCAGAATAACAGTCGCTTTGACCGTAGAGCAACGTACACGTTGCCAGAGTTCGCCAACGTTCATTAACTGACGTTCGTATTCTGTACTGTACCACAATATATACCACGTATGTCTGGTATATGCGAAAGGCCACTTGTTAATTAAACTATTGTATCGTAAGTGCTGCCCTGCATGAAATTACAGAAGGTATTCTCCGCTGCGGGAGAGTAGGAGATTTTACATGAGCGCGTTCTGCTTTGATCATTTATTCCATGAGGAAAACTGGTCCCGCATGCTCGATGTATCTCAGCAAGATTCTTGTTCCAAGCTTGACCATTACTCGAGGTGATTAAGGATTTAGAAGAGGCATAGTTCAGGATAAACTGGATCGAAATTGCGAATATACACTTGGAAAAAAAAATATATTTGTTTGAAGCCAACTAAATTCATTTGGGTCGAAGTACGTTTAATTGAATTAAGTGCGAAGGTTGGTTCAACTTTATGGTATTTTTTTATCAAGTTACAAGATTTCACGTGTGCAATTGCAACGCAATTTTATTTTTTACGATTTTCACGTGACTCTGCTTCGTTTATTCTTTGTAATCACTCAGCAACATATTTATTACATTGATTCCAGGGTTAAGTTTGGGTACAAGCTGATCCCAAGTGGCCACGCAAGGTTATATACTAAAGGAAGTAACGGGCGAATGTATTTTGTACAATCTGTCGAGGAAATCTCGAGGCTACCAGTTGCATTTACGAAGCCCTCTGATATATTTATCATCCTGTGGCAGATGTATATACAATATACAGTGTAACTGTTGTATATTCGAATTGTCGAGAGTCACTAGTCGAACAACGAACGTGTCTGCACACCCACGCCAAGTTTTCAACGCCAAAGGGTACTTGCACGACAACGACTGAAACAACGACGAGTAGCTGCAGTAACCATACCTCTTTACACCCTGTCTCGACGTGAACACGCGGCGTGTCGACGAATTCTCTGGAAAAACTTGCACAAGAGAACGCACCCGCGTACACGCGCAACGGAAGTTAGTCAAACAAACTCCCTGTTGAAGATTGTACATGAAAGGGTGTACATACATATTCCTTTCAGTTTTATTACATATAAATCTAGAGTATACGAGACTCGTGTGTCCTGAGACACCATTGTTGCTAACTCGGTGTGTATAAACATCACGCGGTATGCCATTTCGCTTTGTGAGAAACATCCTAGAGAGCAGCTAACTTTGTTGGCACAACGCACAGTTAGTGTATGCCTACGTACAGAGTACATGTCAGGAAAACTTGAGTATTACTCATCTCTCTCTCTCTCTCTCTCTCTCTCGGTACACGGTGTCTCGGGGGGTTTTATCTCCACCGGCAACCGGTCATACTCTCCGTATACAGGGAACGACTTTCCGCCACCACTGACGAAATATCATTTCGCGATGCTGTGACGTTATGCGAAATTGCCACGAGGCAACCCGAACGTGCTATTTTGTCCTGTCTACCTCATTCACTTTCCTTCACTCTCCGAGATAGAAAAATGAAACGTGACGTACTGGAACTTTCTTCATCGCATTATCATCGTTGGTGCTTTTTTTTTTATTCTAATTATAATTCACGAGACGACATTAACGTGTTTACACGAATAAAGCGATAAGTTGATGTTATGAAAAATAAAAACTGCTTTAAATTATTATAAAACTTTCTATTAAAAGCTATTTCAGTCTTTCTCTCAACTGTCAGTGTAGAAATATTCTGTCAGCTAACGAGACATTATCTGTCCAGCTATTGACTATATTGTTTGCATCGAGTTTTAGATTTTGGATTTAAAAAACTAGCAGTGGAGTTTTGCTAAACAAGTACATTTCTCGGTAGACGGTAAATAAATATGTTTGCATGGATATTTGTTATTGGTTATTTCTACAATCTTGTGGTCTGTGCGATATTACGTTAACACTTTTGTATTGCCATCTTTAACAGGCTGAGACAATCCTGCCTTCTTAATTAAAAAATGACTCTGTATCGTTATTTGGAAATTGATTGAATTCCCTCAGAGTCGTAGATTTCAATATCTGGACCGAGCAGTACACGATTATTCCTCCAGTTACCGGAAGACTTGACACTCCGTTAAAATCATACGAAAGGCTTATCACCGCACGTTTTAAATATTACTCAAAGTTAATCGAACCGAAAATTATCGTAACGGAAATTAATTAACAACGCCTTTTTAGAACAGAAGAGGTGGATCGTTTATTAATAAAGATACTCGAGTTATTAAGCGTATCGTATCGTAACTCGTTCGCTGTCACGCGTTCGTGTCATTTGAGATATCAAACCTCACGCACATACCACGGGAGCGGAATACAACTGTGGAATACACGACGCGATAGGACACTCATTGGATGTGGGAAAGCGTTATTTCGAAAATGCGACGAGTTTGATGTTTAACTGTCGAGAAAGTTGACCATTTGGACACACTCAGCTCCCAGTTAAACACAAACACACGTTTAAAACAACGGATACAAATATATACCTATATGGGCTTCGCATCGATATGCCTGAAGAGATTCAAGGGGTCGGACATTGCTGAATGTTTGCAACATGAAATTGAACTCCGAGCAGTTGTGTACTTCTCCAACGTGTCAATAACAGTCGCTATTTTCGAGATCTCATAACTAAATATGTCACGAAGATTGTCTTGAATCCTAAAATGTTCATTTTCTGTACCTGTATGGTGCTCTAATATCCAATGCTATGTTCCATAAGGTCAACTTATTTGCTTCGTCGATACAACGATCGAATTTCGAACCACCTGCTGTTCATGATATTATTAATACTCCTGTTCGTGAAGGCTTCTGTGGATAATAATCTATCGAGGAACAAATATATTGGCGAATTTTGGAGGATTGGATATATTAAACCACCGTGATGTGTATTTACTCTAGCTGTTGGCACTCTGCATGTTTGGCAGTTTCAACTAGAATCTCCCGACAGCCCTGTCTGCCTATCGAGTGACCTGTAATTCTACATAGGATGGGGTCGTATGATATAATGAATCTACCGGAGTACCAGGGTCGTAGCAATATCGTTTGCAGCGCATATGCATTATGTATTTGCTTGTGTTACTAGAAAATATGTGAGAGCAGCCTACGTTGATAACATACGAATATGCATCATACAGTGAATTTTGGACGGTAATGTGATCTTTATCGCTCACATAATTTCCGTTATTTCAAGCAGTGGTTAGTTTTATTGATAAAAATGCGAAAAGAACAAGTTTAAATTATATTTACTAATAGAGATCATCATTGTTAGGCTTGGAGAACATTACATTGTTTTCAATTAAACAGATACACGGATAGAAGAATATCGTAAAAATTGAAATATAATCTGAGATGAACTACCGATAATCAGATTTTCTAATAATTTTTATCATTTTTATGGTAATCTATATCGTTAAATATCATATTTGTTGATATGTAGCGACATAATCTTATTACATACTACCAGATGACTATTGTAATTTTTTAAAATAATTTTTCTTCGTGTAAAATAAATAAATATTTGATTCCTGCGAAAAATACTTTATCAGACATTCCTTCATTTGATGTTTATTGATAACAAAAATGAGTTTTCCGGAAATAACTACAGTTTAGTTAAATTGATTTTTGTTAAACTATCTATGATAAAATAAAAATTTTATCTAAACGTTAATAAAATTCTATTTTAATCGTGCATTGAAGTTAACAATGCTGCTGCGTAATACATTCAGCGTGTAAAAATATACAGCTGTCGTATAAATGCTATAATATATTAAAATAAAAATAAAAATGTTTCTCTTTTCACTGACTATTCAGACCTTAAATCGATATCATAAAATGCTTGAAAATGTTCGAAGCAATTCTACGTAGCCACATTTTTAACATCGTCGAGGCGTAAAAAAAATGTACGAGACGTAAATTGTGTCGATGGCGAGATCGGAATATCGAAAGAAATATTGCTGACATACGAATTTAATATCAGTTAGGTAGAGGTAGACGAAAGGGAGTGTCTCCAATATATTTCGAGTAACTCGTACTGTTCTTTCCCATTCTTGTTACTTATCTTTTTACTTTCCTTTTTCGTTCTCAAAAAAGATATGAGAACTCTACGTCACGAGATCTCATAAAATGTACATTACAGATGGTTTCAATGATCCTCAAGGAATCTTTCGTTAGATGAACGAATCGCATATACCACAACGGAATATATATATATATATAAATCTAAGAGCGAGAGGGAGACAGAGAGAGAGAGAGAGGGAGAGCGATATGAGCACGGTCATTGAGAATGGGATGGATGCCTCGAAATCACGCGTTGGCGTGTTTTCGAGGGCTTTTGCGAAACGTGCCCAGCCCTACGAGGAAGGTGAGTCGTCTACAGGGATATAATAAAATTATGGTATTTGAAAAACTTAGATTAATGCATTAATATAAGAAAGTTTGCCATCTAAACAGAACTGTTGAAGAAAAACAATTTTTCTCAATCATCATGGCTGATTTTTAGCTCTCAATCTTCTTGTTTCACTTACTTTCCCGAGGTTCGGCGGTGTTGGAAGTCTACTTAGAGTTTCGCTCCTGATACATTTCCTCCTCTGGAGAACAGCTATAAAGAGTTCCTGGTTTCGGTGCAATAGGCGCGCCCGCTAGCTCGCTTTTGCGGGTGTGTAATATTGGAATATCCCATACATCACGCTAACCTCGCCTAACTTCCCGACTGCAACTCGCGCCCCCGTTTTCCTATATCTTGCATATGGTGCATTATGATATACCTAATACATATATCTATGGAGTACATAAGCCTGCTTCCCTCGTGTCTGCTGAACCGCATGTATCCTCGATATGTATAGTATATGATCTACGTAGCATACAGGATAGTTCAAAAATAATTATCAAATATTTACATGTTAAACTGCAAAGGGTACAACGACAAAAAAATTCTCTACATATCTGTCGAATATATCTCATCTACAATATATATCTGAAATATATAAAAGATAAATAATAAATATATTTTGTAAAATAATAATCGTATACACAATAAATATATATCGATTTCTACTTCTTTTTTCGTGTTGTTAAACTACAAAAATTGAATAACGTTGAAGACACAGTTTAAAAGATGCTGTCAGAAGCATTCTACACACAGCGATAACCTTTTCATGATTGTGAAATAAAATAAACGCCTTATTTTATTATTTTTATCGATACCATCACCTTGATATTAACTGTGCAAACGCGGAAAAAAAATGTTTCGTTGCTACAACCAACTGCATTGTTGAATACATTCGTGAGGATTAATTTAGTTGGATTTACCAATAAATTATTATTGACAACCGACTTATCTGTTGCTGCTACTAAATTAATCACTTGGAGCGTATTTAACCATGCAAACTGGTTCTACTAATTACACATTTCTTTCCATGGTATAGAACGTTTGAGTTTTTATATCAGCCGAACGTTCCACAGTTATTTTGTATAACCCTGTATATAAAACGGTCTGGGATCGTGAGCTTGCCATGTACCATATGCAATCCTAGTATTTCATGGTATACATGAGCCTGACATACATCGGATATTATAAATGTGTATATGGTTTGTTATGTATATACATTTTTATGGGTAAATATATATCGTGCTATAAATGGGCGTTGTACACTGCGATATTTCAATTCACCTTATCGAACTCTTTGATAAAAGAGCTTCTGCTCTGCCAAACTAAAGTTATGAATATATTCGAGGGTGGCAGTGACTTGCACGATGCTCAGTTCTGCTTTGCCGAAGACGACTTGCCCACGGACTCCTGCCGTTTCGTATATGGTACTTGTAATGATAAAATATGCTATGGTTATCGAAAAAGCTTGAGCCCTGTAATTTTAAAGAAACTTTGCTTGAGCACTGCCGTCAACCGGTATCCCAACGATTCTTCCTTCCTTGGGTGTCGTTTGTTTCTCCTTTTTACATCTTCATTCAATTTACACGATTCTCTGTGAAAACTAGATTTATTAACTCGCGCTACGTCGAATTAGTAATTACGTTAAGAAAGTAAAGTTGTGAGACTGATAACAATCTCATCACTTTTAATCGACATTATGATAATAATATTCTCAACATATTTCCGTTCTTAGATCTTAAACTATATTCAATCCACTTCTCAAGATAATTCAGTCATTTGTCGCTTTATCTATCTTTTACGGAACTTGTCGATAACACTTTACTTTCCCTTTCATGACGTTCCTGGAGCTTTCTCTTAGAATTCCTCCCTCACAGCCCCCCGTCTAAACCTCGACTCGTAGTCCCGCTTGGGAATTCAATTATCGTCCCATTCAAACAGCGCAGAGAAGATAATGTGGCTCGAACGAGTTGGGACAACCAAGACATGGATGAAGTTTCAGACCAAGATCGCTTAACTCCTCTCGACGGTAGAGCATTCAGGACTCTAACGATGACCGCGTTTGTCGCTTGATAACGGGTTTGTTATAGCGTTGGCTTGTAGGTAGAGGCTGCAAACGTGCTGTGGAAAAGAAGGCGTGCGATGGTGATGGTGGTAGCAATTAAGATCTGGGTCCCACAGTTAAAGACCTGCCTGTATCGACTGCTGTAATCAAGACCCAAAACTGTCACGGTTACGTGAAACTTTTTCGTTAGCTAAGTTTCTTTTTGTTTCACAGTAGTACCAGGCAACCGCTATAACCAGTGTAGAACGTTGGATCGTTAAAGGGAAGCACTGACATACAAAAAGGATAAAAATAATAAATTCTGTATAGATTCGAGTGAATCGAAAAGCTTGCTTTTTTGCAATACAGTCAACTCTATATCATTCTGTTTTTTGTTGCAGCTATCAAGAGCCTGAATCGCTTGAACAAGGAGGGGGAAAGACTCGGGATCGAGGATGGAGTTGCAACGAACCCCACCTTGGCCTTAATGCGTCGCATCCTCGCAGATGCACAGGTTCGTAAATATAATTTTCACTTTTATTTAATTAATAATATTTTCACGAATTAATTTATGCAAATTCTAATTTTATCATGAAACTGTCGATATTATGTTGGAATACTCGTATATTGAATTGTACAGTGTTATGTATTATGTATGTGAAAAGACAGGTACAACAATTTTTATTTCTATTCTTGAAAAACCAATGAAACGGTCAGAGGATTGGGACACGATGGCTCTTAATAATAGAAATCTTTTGTTCCGCCTCGTACCATTGTCATTTTCGATGCCGCTTGTCTCTTTTCCACTGTACTCTCACATAATCGACCTGTCTGTGATTCTCCGCTATTTCTCTCGGAATATTTATTAAGAGAAAGCGCCAAACTGGCAGAGGAAACTGGAAAATCGTCAGAGGGATGAAACCACATACTTTGAGAACACACACGAGGATGGTATCTCGGTGTATATGTGTGCTGTGCAATGAAAGGAAGAATGCATACTCGTATACGCGTCTATTGCCACGAATAAAGCCAAGTTAAGGGGGCTAGCCGCTGTGTGTTTCCATAGTGTGGGTAGCGGAGACTCAACATTTTTTTTTAACCACGTTTGTTCTTTTCTTTTCACGCGTATACGTTCTCTATCGATCCAGGATTCGTTGACTTTTTGATATGCACAATCATCTCCAATGTATTTTATACGCTAAATGAGATATTGCACCCCCTAACTTTCAATAATTTCTTTCACAATGAGATCAAATTCGATATTTTACTTCTCTAACGTACATTTGATTATTAATTAAAATTCTATGATTTTACATTCATGAACAATATTTAAGATATCAGACATAGTACAATTTCTCATGGACAATCATCCCCAATGTATTTTATATACTGAATGAAACATTGTAGTCCCTAAGTTTCAATCCCTTTTTTCACAATGCGATAAAATCCGATATTCTACTTCTCCAACGTGCATTTGATTATTAATTGAAATTTTGTGATTTCACATTTATAAACTATATGTAAGAACATATCGTTCGTGAATTCACGATCAACGATATGTATGTACATATCGTTCGTGCATTCACGATGATATCGTTCATGACATCATTATTGTTAGCATCAGTCATTACTGATGTCTATTTGTCCTCTGGGTAAACTTGACAGAAATCTCGTTTTTTTTTAGATCAAACGTTTTGCGATAAATACGAAATTTGATGCGTATTCATCTCATTTCGTTCGACGCGTAAAAATCAGCATGATTTGATCATTTCAGAGAGTTCAAGAATAAAATAGTCTTCAAATTGTTACTATTGACTGTTGTATCTTTTAAGTTAATTATGAAGTTAAAGTTAAACTACTACTTCCTCAATATCAGTCAATCTTACCATTTTCATTACAAATCCATTTTCTATGCTATAAAGTATATACGCTAAGCCGTTTTGACAGAAAAATGATCAATTGCAATCAATGAACACGACTCATTGTCCCATATAATATTTTTCGCTGGTCACAATATATCGCTGTGTTGGTATCTTGGTTGAAAATACGAATACAAAACGTCCTGTAAATCGTTAAAACTTTCAACCCTCCCCCCCCATCCAAGTTCAGGGTCCAAAATAGCAAGTCCAAGAGTATTATTATAAATCGTAACTACAACATTCTCAGCTTCCCTCATGTTAAGTCTTTCAGTGGAAGCTAATGTATAGCAAGTTGGTTCAAAGTCATATTGGACGGGGGACATTTTCGCGAATACGAGAGAAACTAAGCATCATCTAGGGTGCAGTTGGCCGATGTGTTCAGGGCATTCGAGTGTACGTATACGTATAGTCTAGTGAGTTCGCCATCCGCAACGTGGCTCGTGGTCCATTTAGTAGCTGAGTCGACTGAAGGGATTCAACTGGCAAATCCTACGTAATTACTTTCTCATGAGAACGAGATTGTACGTAGTAGTCCACCACGTGGGTTCCACTCTATAAATAATTTCTCAAGCGCGCGCGCATGCGTATGTGTGTTTGTGTGGTGGCGTGCGTGCGTGCGTGTACGTGATACATTCATTTCAAACAATATATGTAACAGTACTAAATATTTGATGGATTTGTGCTTATGCTGTCATTAATTTTTACTGTCGAGAGAAACTCGTCGAGATGCTTTTACAATCGCTTAGGACCAATAAATATTTCAATGTAATTCGTCACTGATGGCAAGAATATTTCATATTGGAATATTATATTTAGTTTTAATGCTCGGTTTATTGATTTTACTTATATATAATGATATGTAGTATTACAGGGAATATATGTTATATATATGTGTGTGTTATATATATATATGTTATATATATTCTACTAACATGTGAATATAAAATGAATAAAACGCCGTATTTACTCAACTCTTCGGAGAAATATCTTCGATATCTGACTTGATATATAACTACGTCGGTAGCTGAGTGTACTCGTCGGTGTATCGAAGTATCTGCACCGGTTTGCACAAATCATAAAGGCTCTTACAATTATTTGCGCTCCAATAATCTTTCACCGCTCTCTGCCGACTGCAACTTTGTATGTTACCTATACAACTGCAGGAAATCTCGTTAGCGTGTTCCTACAACCGAGAACGAAACTCGACAACCAGGGAGAGGCTTGGTTAATTCTAGCAGCGTAACTCAGTGCGTGCACGACAAATTGCATCGCAGGATTTAATCAAATATCGTTGGAGTAATATGTGATTTTTAGAGAGAAATTTTTAATCTTGGTAATGCTTTTATGTCAGATTTTCATGTCGCATGCTGAAGCTTTTCTACATGCTGAGCGTTAAAAGAATTCGTAGCAACACAATCTTATTTATAACTTCCTTTTCAAAAAGTACGAATAGCGTTATTCTCTAACGTAACGTATTTTGCTTTTGTTAAAGTATGTTTCATAATTTTGTTGTTCGAATCAGATGGATAATTTTAATGTGGCAGCCATTTCAAAGTTATTAAATCAATCTAAACGAGTGTTATAAATATACGAGGCCTCTCAAAGGTATGACAACAGCGAGCTTAATTTATTTGAGATACTAATTTAAAAATTCGGTTACTTTGTACCATTCAATAAGCTAAAACATTTTCTTTTTATTTTTGTAAAAAACAATTGGTAATATTTTTAATTGTGTCCCCACGAAAATAAAGTATAATACAAGATCTATAGATATATCACAGATACATAAGATATATTTTGATGAAAAATTGTATATATTTTATCGGATGATAAATCGGATGATATGCAACGGAAAAATATATTCCAGATGTATCCAAAATAAACTGAAAATATGTTTCTAATGTATAAACCAACGAAAAGTTTTACACGTAGGATGTATTTTTGAATATAATTATTTTCCATGAGGCTGATAATCCATTCATCGTTTCGTTGAAAGATACCGCGAAGAAAAAGCAAAGATAATTAAATTACACATTACGCGTTTCAATCAATGAAAATACAGGCTTACCGGGACAATAGACTAATGACCATTAACGCGTAAACATTTTGTTCAATCAATCGAACCACCGCGATGTTCCGTACGACCAATGTTCGGCACTCGCGGATTCCCTCATCGGTTTTGAAATTACCATCATTAGTTGCGCCTACTGTTCGCGAGTAATTTGCGGTTATCCAGGCATATGAGACCAAACGTTTACGTCATCAAACAAGTTAACTGAAAATGCGATCGTAAATCGTATTTGTGTCGTAAAAAAATGTCGAAACAATCAAACGCAGAGAAAATGTAGAAAGAAAGGGGTATTTATTGGAAGTTGGGATGGGCATTGCTCATTTGTTTTTTAAACAAAGAAATGTAATTTGACATCATTCATCTTTTAAAATGCTCATTAACGCTCATTTTTTAAGATTTACTCACAGTTATTCAAGTCGAAAATTATTTTCAATACAACTTTATTCGAATATCATTCATCTCTGAATGAAAATGCGACGCGTATACTCATATGCATCTATCGGATATCGTTTTTTCATCTGTCCAAGCCAGTATTATTATATAATAATACACCTGCGTAACTTAATAGAAATTTCCGTATCCTATTGGACGTGAACTACAGTGACGCAGTAACTAGCACTCGAAATTAACAATCCGAAGAGGAATTGATATCACGTTGGTTCAATTCTTATTATTTTTTCTTTCGAGGCTTCTAATACTGATTGGTTGGTACACTCTCAACTATTTAATTTCAAACTAAGCGATATAAAAAATATTTCCTTTCACTACGGTTATAGGTTTAGCGGATATAGCTCTGGGGCGTTCATTACAAATAAAAAATGGAATGTTTCCAAGCAATTTTCTTCGCGCGTGACGCGACAAATGTTGTATTTTTCAAAGATTTCTCTCACGTAAAACTTTTCCATTTGTTTTTATCAAGCATTTCTGTACATACAAATGCCTTATCGTGGTATTAGTACGTTCCGCGTGTTCGCGACAAACGTTTTTCCCTCGCTTAAAAAAAAATTGCACAGGAGCAGCGAGAGTTGAAAATTAAAAAAAAACAACCAAGTGAAAGACAAGTGGTCTATCTCTCGCGCTCCGTTGCTCACGATGGAAAGATTCACGTGTACGTGAAAATATTTTTTACCACATCGCAAAACGGGGTACAACGTAGGAACGCGTGTTGCAGAAGACCGGTCGCTTTTCTCGTGAAAATCACTCCTGTCATGTGTGACCAAGCGAGCATATTTTTTTTTACAGAGATCTTGCAGCTACCTTGCTTTTTGAGGCTGGCTCTTTAGGAAACTCGAACTAAAAAAGTTTTGTACATCAGACCATTCTATCGCAAGATCTCCTTGCTTACGGGTCGGGGAGTAGTAAAAACTGCGGGATTTTCAGTTGAGCCTTTCGCCGCGATATTTTAAAGTAAAATCTTCGCGCGGGTTATGCATCTCGCGTTTGAATTTTGATCCCTTGGAAAGCTTAGGTGCGAAGTTGCGTCAGAGAGTGTACGTGAGAGAGAGAGAGAGAGAGAGAGAGAGAGAGAGAGCGCAATATCACCCGGGGAAACTACAAGGTGAGCGCTAGGGCTGAAAATGGTACGTGCACTGGCATACGGATTTCGTCTAATATCATTGACGTTGTCTGTATGCAGACTGAGCTGGACGAGCGCAGTAGGCGAAGAGAGACGGTGACGTTGACGTAGCGTGTAACTAAGTTTTCCATCTCTCGCTTGCTCGCATCCTAGATATCTCTCTCGACCTTGCTCATTCCGCTGCTTCCTGCCAATCTACTGTTATGTGTATTCAAGAAAAATATGCTTCGCTTCGTGTACCCTACTGACTTTACGCATCCGAGCTAGTACAACAAAAAACACGATATATTCTGTTAGCTTAAGAGCAATATCGGGTAGAGATCAATTGAGCAAGCAAGATCGACTTGAACTTCGAGAAGTTCGAAAGCGTACGTAAAGCAAGGATTCTAGTTCCTATCAATTCAGTCAAGTCCTTTTCATCACAATTATCTACCAGTTCTATATAAAAGTAATAAGAAGCAAAAGAATTCAGCCAAATTTAATTAAATAGTTCTTCAACCCTTGGTAGAGCGAAACGTGTTCTCTCATTTTTAATTAATGAAACTTGGTGCGAACTACTTGCTGGGTTTATATATATATAACTTCTACAGAGAAAACTGATGAGATCGGGAAACGTATAATATTTAATTTCGACATTTTATTTGTATTTCGTTTGACAAAAGTAATTTTCCTTCTTTGATATCTTTTACTTGAAAATAATTATTCAAAAGCTCTCAAGGATAATCAGATAATCAAAAAATGAGATTTTTTCATGTAGCCTGTAATCAAATATATTTTATTGGGCTGGCTTTTAAATATATTGATTACTTAAAAGTCTGGCTAAATTGAATTTATTTGAAACAAATAGGATCTATTCGATTCAAATAGATCCTTTTTCTCAGTACATCCGTCACATCATGTGATAAATCATAACCTTATATATCTTCTTGTAAACAAAAGAAGATGTAATGATAAAATGGCAGTAATCATCGTTAAATGATCCAATTTAGATTATAGCGAGAGATTTTTCCGAGAGGTTTTCCATAGTTATAGAAAATAAAATCTTAGTTAACCACACGTAGAATGCCAGGAAATTCACGGTATGTGTCGGTGACATTCGAGATGAACGTACCAAACGCTTGAAATTCTCAAACTTTTAAACGACCCGCAGTTAAAGTTTCGTACGAATGAAGGGGGTAGAAAGTTAAGCCGAGCTTGCGACACGTCGTGTTCCAGACCCTTCCTCTTCGTTGGTTCAGCCCTTGGAGTCAGGGCGATTCACTTCGGTGAAGAAGCAGGCAGGCGAGCAGCAAGCCACTTCAGTTTAAGCGTTGAACGTTAACATCGTCACAGAGCCCTCGGAGATGATCGAAGCACGTGGGGACGGTAAGCCTCAAATTCGATGGAGCCACCCTGAGGGTTTCAACCCACTGTTAATTACCGACGAGGACGCAGATTATTATCTAGTTCGACGTGCCCATGCTCAGGTACGCGTGCAGATACTTTTTTTATTTATTTAACGTTAACCAGCGGAAAACGACGCGGGTAAAGTCTACTAAAATTTTTATTCGTTCGCAACGCGCCACTTGATCTTCCACCGCTATGCTTTACATAGATATAGTAATCACGAGGATGAATCGAAAGAAAGGACAAGGTCCCCTCTATGACCGCGAGAAGGGTCGAAGAGGATAAAGACTAAATGAAAAATGCAAGATCATGAGATTCGTTATCTCTCTCTCCCTCACGCACTTCTCTAACACTTTTTCTTTCCCTTTTCCTCGGTCTACGTTTTTCGTGTCTGCACTCTTTATACCCTTTCCCTTTTGGATCTACCCTGCCGCCATTCCATCGCCGCAGGAGAGTGAAGCTTCTGTAGGTTTACCGTCTGTTTGTCGAGTGTACCTAAGTGACTACCAGAGCTTTCCCGTTTGCAATGTCTGTATTTGACTCTACTTGTGACCTATGGCCGAAGACCGAGTAAGTATCTGCCTTGCTTCGTCATTTGCATACCGAGGTATACCAGTAATACGTACGTCCTGCACTCTAAAAAGAAACGTGTTGAAACAACACACGATACACATAGTAACTGTGTTGCGTCAATTAGACGCGTTGAAACAATATGTTTCCAACGTTCCTTACCAGCATTAAATATACAACCCCTATTCTAGGTGTGTTGTAACAATACACGAGAAAACGTGGAAAAAGTGAGTACGCGATTAAAACAATTCGTTTGTCTTTAGAGCGTACTCGTGCTTTCCTGAAGCACAATATCGTCAGCCCTCGAATCCGTCGCAAAAGGGCCACAGTTCTACCACCCTATATCGCTCGCCCGTTAGCCGTAAATATCGCATTTTCCGTTTTCACCGCCACTTTTTTCGAATATGTGTACTTTGTCGGACTCGGTAATGTACGGAAAGACAAATTAATAGTTTTAGTTTTAGTGTGGTGAAGTCATCAGTGAATTAACAATTAAGCGCAATCGCTGCTTTATCATACGGTTGCACGAAAAAAAAAAATGGTTTGAGATAAACTGCGACAATTTTTTCCCACCAACCAATACAACGAAAAAAATGGAATAACTAAAAAAAAGATCTTATTTTCATTGCAAAATAAATAAAATAAAATATATTGATTAAAAAATCCAAAAAGCACTGATGAATAAAACCGTTGAACCAATCTAACTTATAATTTTTATCGAAATTAGTTGTCGATATCAAACTGAGAAATACCAAATAGCAAGAAAATAGATGAATTTAACTATAATTGTTGATCTAAACCATCTAAAGCTGTCATGAGCCCTAAAGAAGCCTTCGTTCATTCACTGGCGACTTAATCCTACAATAACAACACGAATAGCAATTAAAAAAAAAAATGATTCTTGTTTTTATTATTATTAAGACTATAAGGTTAATTTTCATAATAAATAGGTGACGAGGCCGCCTGAATTCAATTTTCTAGATTCAATAGTTATTATAATCATTCGTGATTTTTGCTTCACTATAAAACTCAACTTGTCACCGAGAGTGTTTCTGGGGATTTCTTTATTTATTAAAAAAGCTGTCATTTTCGTTTCTTCGACAACGATTTATTTATTAACATTCTGGTTTTGACTACTCTCATCAGACTCGCAATTTCTTTTTTGTCGGTAACTCGTTCTCCATTCTGACGTTCTGTTCTTTTGGAGCATTCGCTCGAGTAGACCTATACACTCCCACATACACAACATTCATTAATCCTCGTCGGTCTCATGAATACAGCGCCAGCTCCGATTTGTGTTAAGAAGGCGTCGAGCACTATGCAAAGCGACCATTAATTTATCGCTTCGCTTACTGGCATTATTCCTACTGCTACGGCAGTGACTTACCCTTCTTTCTCTCTGTCTGTCGCTCGCGCGCACACACTACTTACTTACTTACTCTCTCTCTCTCTCTCTCTCTCTCTCTCTCTCTCTCTCTCTCTCTCTCTCTCTCTCTCTCTCTCTCTCTCTCTCTCTCTCTCTCTCTCTCTCTCTCTCTCTCTCTCTCTCTCTCCATCATGATGTATTACGTTAAGGATAACAAAGGATTCCCGTGAAAAGCAAGTCAAACTCTCGATCTTTAGCTTGCTTCTCTTTCTAACCCGAACGATTTACATATTTTGAATGTTCACCAGAGTTTTCAAGATGTGATGTACTTCTCAAACTTAGAACAGAATATATACCTTGAAATTCTCAGAGTTTGTGAAATCCAGAGACGAGTCTATAATTCATTTTGAGATTTAGCTCTTAATGTCTATCGCCTTTCCAGCCAGGATAATCTGTCTTCATACAGTGGTGCTGGCTCTGCAAGGATTCTCCTGTACTTTCGGCTCTCCCTAACTCTCTCCCGGCATGCGGAGTCTCGGTAAATGACCTAATATTCCACTATGTACGTCAGTTCATACGATCTTTGAGAGTCAGAGTATATTTTGTACTTCTCTCACCTCTCCGGCCATAATTTTTTCGTATACAACGACATATTAATGCGAGTTAACGGCTCAACTGTTTTACGACTATGTCCCGCTGTAAACGATGGAGCTATTATTATGTTCTGTAACAGCTGCGTGTCGATATCGCTGTATGTGGTACAGCATGTGCGACGTTATATTCGCTCGTTAAATTACCGAAAATAAAACGCAATGAAGAGCAGTGAGGTTGCCGGCAGGGTAATCGCGCTGTCGAAGGGTCGAATCGTACAGCAGTCTCAATGGAATATTAGCCGGGACTTTTAGTACTTTCACGACACCTGTATATTGTCCTGATACCTATATAGAATGATTCAGAATAAGTATTTCGACTATTTATTTAATAACTCAAAGGATACCTGCGTAAAAATGAAGAATAAATTGGCAATCGTCAAAAAATTATTGCTCTGAGAGATTCATTGATAAAACATGAATTTCTCCCTTTCTTTAAGAGATAAAAAATAACTAGAAAATGGATGACGAAAATAAATAAAAAATAACGAGCGTGTACTGTAGCCGATGGTTTTGCGTATAATTTTATTTTATTAATGCAAATGCTGTGCGTGCTCGTGCATAACTGACGAGAACGCCTCTCGTTAATCGTAGTTAAATTTCGTCGTTACAGAGCCTATACATAATAACAATAATTATTATAGTAATAGTGATAGCCTTAATCATAAAATCGCTTATCATCAACATGGACTTCGACAACTCGTACTGTCGAAGTAAATGCCGAGTATAAGGGTGTAATCTCTTTACTCTGATAACTGTGTATATAATTTTTATTATGTCTTTGGCTTTGTTTTCGACTCTACCGTTGACTTTTTATTTAATTTTGTCATTGATATCGCCCAACGTGGGATTTTACCGGTGATGAACCATTGTCCACGAATGACGCAACACTGGCTGTCGATCCCTGAAATGTAACAACTAGACATCTTTTTTTTTCTAATTCAAAATGCCAGAAATTTTAAACCCATCGACCAATTGACGCCAAATTTAATCCAAAAATTTGTTTAATAATCTTCCACTCGTGAACCAAATTTGAACCCAATATCTAAAAAAATGCGAAAGCTATAATTTCCACAAGTAAAACACACACACACGCGCGCGCCCGCGCGTTTCGCGTATCCTAACATGAAAATCTAGAAATTTTTTTTTTTTTTTTTACACGAGAACTAAACTTCTTAGATAAGCGAACAGCATATTGATATTAAAGAAACGAAAATGGGGACACAGAAACGAGTGATGCGTGAGTGAACGATTCAATCGATCAATGGAAGAAAACGGACGTTTAACATGCCATTCCAGACGAACTTCGCTTTTCTTAACTCAACGGAGCCGGGCATTTTAGCTATTTTTAATTTCTCCTGCGAATTTGCATTGTCGGTCAGTTGTATGGAGTAGGGAGTATGGTACATGTCCGCACACGCGTATAGAGTGCATCCCGGCATCAGAACAACACCGTAAATAAGGTGAACGGGTAAAAGGGAAACTTGAGAAAAGCGAAATGGTTGCCATTGTAAAGTAATGCAAGTGATGACCTAAAGTTAAGTCAAGAAAAATGAGGTCCTACTGTACATCGGAAAGTACCAGTATTCACCTCCTTGTGATTGTTTTATTTCGGGTAACCTTTCATCTGAAATCGATGCATATCCATTGCTTGTTAGCTTCGGACGACTCTAATGAAGTGTTTAGTTTTAGCCAAGTACGAATGAAATTCTACGTCGAGGTATGATTATTCTGGCTTAAGGATGGCCCGTGTTTGGGAGTCCTGACGGCAGCCGGATCTCGGCCAGTCGTGTGCACCTAATATTAACGCAACGTTTACTTGCAGCTCTAAGCGGTTGTTGATATGATATATTCCGCACCAGTACCAACGTTGTATCAACATCGTTCATGAAACTTACAATTAGTACCCGGCACACCTGCAGATTTCCTTATAAAATCGTACCTGAGTGTCTTTGGTACTGTATTCGATTTAATCATCGATTGTCTCTGTTATTTTATTTTTACTGATATCATCAACAACGCTGACAACCTTGTCCGACTTACAGAAAAAAAAAATAAGCAATTAAAATACATTTCTTATTTCTCGGTAACCATCCATTAAAACATTACATGCATTTTTCAATGACCCTGCATGTGCTTTCTATGCGTTTGACGTGTGCATAACCTTCAACAGAATGGTGAATGAGGAGGTGCAAACATGAGCAAAATTATATTGGACAGGGGACGAGTACACTCCAGGTTAAAGCTTCGAGGCTGTATGCAACTGGCAGGCGTCACAGAATCCGCCCGGTATCGCGTATGCAGGTTATGTTCAGCACTGAGAGAGATTCATTTGTAGGCACTTTACGTGCTGCATATCGCCATTTGTAACCTAGAAGCTTCACGAATATGCAGTACGAAGGTAGAGTGTGGTGCATGTGTCGGTTTCCCTATAGTCGTTAATGGATTAACCCTCTTTGGTCGTTCGCAGAGTCTCGACCCTTGAACGACATTGGGTATTGCATTTCCAGTTCAATTCCGAGCTCGTTGTACCAGGTCACAGTCAACCTCGGAAACGCGACTGCCTTGAATATTACGTGCGCACAAACACAACCGCAGAATCGCTTCTAACTCTCAACAACTAGATCTAGTGCATACCCACACTATTGAAGTTATTGGAGTATCTGTAAGTAAAGGTACCGAATCAAAGTTACCATATCGAAGCTTGTTTAAGAGACCATCTGTGACCAGTGTGACGGGCATGAAAATCGTTGATTCTCATGATTCTTTTTTCGATTAGTAAGATTCGATAATCAGTCCGAATTTTTTATTTATTCATTCAAACGACTCATGCTCTACGTAAAATTTGTTTTTATTATTTTACTTTTATTTTTTATACAATGTTTTTAGTCACTACAAGATGATGCCTAAAAAAAATTACGCCTGATTGTTGAGAGTCCTACTCATCTGAAAATTGTCTGAAACAAAAAACTCAAAAATATTATTAATCGATATTAAAAAACTGTAGAAGCGTATGGAGGATTTTTTTTTTTTGATGAAAACTAATCAGAATTAATGAAAAAAAGTAATTTTCAAGTAAAAAAAAGCTTCCATACGGCTTTAAGGAATGCCGTGAAGAATGATTTGGCAAATTTTGAAACGGATTCATTGAAAACCTATCCGTCTAACCTACATGATAGATTGATTCGTTTAAAATGTTACATCTTTTTGAAAAATGACGTTTCGAAAAAGACGCGTTTAAAGTTTTAAGTAAAAGATTTTCATATGAACCGTCTACTTACGATCAATCGGTGATTTTAACAGCATGTTTATGGAAGTTCATATTTTTGGATAATGCAAAAAAACGATTGTGAACATATTTAATACTGAGATCGTCCCTTAAGGTTGCGAGTATACACATGAATAATTGTGTATAGATTTCCACTGCCGTTTCAGTGAAATATTTATATAAAAAAATGAAAATTCATCAATAAACTATTGATTATTATTCATTAAACAAGTTCAAGGAGAATATCGTACACTTTTAATGCATACTTGATGAATAATTAATTATTTTTAAACACAAAAATAACTTATACCGGATAGTGAGTTGATTAATTAATTATTCGATACTGTGATTATTAGTTAATAAATTATTTGTTTTGTGTAAAATTTTAGAGCAATATATTTTTTAATTCTCAGTTTGAACTCTTATGTAAGATTTATTTAATATATTTAATGTTAATACGATGACTCGAGCTTCTGAATTTGGTTGCTCAATGGAGCATTCGGCTGTCTGGGCTTTCAACAAAATATGTCATTGTTGCAGTCACGTATTAATCCTTCATCCTCCATTGTTGTATAAGCGGCTTAGAAAGATTAATTCACGAAAGATATTCAAATGGAAAAAAAAAATGTTAAATGAAAAAAAAAACATATATCGAGCTGCATTATAAGCCCGAGGGCCCTTTACAAGCGCACGTGGATCCGTCTCACTGACCCATGTGATTTGGTTTATGATCCTCGAGCGCTCGAATGACATTCTCTATTCCCTTCTCTCGTAACCCTAAATCCGACGGAAATGTTTCTCGCGGAACACGGACGAAACATCGCGTGTACCAGCGTACCAGGCCGTGTTTGGAAAATGGGGATTTTGCCGCGACTGCGTATAAGTGCATCGAAGTATGGATGAAACACGCATTCGTACTATATCCATCGATTCTTACGTAGAAACCGAACAAAATTTTCAATCGATAGAATTACTCTTGTATACAACGGGATCGCCAAAGTACGCTGTACTTGTATCGATATTGAGTGATTTCCATATATCATCAATGGAGTGCTTGTTGATGGGATGGGAAACAAAGTAGTGAGATAACTACTTAATAATATGTATAATAATAAGATAACCCGATCAATTTATACTATTTAAACGAGCAAATAAGGTCAATTACTAATTTACTTTAGTAATTTATAAATGTAATAAATCATTATTATTTTTTTAATTTTATGATGGAGACAAGAGTCTGGAAAGAGAAACGAGAAATCATCCTCTTGATTGCAATAATTACGGAAAAGTGGCGATACATCGATCTTATTTGTTCGATAGTACAATCATCCTCAGTCCTCTGACCTTAGTATTTGATCGCGTGTTATATTTCCTATTGATATTCGGAAGTAGATACACGAGTATGTTGTAATAAGATGTATTTGTGAATTTAGAGCATACCGCGCATGTCAGGAACATATACACTGAGAGAAAACTAATGAGATTTCAGTTGAGCTAATTTTATGTAGTTGACTCAAATTGTCCGTGAGGTTGAGCCATAGTTGTTGGTTCAAGCTAACCGTGAGGTTAAGCCACAGTGGTTGGTTCAAGTTCACCATGAATTTTCGCCACATTTAACCTTGCTGAGGTTACTGAGCTTGTTGACTGCAATGAATGAACTGCATCAAACTTAGCTCGACTAAATTTAGTTGGCTCAAAGTAAATTCTGTTGACTCTCATTTAAGAAGTTTTCTCTCGGTACCAGGGTGTTACATAGATTATTTTAAAACAAGGACAAATTTCTCTACGAAAAAAAATGATTTCGTCCCTCACTCTTTCTGGTGTAATTGGTAATAATTAACCGTTGCTTCTCATAAAAAGAGAACCTTGGGCATGGTGTTTAACGGGCGTCTCAATAAAGTAAAGATCATTAAATGTTTAGTTGATCTGGACGCCACTTAAACTTGATAGTCATTGACTTTTTTTTGTGTGGAGCAACGAAGGTGAGGTTCAGCTACTTTTTTTTTCTTGTCCATAAATCGATTTTTGGTTGATTTTTTTTAAATATCTGAAATGTATTATTATTTAGTTTATTCCTGAACTGCATCCAAATAAAATATTCTATTTTTAATTTATGAAAAAGTATGTTACCGGCTGTGATGAATCATTTGGATTTCGAAAGAGCCGTGTGTAGCGGCTATTAGGGGCAGTTAGGGGAAAGGCTTGAGAAAGTATACGTTAGTAGTCGCGGGATCTTCATCTCAAACTCGTCGATTTCTTTTTCTTCCTCCTCTTCTACTCTCGTTTTTATATCGACCAGAATTTACCAGGATGGCAGTGTGACGGGCGTCGTCGTAGTCGCTGACAATGACGACGACGAGATGACGCTAGAGCTCGTCGTCGTCACTCTCGTCTTTTTTTTTCTCTCGCTAAGCCACCGAGTCCGTGCACCTGGTATTGCCCAATTTGCATTTGAAAGCTGTGTGTACCACGATTCTGTTGGTGCTATGCGCCGATGCTGCTACCGATCCTGTGTGTCCCTCAGCGCATAGAACCTGGGAATAACGCCATTTCCAGGGGCTGTGTACCACTCTGCCATTCTACTCTCGTTCTAGTGTTAGTGTACTCTCGGTATCAACGGAAGAGAATAGCGCTTAATACTTTTTCCTTTTCGAGTACAAGATCTCGCGAAAAATCTGTTGAAATTTCTTGTATTCCGCACGTTGTACGTTGCTTCTTCGCAACGAAATAGAAATCTAGATTAAATATATACAGTCGGACCCCGCTAGATGCAAGTAATCGGGATCGGAGTCGCACTTTACGGAGGCGTATAGGCCCCACCCGCTGCTCCTATCACGACGTAGCAGCTACCCACTTACTACCTTGCCGCAATCTCCACCCGCCACCTCGACTAGGTACTCCGAGTCACGATAGTCTAGTGAAGAACGTATTCGAGAGGTAGGACAGCTCGAACTACCGTCTGTAGGGGTCCGTTACGCTTTGCAGAGGTAATTTTAACGGGGTCTCACTGTAAACACCGAAAAAAGTTTAATAAAACTGAAATAAATGTTAGTCTCCGATGAAAAATCTTGTCATCCACTGTATTAAATAATAATAACATTAATTAACAGATGAATCTTCTGAATTAATAAGATGTGCTACATGTCGTCTGTATCTCTCAAATCGCCATACGTTCGATAGAGATAACATGATTCTTCCTCCGCTACAATTGATTTTTCTGACAAAAGACAAGATCAGTGAACTGTAAAATGATGAGAAGCAGTTCATCGTTCTCCATTTGTATTCGAAATATTAATTGGGGTAAAGAAGTTTGCCAGTTTTTGTTATCGAGTGGTACAATACCTAACTACTCGCAACTCATAATCCAAAATATTTATAATTCTACATTTAATTTTAATGAAACAATGCAACGTTAATTTGACTAACGATTCGTTTATATTACCAAACATTTATATTATTTAAAATAGTACAAATATTTCCTGATTGTATAATATAACGAATTTTCGAAACGTGTTTTACGCGATAAAAAAATTTACCTCCACAATAATTAATAATAAATTATCATGTCGAGTGTACTCTCGTCTTTGCGTGAAGCTTTCTCGGAGCTCTACGGACCCCATGCGTGTACGCGCGTTTGGCTTCACTGTGTCTATTTTCATATCGCTCGACACGGAATCATGTGGATACATGTCGACCGAGCAGGCGAGAGATGCGAATGG
Source organism: Cylloceria caligata (assembly GCA_963942595.1). Lineage (NCBI taxonomy): Eukaryota > Metazoa > Arthropoda > Insecta > Hymenoptera > Ichneumonidae > Cylloceria > Cylloceria caligata. Next base: position 45,503,597 of record OZ012708.1, read on the forward strand.
ACACGCGACTCTCGTCTAAAACGAGACTTCGCGCACTGCCGCGATTCTTCTCTCTCTGCCGTTGTCGCGAGAAGTCACTGGGCATTTACATTGTTGCTAACCCGTCAAGGTAATCTACTAAATTGCATATATAATATCTATAGACAAAAAATTGCATTGCGCCACACGACGTGTACTTGTATAATTTTTGTAATCATTTTTATCTTTATATATCTCTCGACTGGTTGTCATTATCATTATGAGGCTAAATAAAACTGGAAATTCGATGATAATTAGTCAACAATTTTGATTGAGCTGTCTACGAGGATTGCATTATTGCTGGAAAGTGACAAGTTCAATTCAATCAATGCAATTAATAAATACCTCTTGAAAACTCTGTTGTCGCGAGTTCTATATATAACGTCACTAATCCATAGTATATTGAACACGATATAGAATTTTATACATGCAGCGTCCCAGAGTATAGAGTATCGATATAGCTACATATACGGTGCTGGAGATCTGGCTGATTTATTCCCATGTGACCTAGAATTATAATAAAACTGCATCTATATTTTTGGCGGTCATACAGATATATTTGACCCTGTACTCGTACCGTAGATGTCACCACTTCGTAATCATCTTTACACCAGTGATTGAACTGTAAAAATCTATTAAGTAATTAATTAGCTATGCTTTCAGCTTTGTACAATTAATCAGTTGGGCTATCTGCTAGGCCCAATAAACTATTTAGGGTATCAGCTTTTGCCTCAACTAACTATTTGGGCTAGCAGCTTGGTCAAACTAACCATTTGGGATATCAAATTTGCCCAACCAAAGGGGCATTTTAGAATTATTTTTCTCATAGCAATGACTATAGTTATTTCTTCTTGTTTAACTCTTTTTATAGTTGAAACGTACTAGCGATAAAATTGTAGCGCCTTGAGGTATGGCGTACCCCAACCACTCTTAGGAAATTTAAAGTGCCATTGGCTGTAACATTTCACCCCATTTTCATCGATAAAATAAACGAGGCTGCACCTTATACCGCCATGCTAGGCGCCCTTGTCGATCGATTGTAATTATCACGGGAGAACGGTCTTTCCACTCGATGCACTGCGTTATGGCTTGGAGGCATCGTGAGTTACCAGGAGATTCGAGCGACCTTGCAAATATTAGAAAAAAAAAAACATTGTATACAATATCACAGAACAACATCACCAGCGATGACCACAAGGAAATCTCATCCTCTCGGCTCCATAACATCCCCATACGTCGAAGGGGGTATAATCACGCGAAGCGTGCTGGAGAATGATTAACGGACGACTGGCGTACGATGCTGCAGAGCAGAGAGAGAGAGAGAGAGAGAGTCGATAGAGGATATATCCCGGTCCGGAACTGTGTCAGGAAGTTCTTCAAGCATCGTTGTCGGTGCTGCTACTGCGGCTGGTGCTGGAGTTTCCTCGCGACGAGAGTGCTCTTCCCGAACGACGTCGTGTACAGAGCATACCTCCTATACCCTAGAGCCCGAACTTCTCCAAACGTCGGGCAGAGATTCACGGAAGAAGGAAATACGTAAAGGATTGTCCCCGAGAAAAGGACGCGCGGTATATTTTTTGGCCTTTACTCGACGACACGGTAGCGAAAGCTCATCGAGCTTGTGCGCTGCACCAGTTTGCCCTGTCGACAAATTGCTTCCCGTCGCGCGCGAGGCTTAAATTGCAATTTCATAAATTCGAGTGGCCCTGTTCCACCAACGACGACAACGAGGAAATCTCTCGCAGAGCATCGCTGCAAAATTCTGCCCCTCCTTTTCCGGCACATCATCGTCCCTGTTTACGTATATATATATAGCATGTTTCTGTCGTTTCTCTAACGATTTTCGCTTCATCTCATAGTCTCGTGATACGAGCAACACGCACGGACAACCCCTGCGAGCGTTTCAACACGGCAAAGACGCTGAGGCGATAATTACTGCTGCGCTTCTTCGACCCACCTTCCGGAAGAAATTCTTCCCTCCGACGGAGCATCACTTTCCGATGTTTTCCCTCTCGCTCTGTCCGCTCTCAGTTCTATTATGTCTCTTTATTCCATCGTGTTTTCTAGACTATAACTCGCGCGGCCCTTCCTCAGCTATGTACTTTTTCTCATTCGAGGATAGAACTCACACCACCGCATTAGTGATAAATTCATTTCTTCACGACACGAAGAGAGGCGCCTTCTGCTTCCGACGTCGCGTTCCTGTCTCGCTCAATATACGAGTATGTACTCACGTTTCTCATCGTCCGTGCATTTGCGTTTGAAGCTTGCATGCTACACACGCACCTCGTTTAATATATACGCCATCTCGTCCTACGTTTTTCCCTACTTCTTTTATTCCTCTCGTCAATTTCCTACGACGACCCGCATTGCTACCGGCGAGATGACAGCCACTTTTTTTTTTAAAAACAAATTCAACGACCCTTTGCGTTGCAAAACTTGCCTATTTCCACAAAATTATTCTATGAAATGTATTAAAACTTTTTAAGTAGCTTTTCGTGGAAAAAAAAAAAATTCTTTGCAGTGGAACAGGTGTAATTCAACTTTTCTTAATATTTGGAATTTTGTTATACTTACACAGAGAAAAATGCTACGTCTTTCCAACCAACCGCATAATTGAAAACGCTCCAAGTGTTTCAAGTTTACCTTAACTAATTAATTGATGCCAACTAACTAATTTGTTGACGCGACCGATCACTTGGTTGTCATTCAACAAATCTGTTGCCGTAACCGATTAATTTCTTGCTTCAACCAACTTAATCATCTGGAGTGAACTTAACCATACAAAATAGATTGTATCAATGAATAATTTTTTTTTTTTTCATGTAGAATTCATTACTTTAATAACTATTTTTTAATCTTTTCTTAATTGATACTATTCAGACTTCACAATTGTCTGAGTATATCAGGACGTTGAATGAATCGTATGCCGATTGATTTCTGTAAAAAATGAGGTAACGATCAATAACAATCGGTAAGAATATGCAACGTCGACTATTTCCATTTACTGACCATTTGTCTTGCAAAATAATTTTTCTACTAAAAACGGCGATTCCAACTATACCCGGAAGTATATGCTTTAGAGAGGGTGGGCAAACCTTTATTTATAAATAACAAATAAGGTTAATGATAAAAAATAATAAATTGAATTACAAATGAAATCCATGGCCTTCAACAATTCAAAACATTAATGCAATCTGAGAAACCTCAACGGACTATATATGTGTTGCAAATTTTAACCGCATGACCAAGGGGGTTGAGGGAAAGCGTCTGTAAGGCGTTATATCTCGCTTCTAGAAAAACACCTTAATAAAATATGCGAGAAATATCATCTAGTATGTTGTACAGTGAACACATCTTTCGGATACTGTATGTGTAATAATGTGTGATGGATATGATGCCATGGGGGTTGGATGGCCCATCGACTCATGAACCCCCTCGTGTGCAACTCCCGATCCAATACCAACTCTACCACCACCACCACCACCACCACCACCACCACCACCACTAGAACCAGCTTGAAAAATCGCTGCTGCACCACAGCAGCAGCAGCACGGGTAATGCATATTTCATGGAGTGGTACACTGCGAAATGAAAATTCTGTTCGGGGTCGTCGGTGCGCAGTGATCCGTGTGAAAGCCTCTCCACTCCTCTTTGCTTCCTCTTCGTCTTCTTTTTTATTCTTTTCCTCAGCACTTGCCTCCTTCTCTCTGCCTCATCTACCTCTCCCCCTCCCATGGCCTCCCACGTTATCGTACTATTCGGTGTAACGTTCCGGGATTAGGTTTGCACATTGGGCTCTCGAAGCGAGGAGCTCGAAACGAATGCGAGCTCGATCGACGCGAATATATAGTGACGAGTTGAAATAGAACGAAGAACGAACTGAAAGACAAAAAAAATTAGACCACATCGCTATGTAACATGAATATTTATGGAATATTCACTCAACTGTCGATCACCAACGTAATGGTTTCTCGAGAATCGTCGATTTCGAGAAAAATTGCAATTTTTCATTTCACGCAAACTTGATTCACGGGAATTTAATATTAGCACATAGTTGTATTTTTCATTGAGGAACATCCAATTCTTTTATCTTTCATTCGTTGCATCGACATCCTTCGTACATCTTCGGAGCTTCGTGTCAGATATAACGACTCGGTGTTACGAGGACTGTAAAACTCGATTGTAATTCGAAGAGCTTGTCTCAAAGAATTTATTCGCACTTTCTCTTTCTCCGCGAAACAGCGGAATTCGTGTTATTCAATCGGAGAGAAATTACCATTATTACTATTCATGGCGAGAGATTTATTTAATGCTATACGCGGGTTGAGTACCCGCGTGGACCATCTACTGTTTCCACATGTACTGCGGCACGTTCCAGTACAGGAGGAATTTATACTTACTGGTTATTCGGCTGTAATCATTCGGCCAACAGCATCAATGCCACTTGAATTGAAATTCCGTGGCCAATAGCCAGTTTATCAAGATGATTTATGGCATTCCAGGTTCTAAAAGTGAATCTCATGTTATTTTTTTTGCGTCGTTTTCATGAAATAAAATATTTTCTTAGAGATATCGATGTCAACGTGTTCAGAATGTTACAAATCATCAAAAAATTACATTAAAAAAAAATGTTTATGAACGCGCGCGCTTTTGTGCTGTGTATGTAACTCAAAAATGGTAAATCTCCATAAGCTAAGAACGCTTATTCGACCCGAAATTTATCATGCATGCAGAGAGCTTAATTCTCATTCTTTGTTCCAATTTTCTATGAAATGCTTGCAGTTGTTAAAATTCTATGCGAGTTTGACATTTTGTTAAAAATGTTTATTAAACCATTAGCTCTGACATTTTTTTTTAGCTATTGGGTTAAGTACTTCTACACAAACGATCTAATGCCAATCGTTAATTGATATTAAATTTTTGAAGAATCGATCGAACCGTTTATATTTTATGAGATTTTCAAATTTTCCAAAAAATTTCTGTAAAGATTCTGAGTGTACGAAGTCTTGACTCATCGAGCTGAAAGTTTGTACAAATATTCAAGAAACTGAAAGAATTACTTGGACCGAGTATAGTGACAAATGGTGCGGACGTACAAATTTTAATGAGAGTTTGCATGCTTTTTTTTATTTTACGACAAATTATTATAAAGATACCAACTCTATAATTCGGTGTATACAGAATTTAACCAAATCTATAAAGTAAAACCTTGCAAATTGCTTCTTTATTATTTTCACTTTTCACTAAGATTCCTTTGTGCGGAAGCCAAAATAAAAATATATACTTCCGCATAAAGATGGATTTGTGAAAGGTGGCAAATAATGAGGAAGGAATGTGCAAGGTTCTACACTTTCGGGGGGTTTTTTTTTAAATATATGGTAAGGAATCGTAAAAACATTTCATAACATTTAAAAAATGTTATTTAACATACAAAAGTTTTTATTTACAATGGCAAACGTAATTTTGAAAATAAATGCCTAAAAGTTTCAATGTAGCGAATATTGATGTAGAGCTCTACGAGAAAATAATTGAAAAACAAGAATACGACGATCAAAGCGACTTCAAAGTGGACTCGGACGCCCTATATTGTAGAATTAGAGTCCACCTTATTTCCAAAATTTGAGCTAAACTTTTTGTTGTTTAAACTTTGTTTGGAATTTATCAATAATAACCAAGCAAACTTCTATCGTCGAACTAACTCAAATATCGTTAATCAGTTTTAACGATCTTAGGGCCGATCTATGGTAATTTTATCTGTGCACGCGGTGTGTAATCCGCTTTAATTCCCACCCAAAAGTTGGTCGAAAATCACCGCGGGCGCGACGTAATTGCTTTGCCTATTCATACTTAAAGTTTGTCAAGCGAAATCGTTGGTGACACGCGTGGCTGACGCGGATTATACGGGGTCGATCGATAGCTCGGTTTCCCTTGTCTTTGGGGATAGCCTGGTTGGCACGATTGAACCTCTTCAGTCACCGGAAACGCAACAAGTTCGCGGATAGCGAGAAAGAGGCAGAGGGCCTCGTACCCCCTTTACGCTATCCACTCTCACCCACACATTTCGCAGTGCAACTACCTCTTTGTGATGCAACTGGAAACGGGCCAATAGCGAAACCTCGGTCTCGAACGAAATTATGTTTGCCACGAGAGTAGCGAAGTTTCTATTTGGCTGGACTGCTGGCCATACGTTTCCCGTTAAATCTACTCTCAGGGATGATATGTACGTGCGCTACTTACCTTTACCACGAAAACTATTCTGCGGGTAGACGAGTTCCTACTGCAGGCTGAATATATAACTCTACTGGGTATTCTAATTGAGCATACACAGTACCAGCATGTGACGAAAATTTGAAATAACATAGTCTGTGCAGTCGATTTGGCAAGTTTGTCAAAGTACTAATTATTGTAGCTATTGGTCGTTTACATATAACTGAATGAAGGACGTCTGCTGAAAAAATACGAATTCGATATTTGACTCAGCAGTTCAGGGAACTATAGAATTCGTTCAGTTAACTTTTATACTTGTGTACGAATTTAAAAAAAAGTTTATTAAACGATTTGTGGTATTATTGGCTAACCATATCGATGCGGACGTTTTAAATTTCGAAATTCTGCCATTGAATTAGAAATAAGTGACATCTTTTGACATGAATTAATTAAAAATTAAGCACCTGTACATTTTCATCTGAACAATGAAAGAAAAATTGAGGAAAATGATAAAAATCTACGGTTTCGGGCGATGATATCTGGTTAATCGAATAAAATTCTTCTTTAATAAATTAAATATTTCGTTTACAAAAATTATTCGATTCGTTCGACTAAATATTATTTCCATGAAATAAATATTTCCTTCGTTACTCGCAACCGCAGATTTAGTCAATATTGTTAAATCTTTCTCTCAATAAAGAAATATGTATTCATCGATGCACAAATATTCTGAAACGACAGTACTGACAACCGCGAGCTTTGTCACTGAGTCTCTCTTGAGCGAACGCGTTAATTCGTCTAATCTATGTTCGACAAACAATAGCGATTATTTAAATTTGTATGCGCACGATGCGGAGCAGATCTCCGATTTATCGAAAACGATACAGTGTCACTGAGGGATATGCGACAACCCAGAGGATCATAGATGCCCCGATAACCGCACGCCGACCTCAAGTACGCACGGAATCCTATGGTATATTCTATGAACCGATTTGCACCCCATATACCGCAGCATCCGTTCGTACACGCCGAGCATTTGAACGGGTTCTGGTCCCAAGAGCACCTATTCCAACTGCGCTTGCGATATCTCTACCTAATTCAGTAGGCTTTATTGCACCAGGCGGCAGTATTAGACTGGCATGCCCGATGCCAGAGGCAGACATGCTAGGAGAATACGCTGCTGTAATATAATCTAGCTCGGAGTGTAGTTGCACAATCCTTTTCTACTGTCAATGGGAATTCCGGATCCTCGAATGCCTCAGCTATTTCCGCTGAATTGTGTATTCAAAATTGTATCTTTCTTATTATATTATTTATAGTTATATATTCAATACGATATTAGTCTAAACTTAATTTTCTTATCATTGAGCAACGATTTCTTCTATCTGTAATTAAAAAAATCATATATTTTATTAATTATAGAGAAAATTCCCGTTCAATGAAATTCAAAGGAATTTTATCTGGCAAAGTACAAAACTGACAGTAATGACAGTGTACTCATTTTTAAGGGGAGGCTCGATTTAATAGATTTCTCTCGAACCCTGATTTTTGTACGGACGTCTATAAAGGAGCGACTCACGCAGTGAGCGTGGCACATGGAGTCAGCCTCACAATTCTGAAATTTTCCAGAAAATCTGGGTCCAAAAAAATGCATTAGAAATTATTAGTTCTGTCGTTCTGGCGTGTAAGGTTTCCAATGGCGGTGTTCAGTAGGACCTCCCTTTGAGTATGATCGTTGTTCTTTAAAATAATGTAATTCGAGACATGTGAAAAAAATTGAAGAAGACGTCTCTGCTTTAATTGATTTCTAATTAATTCACTCTTATTGCATAGAAATATTGATGTACTTCGAGATGCATGAAATAAAATTAAAGGCTCTACTCTAGTTAGATACAACAACAATTGTAGAATTTATAGATGACTTGATATTACAAAGCAGCTTTATAGCTTATGCTTAAAATTTACCTTTTTTTTTTTAGTTTCACATTTAAAGCTATAAAATATTTAATATAATTTATTGGATTTCATTGAGTACTCGTACTCTGTTTTAAACAGCTTTCGTTTTCATATTGTTGCAGGCAAAACTTCGCGTGATGGTGGAGGAGAACGCAGCGACGGGTGCCCGGTTGGACGGGGAGCTCGAACGTGCGAGAGGCGAGTGCGCGACACTGAGAGGTGAATTGAGAGACGTGCGAGGTGCATTAATACTGAACAACAATCATCAGAGCAACGGTGCTACCGGTGCTGGTAGCAACAACAATCCGACAACGTCGACAGCCGGAAGTACGGGTGGGGGTGGAGGTAATGCCGCCCCCAATACGGGTCAGGAAGCTATAGTGGAAACTCAGCCGCAGATTCAGCAGGAAGACTCGAAGAGGCTCAGCGCTGGAAGTAGTCCGGTGGATAAGCGAAGCTCGGCAAGCGACAAATCCGCTAGTCCGATCGACAAAGGAACAAGCCCCGTTGACAAGAAAGACAGAACCAGTCCAGTTGATCGACGAACTAGCCCAATAGGTGAATTATACAGACTAAATTACAAAAAGAATTCGTTCTTTCTCGTAATTTAAATGTATATTTCAAGAAATATCCTTCTCCTATTAAAGTACAGCATTAAGGTGGGGTTCAGATTAAAAAGAAGAATGCGTGTTCTTTAAATTCGCGGTTACTTATGTTTTTCGTAACAAAATTAGAACTTATATTTCATTAATTTCAAATGTCGCCTTCCGATATTCGTAAACGTTATTTTTTTCTAATAAATTACATTCCTAGTGCTCTTAATGTTGGCTATATTGGAAATACAATAGTATAAAAGTCATTTTATGAGGCAGGGTATATTATTTTAGTTATTTCATAAAGTAAATCACAGTTCTAACGATAGTCTTCGTGGTGCGAATCTCAACAGCAATATCTGGACGTTCTCCAAGCTACTTTCGACCGTATTCTCTCATCCCACCGGATATATCTCATGCCAAAAGAAATCGTGACAATGAACGTCGCCGGTTCGTGAATAGATACTGTTTGAATCAATCCTCGAGGAAATAGCTTGTACTCGAGTATCTCGAGCGCCTACTTCCATAGTGAAATTGCTTTTGTCGCTGGTTTGAGAATCTTACTACAGGGACAATTGAAATTATTGACGGCGCGGTGTAAATAATAAAATCATGATTTTTCTTATTTTTTTATTATACAGAAAGACGCAATGGCTCTCCCTGTCGAAGTCCCAGCGAAAAAGCGCGTCGTCCTTACGCACCGGCACTGGAAAAAGCGCGGTTGGGTGGATCCGGTGGGAGCGTAGATTCAAAATCGGGAAGTGCAAGCCCGGATCGAGGATCGTCGACCAGCAGAGCGGCGTTCTTTCAGCGCGGCAGCAGCGATCGTTCGAGCGTCGAAAGACTGCGAATCTCAACGAATCGCGACTCTATTCGCTCGAGCAAGGAATCAAACGAAGTCGACAAAGACAGCAAGGACATTATTGACGGGGATGTACGCTGTGACGAGGATAACGAACCACCCGGACCTGCGCCTAGCAGCAGACCCACGTCTCCGAGTAGTTCTCTCGGTAAATTGTCCCTTGATATTATTATGAATTGTCTGAACCATTTCATTCTTATCAGCTACGTGCTATTGTCACCAATTACTCTATTCTCTCTTACTGTCACGAGTAAGATAGAAATCGACAGTCATCCGCTAGTGAACTGTTTGAAATATTCTAAAAAAAATCAGTGCATCATTGCTTGCAGCTCTCATTTTTGTATCGCAATCTATCTATCTGAATTTACTACTCATAAAAAAATATTGACATTCCATTGTTTCATCATTATTGAAATCTCAACGTCTCGTCTATTCATTCATCTGTATGCTATCCGAGGTGCCAATAGCGCAAAACTAGCCCCAAGCGATGTTAATTATATTCGTTTATATAGCGAATACTCATACACGCGATATGCAGTACATAATCCGATACAGAAATGAAAAACTGGTGGCGAGGATCGGCACAAATTGAATGAATATCCATTCAAATTAATATTGTTACTTATTCTTAATCAAAATAGACGATCAATTTTCTGAACGATAATAACAATACTTGTTGAATTACAATAACGCAAATTTAAGTAATTTTAATATATTTAATTTTAAGTCTATTTTTCTGTTTTTTTTTTTTTTTTTTAATTCAAACAAAACGCTCAAGGTCATTCTACAGATTTTATACATTTTTTTAAATTACTACGGTTAAACTAAGATAGATAATAGTTACTGATAAGTTTTATTGAGAGAACGAGGAGAAACGGCATTGGTAAAGAGAAAAGTTGCCTCAATGTGACCCAGGCCAAGGAAACCTCGAAGGTTGTACGTCACGCTCCACCGTATTTTCCCTTCGGGGCTTATAAATCTTTCGAAGCTACTTTCAGTCGATACATTCCCGAGTTCATCTGTTTTGTGCAATGTCGACCACATGGAACAATGTAAAAGACCGCTGTGCCGTATGTCTCTATCTCACATTGACACAATTATTCTGGAAAACAAGACCGCCAATGTTCGACAATGAAACCATCTGGCGAATGGTTGGTTCCTTAATTAGGTCTCGAATCGATTGACAAGGTCTCACGTTTTATCTCGCTCTCATCGATATACCTCGACCGTTCTCTCGATTCGTTACTCTCTCGATTCAAACTCTGTACGCCACCACTGCCAATTATTAACAGTCCTAGAGCTGGCAAGTCACGTCGAACGGAAATTCTCTTCTTTCTTGTTGCAATTAGCAGTTCTCATATCGGATTCTCGAGACAAAATATAAAAAATTTTAATTCTGGAAAAGACTGTAGCGAAATGAAAAAATCTATTAAATTGAATCGGAGAACAAGTAGTAGCGCGTATCAACCGTGTGCTACTTAAAATAGTACTTCGTTTTAATAAAGTTTTAATTAATTCATGCAGGATTGGTAGGCGATCCAGTGGTGGCTTCGAGACTCTCAAATATTCACGGTGGTGTTGGACCTCATGTCGAGCTCGCGAGTGCTCGAAGATTGCGACTGGAGAACGAGAGATTGGTCGCGGAGGTTGCGAGGCTCAGAAGATTGCTGCTCAGCGGTGCAGCGAGAGGTGAGGTCGGTGGGGAAGATGCAGCTATCGAGGAAGAGGCGAGATTCGTTGCTCTGGAAATGGAACTTCAACGTGCCAGGGAGGCTCTTCACGAGCTCAAGGTCGACCGGAAGAGGCTCAAAGCCGAAAAATTTGATCTTCTCAATCAGATGAAAGCACTGTACGGTACACTAGAGGACAAGGAACGCGAACTACGTGACTTTATACGAAATTACGAACAGGTGAGTTATCTCTCTATTAAAAGTGTGCATGATGTATGTATTTAATAAAATTCAAGCTAAAGACTGTAGCACGCTGATCTGGAAAAGATCTCGCAGTGTATATATCGTAAAGAAAGCGTCGTTGAGCCCTGAATTCACCAAAGGGAGGACAGTAACTGCGCGAGCAAGCCCTATGAAATATTTCCATTAGACATTGCGGAATTTCTCATTTTCCTAAGTCGCAGCCTGTGGACGAGAGTCGGAGCAGGAAAACGAGGACCAACGACCCGCGAGAACTCGACCCGGCGAATATTTCATTCCGTCCACGCGTACCCCCGTGTCTCGCATTTCGACGCCTCTCAACGTAATCAACTGAGTGAACTCCGACCGGGCAGGAGAACGATTAAACCACTCTGTGCTTGCGAATCTCACTCCCTTCATTGAGCTTCCATTCCCCCGTCGTGTATACTTGTTTGCATAAATACCCGACTCGAAAATTCATCATCGTTGTATATTTTAACTCTCTCGATAGTCGAAAATAAAAAAAAACTTTCTTCTCAACAACCACCCGTCGGCTTGGTATCGCTATAGACCCAAACGTATTGGCGTCAATCCAAGTGGCTCGTATCAAGCGAAATACGACACTCGACAACCTTCTCCGCTTGCACTGTATTCCTTTTGAAAGTAAATCCTAAGAAAAAAATAATAATACACATTTGAGGACCTGGAAAAATATAAAACGGAGCAACCGAGAATATAAATTTAATACAATATCTGCAAATTAAGGAGGCAGTGACATCTTAAACTCATAAAAATGATATTGGTCTGCAAATGCAGATACGTAATTTTACAACCTTGCAAAGCCAATTTGGTCCATCGGTGCAACTTAAGCGACAACAAGTTCTGAATAGAAAAATATATTTGCAACAAGTTGAAAAATATTTGTTTAATATTTGCACTTTCGAACTGAAATACAAAAAAAAACATTTCAGTTAATATTTAATTATTTGGGTGCTTCAAGTGCTATTTCTTATCAAGTTACAAGATTTCGTGTGTGCAATTGTAACACAATTTTATTTCGTTGATTTTCAGGTGACTTAACCATCTTAATTAATACAACGAAACAAAATAGATACTTGCACATTGCTTCCTCATTATTTTCCATTTATTACAAAGCCTCGATTAAGGAAATATGTTCATTAAGTTTGGCTTCCTAATGTGTAAATAATATACAACAATGCGGCGGTTATGTGCAAGATTTTTTATTTTACTCGTACTTTGCATCTACTTTCTATACTTGTTTTAAAAAAATGGTAAAAACTGAAGCTTAGTGGTCTAAAATTTCATTGTTTCAATATATTTTGACAAAATTTGTAGCCAATAGCGAGAACTTAATGTTTAACTGATTTAACAAATTTGGGATCAATCGCTTAAGCCATTTACGAGTTACAGAAACTTTTAATTTTTTTTAATTCCGACAATCGTGAATATAAAAATGTAATTTTATTCTAAATTCGAACGTCCCTGTTGATTTTCAGAAAATTTCATACCAATTATCACGAACGTTATTACGTTTGTGTCTAAAGTTTTAATTCGTTTCGTCAGATGCTTCGAAAGTAGAAGCGATTACTAAAATGAAAAAATTCAAATTGCTATAAAAACCTAACTTTTCTACCGATCATCGCAAAATTTAATATCTCGAATCTCTGAATATTAGTTCGTTTCTATAAAAAATTTGAGTACAACTTATCAAAGTTTATGGAAGTTAGATGCACAATGTCAATTATTCAAAATCTTATAAAATCCGAATCTATTTATCGATATCGATCAAATTCCATACCAAAGATCCCAGAACCTTACTACAATTATAAATAACTATTTAGCTCGATAACTGATAATTTTCTACATTGAGAGCCTTCACAGACCTCATTTTAAAAAATTTCAAATTATCATTACTTTTGAATCCGTGCATCAAATTTGTGCTCTCCTCTATTAACGTGACAAGTTCGATAGCTTAACTCATTCATGAGGTACAAAGGTTTCAACTTTTTGAGGTCTTTTTTTGGACATTTCGCACAATTTTGAGTATATTCTCATCGAAATCTCAAAACAAAAAGTAATGAAACCAAAGCTTCTTAGCTTAGAAGCAATTAAAAGACATTTAAGTACAGTTTGTCTGCAGACATGCAACTAACGTATTTTTCTTTTAACTTTTTTATCTTGCAAAGATAATACAAAATTTAAGTGGCAATTCACTAGCTTCCGTCCAAACTTTCGCGTATTTACCTTGGTGCACGAAAAGTGATTGCTTGTGTTATTTCATCTAGCTATCTTAAAATCAAGAGCAGTGAGCCGCAGCTGCGGTTATAATTTATATAATATGTTTCTCCCCACGAAGAATATCTATAGCAAACCGTAAAAAAGAAAGAACAGAGTTCATGAGCCATGACCAAGGAGTCACCATCTCGTCTTTCGCTATTTTTCACTCATCTCATCTTGCCAGCTCCGGTATGTATCTCAGTAGCTCGCATGGAATTCTTGTCTTGTCGAGTTTTACGCTATTTTCCCTGATAAAGCTCGAAGTCAATTTTCCGTCACTTTAGCCTTCTCCCACCCTTTTTCCTCCGAAACATCGGGGTCATAATCCGCTCCATCTAGTCGCGGAGTGTCGATGTGTCACTGTGCCCTGACGCGTTTTGGCTTCGAGGGAAAGCCCAAAGGGGCAGAGACGTATTTTGCAAGCTGCTGGTATGCAACGAGCCGCAAGCTCCAAAGTTGAACCACCCCTGTTCTGGGGCAATCTTCCTTAGCAGATGAACCGCGTCACCCCTGTATCCACTGCTATGTATTCTCTTTCTCTACCCACCGAGAAAGCGAGAAGGCCGAATCCTCGTCGTAGACTTCTCTGGGAGAGCGCAACCCCTCGACAAACTCAAAAGGGCTTAACGTCGCCATACACGAATGCGAATCTACGAAAACGACTACGAGCCCGCGGCTATACGCTGTAATACGATGAGAATCGAAGGGATTCGACGACGAAGAGTATTGTCGCTTTCCTCCCGTCTTAAAGATATATACCTCGAACGTGCTGGGGGTTATTTTTGTTTATCCATCAAATCGCATCTATTCGGACGACCCTCGTGAACGCGATCATCGAACGCATAATAATCGACGGATCAAAGCCCTCATTTCTTGATTCTCGCATGTCAAACGTATAAAGGTACATATCTTCTGATAAATTATATCCTGTTAGCAACAAAAATTGTTCCAATTTATTTAATACCAATTAAAGTAATATTCGATGCTATACTTTTTTTTTATGTTGAGAAGAAATTCATTCTGTAGACGTCTCTTGGAATATGATCAATCGATTGGATCTGTCAAATGAATAGGGATATTACGTATTTAAATGTTAGTATACCGATAGAAGTGCAGGAGATTGGGGAGTGGAGGAAGAGGTCTAGCCGCGAATCATGCCCAAACACGTTCGAGTTTGATGGGAAACACTCCAACCGATTCCCAACCATTTTCCGGCGTGGACTACTACCGTCGTCGTCATCATTGTCGGTGTCGTCTTCATCTTCGTCTTCGTCGTCGTCGTCGTCGTCTCCGCCGTCTTCAGGCGGTAATCGCATTTCGAACTTTCCCCAATAACACCGCCACACCCTCATTTACTATATCTGTACATAAATGGTAAATGGTTAGAGCCGAGTTCTATATATAATATATATTTTATACATACAATATATATCGAACTCTGCTCTAACCAAGAAAACCGTCGTCCTCGATGACCGCGCGTTGTACCCAGATGCGCTTTATTTATCCCCGAAGGGGATAAGTGGATTAAGGCTCCGGAGGGTCTAACATCACTCCTCCAACTCTAAGAATGAATTCCTTCGTTTCCGCGGTAATGTTAATTCGATTGCGAATGATTGCACATTCGTCGCTACCTCTCCACTCGCTAACGACTATCTGTGTCAATTAGATTCGTTTCATCGCTCAATCGACAATTGAATACACGTCTTGCTCGCTGTAGTTTATTCGTTTCGCATGGTATTTTGGTGGTGGTTTTGGGTTAGAGTTACTGCCCGGACATGGGTCTCGTTCACCGTTGGTTTCAGCGGATGTGCGAAAACGAAGCGACCCTCGGGCGTCTTCAGCAACAAGGCGCTGGATTACCCGCGGAGGAACGAGAGCGCGAGAGAGAACGCGAACGCTGGAGTTTGCTCAGGGCTGCGAGAGACGAAGCTGATCGGAGTCTCAGCCTTGCTGCTAGCCTCGCTGACAAGGAAGCTGCCCTGTCACACGCACATGCGACTATCAAAGAAGTAAGTCAAATTATAATTTGTAGAAAATAATTTTTCATTACTTAATGATAATTTTACACGTTGTAAGGAATATTTTAATCGTTAGTGATACGTCACAACATGTATATTAAACTCATTTTATTTATCAAAATATTACGTCTGCTCAATTATTAATAGTTGATAATCTACTAAGATGGAGTGGGGGTTTCGTTTTTTTTTATTAATAAATTGTTCTTTTATCGGTGACAGAATCACATCCAAATTTCCCTAAGATCGTTTGTTCGTAACAGTGTTTTGATCTTGTAAAAAAATCCCTAGATCCGAATATAAAAAATTGTATGAGTTCAGTTTTTTTTTAAAATAGAAAATAATGTTGAAAAAATAGAATTCCTTCTACATTTTTCTATGTCGAATTAGGGGATTATTTTACATGATCAGAGCACCGTTAAGTACAATTAAATCTCGGGGATTTTTTAATCAATTTTTTTTACCGATAAAAACTTTACTTTTTAATTAAAGTCGGTTAAATTACCCCTTAAGCTTGACGTCTTTTTTTAATTAAAAAACGTGCATTGGACAAAAATTATTCAGGTTCATCAGATATACCAGTGTATTTTCCAATTGAAAATATCTAATAGAATTTAGACTTAAACGACTTAACACTGGATATCCTAATATTATTGAGAAATTGTAATAAACAATTAATACAAAGTTGCAACTTTAATGTATGAAACTAGTGATCGAGTATTAAAAAAAAAGAGTTATTCGTGAGTCTTAGAAGTTTCAATAATAGATCTTTGTATGAAATTATGAGTTCGACATGAGTTATAGAATTAATTTTATTCATCTACGCAGCTTCAACGTCAGCTATCCGAGAGGGGTGGCAGCGTCGGAGGAAGTGTGAATGGCACCGCAACACCTGGTGCAATGAGCAGCGGTGGTGGCGGCGGGGGAAGTGGAAGCGGATGCGGCATAATAATGCCTCATCTGGGTTCCCAGCAAGCTCTCATTGGCACTGAGCTTTGCGTTACAGCGGGCAGCATGCCGGGTAGCGCAGTTTCGAGCACGGGAGGCGGGCAAGCTGGTGATCGTGGAAGCTGCAGTGCTGACAGTGGAGTGCGGGGATCAAGCGATCGTGAGAGCGGAGGTGCCACAAGCGTCGGGGGAAATCTCTCGGACTCGACGACAGACGGTGAGCTTAACCCTCTTCACTCTGCTGTCTCTGTCTTTTGCTTTTCCTCTCGCGTCTCTCGTTGAAATTCCGTGGACGAGTTCTTACCGACATCGTCGTAGAGCGAAAACTGCTGGAGCAAAACGTTATTTCTCGTCCTGTACAGATCGCAAGAGAAGATTTCTCACTACAAGAATCGTAGAAAAAAAACTTTTATTGTTACTTCTCTAAAATTTCCTTTTTGTTTTTTAATCTCCGTAAAATTAATCGCGACACTGAAGGGTGCAACATAAAGAACACGGACGCGAAAGCGAGTTACGTAATAGGCGTGTGTGGGTCGAATGAACTTGTTCTTTGGTCGACTCATTGACTTAGGAGTCCTCCAGGAAGGCTCGAGCGAGTGCTCTCACACAACTTTTCAAGAGAGCGCCTGGGAAGATGAAGCTCAGGCGTCGAGTATACGCACGTACAACGTGCCACCCAGTTGATTTATAATATTCCCTATATTTCGCGCAGGCACGCCGACAATAACGGTCGAGGGAAGCGGCCTTGACATGGACAGCATCTCCGTGGTTTCCTCCGTGGCACCGCCGCACATATATCAATGTAAGTGTCCAGAACTAAATCTTCAAAAAGTTAAACGAAACAAACTTTTTAAAAAGATAATACGTCATCGGTATTACTTCTCCCGACTACTCGTCACTTTTAAACGCTTGCCACTACTTCTGTCTTTCTATATTTATTATGTATCGTCCTTCACTCTTCTCCAATCTCGATAACAATTTTAAACGCGCGGATCGTCTGGGTTATTCGTCTTCTGGTACCGAAAGGATTTTCGATGTTTTTTAATGCATGAGTATGACCTGAATCCTGTCAGACAGGAGGAGGCGTCCGTGTGCTCGATTCGCTATGTGTTCTTTATGTTGCATCAATGACATTGATAATCGACGATTCGGATATTATCACTTACATGTTTGAGGTACTCTCGTTGATCGAAGATCATCGTATCGTTTTAAATTGCATATGCTTGCCGTCGTACTCGCGAGATTGATCGACAAAAAAAAAGAAGAGAAAAAATCCTTTCGAAATGCGTACGCGAATAAATGTCAGTTATCATGATGTATCGTTGCAGCAGCCACCACGCCGAAAGACTGCAGCCCCACGCTCTCGCCACTCAACGCTTTCTCAAGGTCTATGGACAACTCTTCGCTGTCGCGCTCGGTCGAGCAACTCTCGAGCCCCATGGAATCCGAACCAAGAAGAAGCAAGCAACCTCCACCTGTCGTTCCACCTGCCGCGCACTCACGTTCCTCCGCCACAAGAGGAGGACCGTGGGGATCTATTTCAAGGTAAACAAAAAATATTGAAAGAAAACGAGATATCTCAACGACTTTGTATAGTTATATGGGCACGCGCTGGTATTTTTTAAGAAATTGATTCTTTCGATATGTTTTGAAATGTACCGTGGTGTAAAAAAAACTCATTTTTCTTCTAATACCACGATCATTGATCGATCATCCTGTATAATCCGATTTAAAGTAGATTTGGGTAAAATATCGTTGTACCGTGAAGTTCTACGTGTGCCTTGATGCGGAAGCGAGGATGTATAGTCGCTCGTCGAGGAAGCCAGCTCGGCTTTCCGTTCTCTTTCGTAAATGATGGATGCTGCCTCAGCGGAGCCCGACTGCAGCAGCCGGGCTTTTCAGACTACAGTTTGAGGGAAAGGAGGCTAACGGAAATTCACCGCAGTCTCTATTACTCGCAGCATACGGTGAACGTATACCGAAGGAACACGAGGCTACCGTTGCCTACATAAAAGCCACGAATTATCTCGGGCAAATTCGCGGCACTACCCTTTTTCAGTTAGCTACTCAATGTTTTCAGGCGTAGTGTGTGCTTAGCGCGGTGTGTTAGAACCTACGGAGGGGTTGCCGCGGGCTGAATTTCATTATAGCGAATCGATAATAGGTCCAAGAGTGGAAGAGAGTCTCGTGCCATTCCATCGAGTAGAGAGAACGGACGAAAAAGGGAGAAGTCGACTGAGTGAATAAGTGAAATGAACGCAAAATGGGGAATGAAGCACCTTCGTTCAGGGCTTCTCGTTCGATGGAAGAACACTTGTGCCCGATCAAACGGATTCAATTCACTCCCATTTGATACCGTTGACCGTAAAAAAAATAAAAAAAAACAGTAAAATACTAGGAAAAAAGGAAACTCGCTCCGTGGTCCTTTCCGTCCTTTCTCTCTCGAGGAACAAACATACTCGAGACCGAACTTCATTATGACAACTCGGCACGAGCGAAGCGAACTCTACAGGGTTTCAATAATGAACCTCTATTTTCATTGTAGGGTTTTTGCGCGGTCGCGACACCGGAAGACCGCAAACAGTTCTGGCGGTGGAGGCATTGGCGGCGGTGGAAGTACTGGAAATGAAGGACCTGATGGTTTCGATCCATTCAGATCGTGGTCTCCTCTCACGGAGGAGGGATACGCTGAAAAATTACGGTTACTGAGAGAAGCCGCCTCCGTGCCGATGGAACGATGGCGAGCACCCACAGTTCTTGCCTGGCTCGAGGTCGCACTCGGGATGCCACAATACGGTCCAAGATGCGCTGAGAACGTCAAGTCTGGCAAGGTAAATTCAGGTCTTAATTGAAAATTGTGTATTACATGATTTTTTTTAGTACCTTTCCCTTAAATACTTCCAAGATGGTAAATATGTATATGAGGAAAAATACATTTGATCAGTCGCTATATATATGATAATTCATAATAAATGTTATATACTTGAAATAATACTTTTAATATGTCCTATAATATATTCAAATAAATGTTGTATTATTTAAAAATAAAACAAGAATAAAGTTCAATATTTGTTCACGGAGAGAAGAATATGATTTCTATACTCGTGTTGTGGTGTGGCCAATGAGATCTATTACAACAATCCGCTAATTTTTTTCCATAAAGTAGCCATGTCGTTACTCTCCTTATGGGTATATGGGGTTGACAGTCAATCGTGGATTGATGACATAGGAAATGTGTAGAACAAATCGCTACACTGCCGGAATGTATTTTAAATGCCATACGAGCATAGGAACCATCGCCGTAATTCTTCTCTCCATGTAATATTAAATATAAAAAATGTATAATAAGCGTTGAGATACTACCTCTTGATTTGTCGTATTACATCAAGATAAAAAATATTTCATAAATAATAAGATTGATCGAAATTGTCGACATAAAAAAAAATGTTAAGATAAAAGTTTTCCTAAATGGGAGGTGAGGTTCATTCAATAATGATTGAACGATGTATATGCTGTACGATCGTAGGTTTTACTTGAACTGAACGACGCTGAATTGGAAGCTGGCTTGGGTGTAACCCATCCACTTCATCGAAAGAAACTCAGACTGGCGATCGAAGAACATCGACATCCGAGCCTCGTCCGATATCCCTGCATCGCTCAACTCGGACATACATGGGTCAGCTCCGAATGGCTTCCCGATCTCGGTCTCGCTCAATATTCCGAGAGCTTCGCTACGAACATGGTAGATGCCAGAATGTTGGATCACGTTGTTAAAAAAGAACTTGAGAAGCTTCTCGGTGTAACGAGGAAATTTCATCAAGCGAGCATTATGCATGGCATCAATTTGTTGAGAATGCTGAAATACGATCGTCAAGTAGGAATAATATAATTTTACAACTTTACAATGTAACAAAAATACGAAAGAGAGGCATCATGTTAATAACAATAATCATTTTTTAAGGCCCTCGCTGTAAGGAGACATCAGTGCGAACAGGTCGACGAGGATCCTCTTGTCTGGACCAATCAGAGGTTCATAAGATGGGCAAGAAATATTGATCTGACTGAATACGCTGATAATCTAAAAGGTGCGATAAATCTAATATAAATATTTTTATGAGAAATCACGTTCGTCTTAATATTTCCGTCACGGTTATCCTTTTTAGATTCGGGGGTACACGGTGCTCTGGTGGTTCTCGAGCCCTCTTTCACGGGTGACACGATGGCAACAGCTCTGGGAATACCGCCGGCAAAGCACATGATTCGCCGGCATTTGACCGCTGAACTAGAAGCCCTTGTTCTCCCAGCAAGGTACTCAATCTACTGTCATCCAGAGGGCACACTGGACAGCGCTCACTAATCCCGACACATACGTTTATCATGTTTCATCGCGACGTGTAAAACATCGCGTCACGGCTGTTCCTATTTTTGCTCGATACTAGCTAGTTAGAAGCGCAACGGAAGGCTCGAACGGCGGTTTCTACGATCGTTAAAATTCTAGCGCAGAATCTCACTCGCAATACCGTGGTTCTTTGAATTTCGACGCGTTCGAGAAGGGTCCCTGCTACAAAAAAAAACACGACACAAAAAATAGAAACGAGAATGAACGGAGTTGTCGTAAACGAGTGCCAGAAGATCCTCTGCTAATACTCTGCAAAAGTTTCTGATGGTTGTTTAAAGGAATTCCAAGCACCCGGTCGCGTAGAATATACTTAAGATGGGGAGGCTAGCGAGCGAGAGGTAGAAGAGCACTCGAGGCTTCGTAATCAAAGTGTAGTCTGCGATAAATAGGTAGATAGAAGAAAATAAGAGACCCGAGAGCCTTTCCGCGATGTCGGATCGATTTCCTCTCACCGTAGTAAAGTTTTGTCCTTCGATTTCAAACAGAGAACGACCGTTACTCTTCGAGCTCCCATTGCGAAATTACGCGCCAATCTCGCGATTTAATAACGCGCAATTCAATCGTGCAGAAATATCTTTCGAAATATCGGTAAAACTTTTTGATCTCGCAATAAAGAACAGTTTCATGAGCTTCAGTAAGCTCTCGTACTTTAAGCCTCCAGGGCTTTCGTCAACAGCGTCAATTATTCCGCGGCGATATGGGTACCGCTTTCTTATCAATAGCTCGCGGTCGATCCTAGGGAGGATTCTCGTCATCTCTATATCTCTTTCTCTCTCTCTATAGTATTGCTAATCCGCAGCAAAATTTAAAACCAACTGTCACGATTGAGCTTCGACGGAATATCGATGCTACGAGAACGAATAACTCTTATTATTCTATCAAGCAAAAACTCGTGAGTCCAGTCGTCCATGGATATAGAACCCAGCGTGGTTGATACGTTTAGTCGCATTAATAAAATCCTTTCTTCCTTGAGTACAAGGGGCGTAAATTCCATCGTCCGTAAATCATCACGTATCGATATCCAATTCGCTTTTCATTAATCACGCGGGTTTAAAACTCCGCAATCGTTGCTAATCTCATTGATATTTAAATCGTACTATCGTCGATTCCGGCTGATCGGCATTCCGGCGCTAAGCGAACGAAATAATCGGCCTCTCGCAATTTTTGATTGTGTAAAAAACCGCAGGGACCCGAACGCGCGCTCTATTGAATATTTCGATGTACACGGTACACGAGGATACTTGGATTTCAGCCAAATATCGACGTTTATATCGTGACGTTATAACAGCTTATGGAGAAAAAGGTTCTGGACATCCTTTCACATATTCCGATCGACTTGCCATCGGGGATACACTTTTTTATTTTACGAGCGACGAGTCATTCCCCATTCCCATTTTCGCAACGAAGCTGAAACTCGATAACCGCCAAGCTCTAGAGTTTTCGTTTTCGTTGTAACTCGACGTAAAATTCTTCGGATTTAACAGAGACACTGAAAATCAACATTCAGCCGACGTGACATCATCGGTAACGTTACAATTCAGCCGAATAATAATTCTCCTCATATAATTTCCGTCGAGTGTCCTGCTGCGATGTCAAGTTAGATTGCCGGTCAATAGACTCAGAAAAAAATTCGCGATAAGACGCGATGCCCTGGTCGCAGACACATGTCGACGAATCGGAACAAGATGAAAATTCGGCACGTGCTCGACGATCGTGGTTTAGCGTGACAACATTATTCATTAAAGTCGTCTCTTGATATTCGTCACCATGGATAGTTTGTCTTCCTTCAATTTTTTGTCAACTCGACGACTCGCACGCTCGGCCACGAACGTCTTTATATAAATGTACTTACAATATATAAAATATTAATATACACACGATATACCTGTTATACCAGAAATACACACACGTAGATACGATACCTCATACAGCCGACATAATGTACATATACAAACATTAATTACGTAAATCGAAGAAAGATAAAATGATGAAAAGTAGAGAAAAAAGTGACGCGGACAGCACCGAAAAGTATATTTGGTCGATACTCTCGGGGATTATTGCTAGACGGGTCTGCAGATTCCACTTGATTTATAACGGAAATATATAAAATAGCGTTACTTGGAAACCGTGTCTGACGTGGATCACGAATATCCATCGGTACCAAGTTACTAATGTAGCTGAGCCGTAGCCCACAGCTGCTGCCTGCACTGCACTACGCTATGTACAGCACACGTTATTATTAGTGATTGTGGTGTCATCCTTGATCAGTTTTTCAACAATCTGAGATACAGAGCACTTGGAATAATTTTCGGGAAAAAAAGAAAGAAAATTTATCTGATCCCTGACCATGGATCATGCCACTATGCATTATTATTTTCTTGATTTTAATTTGCCAATTTTATATTGATTATATTATCATTCTTGACTGTTCGATGTTACTTTCACAATCCGTTATTCGGCTCTAATGTGTCCCGTTATTATCGCTGATGACAAGTTTACGAAACTTTATATCCAGCAAAAATATGCTAAAGTACGAAAACGGACCTTTAGCAACCAAAACGAGCAACAACTCGGGTGCATTAGAGCCCAGTAAATATATTTCTCTATCAATGGAGCACAAAATGCTTGTGTATGTATATTTATGTTGTGACTAGATATTCATTATGATGATAAATGAATCTATGAGATCGGGCAGCTGCAGCGAGCCAATATAATCAGACTCGGATAGCAAAGCAAAGTAAAAAAATATCAATTTTCAAAACGACGTTTTAAAAGTAATTTAATGTTAAACAAAAAAATAATTAAAAAATCAAAATTCGATGGCATCTCGATGGCACGGATCGTTGCAGCTCGTGCCATACGTGTGTGTGTTGCGGTGTTGCCGAGGTATATACGTATGTGGCGCGTAGTTTGCGTTTACGCAAAGCGTGCATGAGAGTGTGTGGCGTGTGTGTAGAAGTCAGCTGGAGGTCGTCCCACGGAATCACATAGGAAGTCGTCCAATGAGCACTGTGAGCGCGGGTGGAAGTCTGGGCCGTGGAAATCGCGCTCTTCATCTTCAGCATCATCAGAGTTCACTTTCGGCCCTCCACATGGCTTCGGCGGCCAACAACTCTAATACGATTGACAGACGCAGATCGAGCCTCAGGGTAACGTACCGCCTCCGCCTATCCTAAACCATTTCCCGGCATGATAATCTCGGGGAAAATTAAAACTGCTGGTTAGCCCGGTTATTATAATTTTACGTTGTATAAGCAAATTATTTATTAGATAAGGATCGCGCGGAATGCGTAACCTTCAAGGATCTACGTATTTCGTGCAATCTTTGATTTATTTAGGGATACATATTAATATTATTATGTTATTACGTGTCTTGTTCTTAGTCCGGTACGATAATACCGATGCGAGTGCGACACGATATGGTTCAAGGGAGTGAAATATCACAATCGTGTATTAAAAATTCGTTTTTTTTTTTAAGATCTAACTCTTCCACCTCTTCGTATCGCCCGCTTACGGTTTTTGTCTTCTTACGATGCATCACAGATACATCACATTAACGCATTTTCCTTTCTTTTTGCGCGCACCCATCGAGTCTTGCCTTCATCTCTCATCTGCATGTTTGCATGGCTTGCCAACATTCGCAAAAAGTTACCCAATTATCCTTCGTCATATACATACGTCCTGACGAGTGAATTGATGAAAATGGAAACGGAGTGAAGACCGAGAAGGAGTGCCTGAGAGAATGAGAAAATGTGAGGCCCTTGCTGTGAGCTATGGGCTCGTATTACCTAACATTTGTCATTATCCCTGCATCCTGTGGATCGTCGCAGACCTGCAGTCTTCTTTACTTAAAAAAGGTTCGGTATACTCATTCGTTCATTAACTACATCTACTTAACATCTTCAACACACATTTGTCATATTATTGCGTTTGTTGCCCCGAGTAGTTTCTCTTCGCGAAGCTGTCGGTACGATGTCAATTAAAGATGATACACCGCTTCGATTGAGAGAAAGCGATTATCGAGGTTTTGATGAATATTATAATAATCCGAAAGTGAAATATTCGCAAGGCGGAACTGTTCGGCGTAATGTGACGAGATTCATCGATTTATAAAAAATCGATCGAACTACTCCGACTGTCTTTGAGCTTAGTAGCTGTGATCACATTCGCGATCGATAGATCACTACCGAATTACAGAGTGATAAAAAAATTTAACAAAAAAAAAGAGAGAAAAACAGAAAATACAAGCGACAAGCAAACCAAAGTCTTCTTACCACTAAAATTAGCGATAATACGAAACATTAAATTACGCATCGAATTCAAATAACTAAGCACGTACGTGTACCTCTCGCCACTTAATCGTTCGAACGTGTGGAAGGAGAATTTATTGAAAATATCGTCTCTGTGACTTATCAATAAATTCTCACGTGAATTATTGATCGATAAGCCGGGAATGGTTAAAGACTGATCGTTTATGAGCCTAAGCCATCATATATAGAATGCATATATCGGAGTGAATCAGATTCCACAAATTTATTCAAACGATAATTTTCGTATTTAATTAAATATATTACATTGACGATAAAATAATTCAATAAAAAATAAATAAAATAAATAAGTAAATAAATAAACATATGTTCGGATTCTGAATCGCTCTGTACAAAAGAAATTTAATGTTGAATGAATATTGCTATCCCGTAATTTGCTACTATTTGCTGTAAAACTTAGTTGTTCACTTTATAGAGTAATCCCACACGAAATATAATTATATTGCGAGTCGTATATACAAATATATACACGACATATAGAACTTTTTGCCGCAAAATATATTTATTATATATCTTGAAATATTTATATATCTCAGATATTCAATAACATCTTTGATATATATTTTTAAGATGTATTCGACGGATATAAAAAAGATATATTGAGGATATAAAACTTTTTCTCGTTATATATAATTTATATATTCTCAAGGTTATTTTATTTTCATAGGGGATATCTCTCGATAGTTTACATTTTTTTTTAAATTGATAAAATAGAACACCGAACACTGTATATATATATACATACATATATATATATATATATATATATATATCCATACACGAATCTTCCTTATGTATGTAAAATAACAAAGTAATCATGACCTAGGACCGCGCATATATTATCTATAGCTAGTGCGTATACATATTGTATATGATACGGTATACATATGCATACAAACAAGCGTAATTGCATTACAATAATCCATTATCTGCGATAACGAATCAAGTTTTTGAACGAACATCATGTTGTTCGTAAACATATAATATATGATGAAACGATTTGAAAAAAAAAAAAAGTAAAAGATCAGAGCATGAAATGCGATGAATGTGTAAATATAAAATGTGATTTCAATGTGGATGGAGCTTGGGTTCTTAACTGACCTATCTCATCCTTAATAGTTGTCGTGGAGGAGCTCTCAGGTATGGGAACTAAACACAGATTCATTGTACAACTTATCTGTCATATATCCTTATCCCTGTATCTTCAACATGTTGTTCCTACGGTCGACAGAATATAAAATTCACTGCAAAAATGTTGAGGGATCACGCACGATCTTGTATCACTCGAATCTCACATCGCACAACTAATTATCGATGAACCAAAAGTATCGATAAAATAATAATGCTGTTGAGATTAATGGCAAAGTTATCATCCATCGAATATCACTGTCAGCAAGTTTGATTGTATCGTTGTATTTGTATCTCGTTGCTTTTTCGACGTCATCATTTTATTATCAATTAGCGTCATCTGTACTCACCAATTTAATTATTTTGTATAGATTTTTGGTTTATTTATTGTCGAGGAATGTTATTTTATGTAAATTGCAATGACGTGATGAACGGGAGATACAATCCTGTCCTGTCTGTTGCCCCGAGTTGAAAAGCCCTTTCCTTGCAACGTAGTTTAGCAATGGTTCTGGATTTCGTAGTTGCTTGACCTCACGTAGTTTCATTGTAGATTAAAAGAGTGAAAAAATGTACGAAGAAGACGAAGAAGAAGACGAAGAAGAAGAAAATGGTTGTCGGTGGGTCCTCGTTGTACAATAGTGGAATTGGATTTACAGGGTTCTCTGAGTCGCGCGTTCGGTCTGCGTCCGAGAAGCGAGAAGGCATCACCGTCCTCGTCGTCGGATACCGGAAGTCTGGCTAGCCAGTGTCAGTACATGAGCAGTATACGAAGTAACTCACCGCCACCCCCGCAGCTTCCACCGCGACCAATGGCTACAGGGGGCAAGAGGCATCGCAGGGTCAAGAGCATCGGTGACATCGAGTACATAAGCAGCGCGGCAGTGAGCACGCCCGTCTGACAAGAGGACAGGCCCCACCATCCGGGGCCTTATCGGAGTCTGAGCGAGCGCGGATACTCGTCCTCCTACTCGTCCTCGCAATACGGCTCTTATTCAGGATACAGCAACGTCCTTGCACCGGACTACTACTATCAGTCGCCGAGTAACAATTACTATCAGCTTCAGGGTGGTTATTACTCGCCTCAGAGTTCTGGACCACCGTTTCCAGGAGTGCAAAGATACGGCAGCCTCGCTGAGGAGGCTTGGCCGACTTCTGCCAAGGAAGAGCTCGTTGCTCCCGCCAAAAGTAATCCAAGAACTTACTTAGCTTAGCTCAGAGCCCTTGCGTTTGTCGAGTTGCCAAAAAAAATTGTAACGGCATGCGCGATACAACGCAACCGATTCATTCGGAGAAATACAGACTAAGCACGGAGACCAAAAGTTCTCTTATGAATTTATGTATGATTTTCACGTTTTCTTCTTCTGTTTTTGTTGATTTTTTTTTTTCACGATCATGACCTTCGATCTTCCCCGGAAGACAACCTACGATGGACCATTGATTGATATATCTCACGCGCGACCAAAGTGACGATTGGACTCGCTTAGAATAATTACCGTCGCCAAATTGTATATTCGCGTCGTTATCGAAGATACAATGCATTCCATTCACTTCTGAGCGGTGCTCGCTATCACACTGTCGAGCGCCGTTATCAAAACTTGTAATTATATAATATTGGAATTGCGAGGAATCGCAACGAAAAAAGATAAATAATATTATGTGTATGTTGATGAATTTTTGACTGACTGTTACGAACGGTTATGTAACTCTATCTTTGTCAGGTTCGTATATTTCTCTTTTATTGTACTAACTTGTCTAAGTACTCTCTCTTTCTTTCTCTTTCTCTCTCTCTCTCTCTCTCTCTCCACGTCGCGACTATATGTATGCGCATGCGGTATAAAAGTTATCGACGTCACAGCTCTTTAAACTATCTTTTACAGAATTTTCTTACGATTATTTGCTACAAAAACTTCCCCGGATGAACGATCTTACGTGCGTAATGATAATTTTGTAGATAATATTTAACTCCGTATTTATTCTTAGAGTGTAATATCTCGATAAAATCTTAGTCAATTGCCGAATGTTCGTGATTTCGGGTTAAGTGACAAGGATCTGGACCACGATTCGAATGCCGAAATAGTATTGTCGTCGTTTTACGAGATAAAACGCGAAATAATACGAGAGGTATTGTATTTTTCACGTACCTAAGTGATTTATTTTACTAAATTAATTTAGGTTTTGAAAATTATTTAACCGAATGCACCAGGCCGCCGGAGTGCTGTTGTGTTCACGAAGAAAAATAAGAAAATAATAAAAAATATATATAAATCGTAATTTCGCTTGTGTGGGCGCGCGCCTCGAAATATACATAGCGCAATTGAAATTCGCTTGAGAATGTCGTCCTATACGGAATCCACAGATATTGGATTTAAAGAATAATTATTTAAAAGAGAAACAAACAAACAAACTGTAAATGTGCTCAGTACAGGATGTATATATGTTTGTGTGAGCTGTAATAATATTTAAAAATGATAAAAATAAACTAATTGCCTTCGAGGGGGTTGTGTTGTCAGTCTTTGCGTCCTATTCACCCATTGAAAACTACAAAATGTAGACATATTTATATTTTATTTCTATAAACTATTGTTCAATTGAATAACCAAATAAACAATACATGCATCATCATCCGAAAGAAGTTTTCTATTGTACCGATAGTCCCTCCCGATCATCCCTCGAAATACTGCAGCCTATAGACATTTACATTTAATTTATTTACTATTTTTTACAAAATCTATTCGATTGATCAACCAATAATCAACTAGGTCAACCGACTAGTACAATCTTAGATTTATGATTCACTTATAATAAGATTTATGGTTCATTCGCTAGGACTTAGATTTGTTTGCCATAAATTTATTGAAAAATTCCCATAATAAATCTATCCGTATCGAGGAGGATTGTTTCATTGCGAATTATTGCCATAAATCTAGAATCGTGCCAGTGGTTTCACTTTATTAATTTATCAACCGTATACTTTTTTTATTTTTACGTCGTTATACGCACTATTGCGCAACTGAATAGCTAAATAAATAATTTCTGAGTGATACGAAAGAAGTTTTCAGTTGTACCTATCATTACTCGAAAAAACACGTATTCGCGATAGTATTTTCATGTCCATCATTACAATCACTCGATATACGCAAAGTACATTCCTCCTTTGGTCGTTTCCATTAAGTTTGTAATAAATATCATACATTCAATATTATTTGATTATCGAAAGATAAGATTGATGAGAAGAATTTTAAGTTTAAGAAAACCATAAAAATAATATTTTTTATCAATGATTTTTTCTTCATAAAATCATAATGCTAGAAAGATCAAATTATACTTTTTTTTTCTCAGTAATTTGCCTATTTTGTCAAAAGTAAAGAAAAATTTGACGTACGTGTTCACATACAATGGATATATAAAAAAAAGTTATAAAAATATTAAACTGTTTATTGAATATTTACAAAAATCTCTTATTTATGAAGGCTTATACGCTAGAGTCGATTATCTGTTAAATTGGCATCTGGTTGAACGAATATCGATGACAATAAGGGTAAAGCGCAACGTTGGAAGACTGCGACTGCGGATGGAGCAGACGACAGTTTGATCATGCTCCGATGTTCGGCGCCCTCGGTGGCAGTTGACCGAGTGAATATACGTGCAATGACCAAAAGTACTCCGAAGTAATTGATTTCTCGTTAAAAAATTACAAAGAAATAGTGAAATAAGTGGTTTTTGTAATACGAGTGGTGAAATTAAGGATAATCGAAGAGTAAAGAGTGTCTCGGAGGGTACGGTACTGCGAGAAAATCACGATCCACAAAGTGTCCGTAGTATTCTATTTTCGTACGCTGCTCCGACTGAAAAGCCACAATAACCTCAGAGCGGAAAATGAGTAATATCTGGTCATCCGGAAAACCGAGAAGAAATTTTAAATAGTCGCTGTCGAGTCCAGGTGTTTTAGAATATTTAGATGATGTCATGGCGTGTTATCTACCTTGCGAAGAGACAAAATGCCTCGTTAAGGGTAAAAGCAATGCATCGCTGCAAGTGGATCACATGAGTAATACGCCTGTAAACAACGAGTGTTTACGAGAGTCTGTGAATTTCAATAGTGAATTTACATTCGTAAACAAGAATACTTGGCTCGGGGACAAATTGTTCACGAACGAGGTGGAAAAAAATTTTTTATCTAGTTTACGTGCCTCGACTATGTCACGCTTAATGTTGTTCATCGATTTTTGTAACACCTTCGTAACAGTATACAAGAAAACTGAGAATATTCAGAGAAAAATGGGAGGCGTAGCGCCTCTCATGAGGTTTTCCTTCTTCCTGATTACTCTCTTCGTTATTATTCAATTGTTACCGCTGACTGACGCGTCCGAACCGCTAAGGAATCCGTATCAGATATTGGGGGTAACTAGGCACGCGACTATGCAAGACATACGCAAGGCGTACAAAAATCTTGTCAAAGAGTGGCATCCGGACAAAACTGATCATCCAGCCGCAGAGAATAAATTTGTTGAAATTACAAGGGCTTACGAGGTAACCCTTTGTTATGTTTCGTTCGTCAACTATCCGTCTTACAATGATAATAACTGATTTTATATTTATTTTTCTTTCAATTAGCTTCTGACCGATCCCGAGAGGAGAAGAAAATTTGATAATCATGGAATAACGGAGGAAGGTGCCACCAGACAAAGAAGAGACAACAGTCACTTCCATATGCCGGATCCTTTGGAAGAAATATTCTCTGGAAACTTCAAATTTCATTACCAAAATCGTGATATATCGTTTTTTCATAAAATGAGCATCACTTATCGGTCAGTAAAGCTTTAAGATTATCAAAAATTATGAAATTATATTATACGTCAATAATATGAGATAGATGTACCAGTTGTGTCGACTCTAGCTTTTTTAAACTTTAAACGTACGTCATGAGACAAATAACTATTAAAACAACCTTGTTCTTGCATTTTCTTACTTTGATATTCTGACAATTAAAATCCTAAAGTCTCACTGAAGAATTATAAAATAGGAAATAATTACAAAGTTTGCTATTTCACATTCCATGACCATGGGCGCTTATGTCGTATTCCAACGTTCTTGAACTTTTATAGAAACCCTGCTTAGAAAACCTGATAGATTCCTACCCAAACCAATTAAAACCGATTAATTCGCAATCAAAATGAATCGCACGAATCAGAGGTTTATGAATTTTTCAAACAGGAAGTACAAGCAATAACTTTGAAGAAGTGGCACATTCTATTGAATTCTAAAGGCAAAGACAAATGGCACAGTGGCCGCAACCGGTGCATCTACTCTATGTACTCGTTTGAGATACGAGTCAAGCCTTTTGCTGCGAGTCCCCTAAGTTTAATTAGTTACACTTTATTTTTTCTAAATTCACAATTCTCAATGCGTTATTTTCTGTGAGCATGTCTTTGGTCATGGTCTCAATCTTGTTATCGATTTCGTCTCATAACAAAGCAATTGAAACATTTACAGTTTGTAGTTTTCAATGTTGTTAATTAATGTAATAGCTCAAAAGTTTTTCCCTAACTAGAATTCAATAGAATTTTTTATGAAAATAAAATATATTTTTGAGAATACAATCGTCAGATATATCTAAAAATATATTCAATAAATATAATTTTTTTGTGAACAATAGATGAAACATCTACTTTTATTCTTAATCACCGTATATATCGTATTATTTAACAAATTATCATAAAATTATATTTATCGATGAAATATTTATATTTACAGAACTTATGAGAACATCGTAGTTGCCAAGAGCTTCCGCACGCCGCATTTAATTCTTTTTTATTCCGATTGGTGCTTCGCATGCCTACAAGTAGAGCCCACATGGCGTAGGCTGATAGACGAATTAGAACCACTCGGTGTGGTATTGATGACTGCACATGCTGAAAGAGAGCCCGCATTTGCAAGAAGAATGGGCGTGCACTCGCTACCTTGTCTGGCGGTGACGCTGGACGGTAGATCGAGCATTTACAAGGAATCACTGTTCAGTGTTCAAAAAGTTGTTGGTATGGATCGAACCCTTCGTCCAACGATTAAATTATTTAACAAATAATGGCAAAGCGATGAACCAACGGTTTAATTGTACACTTTTATATTCAAGCAGAATTCCTAAGAGGCAAATTTCCGTACAAGTTGATTCGCAACATCAACAAAGATAACGTGGACAACTTCCTCTCTGGTTGGGTCGATAACAGAATTCGAGCTTTAATATTCGAGAAAAGAGATTCGGCAAGGTTGCGATACTTGCTCACTGCTTTTCATCACAGGGACCGCGTTGCCTTCGGCTTTGTTCAGGTACAATTATCAATCAAAAACTTTTGACCATTCCGAGCGTGCAATCCGATTTGTTTATTTATTTTATTTTATTTAAAAAAAAAAAAAAAATTCTTTCACAGGTTGGAAAATCTGACACAGAATCTATTACTGTGAAATACAAAATATCAGGAGATCTGGATACTTTGCTCCTGTTCAATGAAAATTCAGAGAAGCCTATGGCCTCCGTCAGTATGAAAGATATACCTAGCGGGACGATGCACAACGTTATTGCGAATAATAAATTTTTAATGCTACCGCGACTCTCGAATCAAGCGATGTTGGATTCTGTTTGTCCACCCGAGTGGCTCAGACCGCAGAAGCGTTTATGCGCTATACTTATATCGCAGAACAGCCCGGTGCACGATTTTGCGCGACACAAATTTCGACAGGCGGCGATCGAAGCACCTTACAGGTATGCGACGAATACATTTTTTTTAAATGCTCTCTACAATCGTTTAATCGTCAATTTATTTAATCTGAACTCAATCGATAGCACGGAACGCGTGAGATACACTTATGTATTCAAAGAAACTCAACCTGAATTCGTATCGGCCTTATCGGCTGGTGAGGGTAGCCCATTGGATCCATTGTTGCATATCGTAATCATATGGAGGCGCGACGCGAATCATCTAAAATACGAATGGCTTCCATCGGGTTGGATCGAAGCGGCACAGGATGAAAATCAGTGGAACGAGACTCGAAGAAATTTGGAGCATACCTTGCAGCGACTTTTGCGAGTTTCCGAAGCTTTGCCTTATGCAGCGAAGGTCGACGAATTGGCCGATGAACACGCACAAGTATGTCATCAATTTCACGGTATATCGTGGTACGCGAATGAACGTGAACTTAAAAAATTTCGTTAATTTTTTATTACTTGCAGGGTACGGTGGACAGACTGATAGGAAGGGCATTGTTGGCAGTCGATTATTTATCCGATAATCTTACCAAAGAACAGGTTTTGCCACTGATGTGGGGAGTCGCGACTCTCATTATTATCGGTTTTCTCGGCTACGGAATGTCGTATTTAGTGTAAGTTACGTTAAGTAATAAATAATCTGAATATTTTATTGAGTACATTCCGATGAAGTATTTTAACATTTATATTAAATTATAGAAAAATGGAAGAAATAAGCGTGCAAGCGAAACGCGGACAGTGCAAGGAAAATTCTAAATCGGTGCAGACTCAGCCACAATTGAGATTGCACGAACTCAGGGCGGAAAAGTATAATGGACTCGTGCGACTTTTAAAACCGGGCTGTCGTACAATAATATTGCTGGTTGATTATCAGACCAGATTGAAATTGCTTCCAGCATTTCACAGAGCCGTTTGGCCTTACAGGTATGTTCGTTATATTAAAAAAAAATTAGTTTATCACAGCTCGTTATTATAACAAAAAATGAATAAATTGTCGACTGACGTGCACTCAAACTGCTTTAGAAAAAATAAGACTCTTATGTTTGGGCACTTGTCTATGGACCGTGGTATCGACTGGTACAAAAAATTGCTGACGTTAAGTTTGCCAGAGCCAAAAGAATTAAACATAAATCCTAAGAACTGCGTTGGTACTGTGCTTGCTCTAAACGGGCATCGAAAGTACTTTTGTATGTATCACGCGAAGCATCCCGAGTGCAGCAAGGGAAAAGGTGCCAGACGAATGGAACGAATGACAAAGCGACTTGGTCGTCGATCGGATGACGCTGAGGCCGGAGCTTTTATAGGTTTCGACAGCTCTAGCGAATCTGAATTCTCTCAAGACGAGGTAAGCGCTTCAATGGAATTCAATTAGCCGCTCAACTCTTTTATCGGTTTGTTAAATATTTTTCAAAATAAAAATAATCATTATTTATTTACAGATGGAAAGTAATGTTTTATATCAAGACAAACTTCTAGACGGTTTACCGAATTGGCTCGATAGATTATTCGAAGGTTTAACGCAACGCTATTATATTAATTATTGGCCAGACTTCACTGCCAAGTAAGAAAAGGCTAAGCGTGCTTGTGGTGAACGGTATATGCCTTTTGAAAGAGAAGAAACAGTGTTTTAATTCTAGTCAGCGAAGCAAAGTGCTAATGAGCGGGCTCTGCTGGAACTCTATATGAATAAGTACAGATCACGGTCCTGCATAAAGACAAAACATATTCATTAATGCATTCTATGATTTATTATTACGATTTCCTATATTATCATAGGGCCTGTATAGTTTATTGATTTTTTAAATAAAACCCTGACTGCTAAAGAGAATACACAAACGAATTGGAAAGCAAAAGAAAATGTAATTAAATTCAATTCATTGTATTTTCGTGATACGATCGCGTTAAATAAACTAGTCACCACGAATATTCGTGCGTTTATATTGCAACACAAATTCAATTAAATAAAATTCATCGTATTTTCGTGAATCAATCGCGTTTAATATTCTAGTCACCGCGAGTATTTGGCCATTCGTGTCGCTTGTGAATTATCGTATATCGTATAACATATACGAAATTGAAGACAAATCGATTATAAGCAAATTCGAATTCACGTAAATGAATTCTCTTTGGCGTCGCTGTCACATCATTGCATATACAATGAAATAATTGCTGTGATGTTATAAGCAGAATTATTAATTTAATTAATTAGTTGTGATTATTTTTACAACAGTGAGCAAATAGGTTTGTTACATTGCGTTTACTGCTTGTGCAGCTTACGATACACACTGCATCCCCAACTGACAGGTATCACTGGGTTTTACGATTACCCGTTCATGTTTCGTTGTTCCCAATCTAATTCCAAATGTCTACACTTGGCATGAGCGGTTATTTATATTACGTGTATACTAATAGTAACTAAATACGAACGGCGCAATGGCTATTGTTCGTTTTATGTTTGACTATCGATATAAGTAGGTGTAATTACAGCTAACGCTG
Source organism: Cylloceria caligata (assembly GCA_963942595.1). NCBI lineage: Eukaryota > Metazoa > Arthropoda > Insecta > Hymenoptera > Ichneumonidae > Cylloceria > Cylloceria caligata. The sequence goes on from OZ012708.1 coordinate 45,539,518, forward strand.
TAACCCCAATCTTTATAGTCTTAAAAACAAAGGAAGAAACAAAAAAAAAGAAGCTAAAAAGATATATTGCCGCAAACTAGAATCGTTGACACCTGCAACTTGATTCCTGCATCATAAACAAAAAAGATACTCTGTCTTTCTCTCTTTATCTATTTCTACTTCTATCTCCTACTCTCGATTGCACAGGCAATTCATTCCTCGCATTTAACAAAAAACGATTTTTCCTACTACAATTAACGTGATCACGCCAATGTTTTACACGAGATTTTGGATCAACAACTTTTTACGGGATACGGTTTTGAATAACCGTACACTTTTCCGTGTTTGTCCAATGATTGATTTACCAAGTGGTTACACCACGTATTGTTGAAACTCATATCTTGAATTAATGATATTTATAAAATATATTTAATAATTAATATTACTTAAAATTCATGAATTCGCTGACTTTACAGATTTATTATCGAATCCTGAATAACATTATTTAATAATACTTAATAGGATCAAATATTTCCTGACAATCTTTACCGACGTGATTACGGAATATATAAAATGCGCGCGTTAAACTTGGATTATTATTGATGAAATATCATACATTGTGAAGATTTCTTCGATGCCACGATCCTCCTTTGACACTTACTACCGCATTATTCTTAAAATACTCGCATACTATCATGTGCCACACGAGGATGGTGAAATTCTGTTGATTGCTTAGAGCATCATAGTGAAAGCGAGTATAATCCGAAGAAAAAAATCATTTTTAAATGAAAAAAATCGGTTTTGGAAAGTCTGATAGCACCATAACTTTAAAAGTTTTATCTTGTTCTACTGGCACATATAGATAACAAGAAATATAAGACAGGTATAGTATATTTGACAGTTAAAGAAAAAAATTAATTAAAGAGAAACAACTTAACTATTAAACGTACGAAATACCATGAAATTTTTTATGGGAACGAATAAAAAAAACAAAAGAAGAACAATCTTATCCTAGTTCTGGATTACTATCGATTTTTTATGTATATATATACTCTAAAAGAGTTGTACCACGTAGCAATGCAGTCAAAATGACTTTATATAATGATTATTATAATACAAATTACTACTGATTCCAGTTCATTACGAAATATAATGAGATTATGAATTGTACGACGCCTTAATCATTCCCCGTTGCATAATTTCACGTTAAACCGTCATATACTCGTGTGAGATTTATTCATTAACGTATTATAATTTATCTCGGTAGAACAAAAATTGTTATTCTTTTATTTTATAGATTTTTTTTTATCTGAGATTATGTTAAATAATAATGTGAAGCCCAATTTTGTTTTTAACAAATAACTCATTGTAATTAACTGTACTATCCGGTAACGTAATAAGTTCTCACTTGCCGAGTTTCCACCGACACTGAGATCGAATTAAAACGGGTGCGATATCTTAAGAGTCTTTAGTCTGTTTAGGATACGCGATTGGCTGCTACCTGACACTAATTTAAAGTAATTTCAGTCTGATTTAAGTTTCAGGTCGAAACTCGGTAATCTACGGACTTTGCGATACAAATCCTTGCTTTTCTCTGTCAATACACATTCATTTCGCACTTTAGGTTCTAACAGTGATAGCAGTCATTGACATTATTCATATATTTCTCGATGTTATAAAATTATCTTGCCGCCACCGAAGTATAGGCGAATGAATTCACACAGACACAATGTTAGTCCCCCTTGGACCCTTCCGCTGGTTGAGATTATTCCAAATCCCTATCTATGATTAGAAAATTCCATGGAAATCGATTCAAGCTATCAACGCGGTTTAAACCTCGATCAATTTTTGTTTTACTTAGTTTTAACACGCAGTGTTTAAATGCTGATCGACAGTTATGGAACGGCAAGGTAAACGGACAAAACATAACTTTGAAACCAATTGATTTGCAAGGGGATTTTTATTTAATGAATTTCAATCGGTTTCAATGAAATTTTCTAACGAGGACTTGGAACCTGCTCCAGATCCGGATAAGTCCCCTTTGCCTCTTCACCTTCCTCCTAAGGTTCAATGTTAGTGTCGAGGGGTAGAAGGTGTCAATGATAGGAACAAGGGAGGTTCACTGATAATTTATGAAGGTACTCAACGGCCGAGCTGTACGAAACCCTGGTAATGCATCGCAGTCAGCTGCATAAATTAGGTAAGGGAAAACTAATAGTTAATACGAGTGGCTGATATATTATAATACTTCAGGTTTATCGTGCAAACACGACAGACTGTAGTGTTTTTTGCTCTATCCTTCTATCGGATTTTTTATTAGCCAGAGATATATTAAAGACAGCGAGGCTTATTACTAATTGATCAGACATTGATCATACCTCAAGGTTCGCGTTATTGAATTATAGTCAGCTTCATAACACAGATGAGGGATAACTCTTAGTAAATATGAATGATGAAGGGTTAATGTAAAAAGTAAGTACTTCAGGTTACATTGATTTTTGAGCATTATTTATTATAAAAATGTCTTACGCCTCGGCTTAAACTTGTTCGTGTGAATGACAAAAAGTATTTATGAAAACAGTAAAGATTAGCACTAACCGATCAGACACTAAACAATATTTAAAGGCTCGCGGTATTGAATTATAGTTAGTTCCGGAAAGTACGTGAAGGAAAACTAATAGTTAATTCGAGCATTGGAGGGTTAACGTAGAAACTAAATACATTAGGTTACATTAATTTTTCAGCCTTATTTATTATTAATATGTATTACACCTCGGCTTAAACTTGCTCTTATGAAGGACAAAATGTATTTATGAAGACAGTGAAGATTAGTACTAACTGATCAGACACTAATCGTATTCAAGGATCGCGGTATTGTATTTTGTAGCACAAATATTGATTATTCGATCATCATTGATACCACACTCTTTAAACACCAAGAGTCACGTCGCGATTCGTAATTTATAAATTTTCAGCGAATATCACTTAACGTAGTTGTAATATCGACGCTCACAACACGCTTCGAAGAATTATGAATTTCGTATGCCCAGAGCTTGTTCCAGTTCGGCTCTTTTCTGTTGAACCTTCGTGTAAAAGTACCGACACACGGCTTCCTGCGCCCAGGGCTGATAGTAGAATTCAGCTCTTCGTTCCTCTTCCGGATTACCGACAACGTCCGTCATTGTTTTCAAATCTCTGGTCTGAGATATAATCCACTTGTTTATGAATTGTTGAGGATCTTTCGCGAAACTCAAAAAGAATTCGCGATTTGTCTTAAGTTGATTGATCGTCTCAACGGTTTCATGTATCTTGTTGTCGAGACTTTGAATTTCTTGCTGGCTCGCCGTCGAGAGCAGGAAATTGTTCATCTGAGTCTTCAACGTATCGTCGACCTCAACGTCGATGTCGTAGCACGCCGTTTGCTTAGTTTCCGTTCCTGATAAACGAAACGAGCATCAGTTTTCTTTCTTAATAATGCTGCATACGTAAAAACAATGTTTAATTGAGTATTTAAGAATTGAAATAAAAATTTCCGAACCTTCCACACTGATAACATGATTGATAACGATAGGATCCGGAGGATGCAACAACGGATTCAAACGTTGTGGAATTTCGGCAAATTTCATTCTAGGACAAGCGAATATTTGCTCCAAATACTTGTCGCAATTAATGAACTCTCGTTCATGGCTGTCCTGGAGTTTGTGCGTTTTTATGTATTGCCAGAGAGCTGAGATGATAACTGGTCGTGTCTGGGTGTGAACTCCTAGCAAACGAGCCAGACGTGGATCTAATTTAAACTGTGAAATTCAAATTTAATATAATAATTAGAGTAACGAAAAAAATGATCATCTCGACGTTTATGATACCTGCAAAGGCTGATAATCTAGAAGCAGGAGTATAGTGCATCGCACATTTTTGTCTCCCGGTCGTTTAACTTGAAAGCCATCAGTCTCTTGCGTCGTTAACGTACGATGCCACTCGACTAAGTGATTATCGGGTCCGTACAAATCCTTGTCCAATTCTATAACCAAACTCTTGAAGAAGGAAGAAAATTTCCTTTTCACCTGAAAAGAAGACGAGGGAATAAAATAGCCCATCTAAAAGTTTAATTACTTCAACGACTAATGTCAGTCGAATTATCAGATCATCGAACCTTGTTAGGATCGTTTTTAGTGTCGTCCAAAAGACGTCCCTCGACTCGCAGTTCCCACGAGGCGACGGAACCCTCCTGACCTTCACCTTCTCCAGCCGGTTTGGCTGGATAAAACGTATTTGATATAAATATCCGCAACTTTCTTTTTTGTTTCATTGGCCGTTTAAGAGCCTCTTGAATATCAAGACGTTTTCTCATAATCGTAGCATCCAATTTACGCTCAAACGCGAGTAAATCCATATACGCTTGCGACTCTGGCACCAAGTCGCGTACTTTCTGGGGCAATATCTTGTCCGCCAATTTCTTCTTCTTCTTAGAAGTGGAATGTGAAAAATCACTGTTCCAAAAATACCTGGATGAGTATTCGTGAAAATGATAGATTGAAAAATTAAAAGAAAATTTGGAAACTTGGTAAGTGTTTACGGCGTGGGCCGATGCGTGCGCTTATTGTTGGAATGCCGAAATGAAACAAATAAACATGATATGAGCATAGAAATGAAGATACACAGAAACATAATCTCCAATCTTTCACATTTTCATTATATTTCAGAGGGCCGAGTAAATACAAAAGCGAATGAAAAATTGATAAATTATTCATAATTATCTATATAACTCTGTACAAAGCATCTAATTGTACTAAACTTGATTTGCCTTGACCCTCTTGACGTAAATTCAATTAATAAATAGTACAAAAGACTTACGGCTTCTGTTGGGACATTGGTATACGTTGATCCGCGCTCCGTTTGTTACCAGGAGGAGCGGGCATAGGTCCCTGCCGCATCGCGGCGTACGGTTGATTCGGTCGCATTATACCGCCAGGACCGGGCGAGCTTCCCATTTGAGGCGGCGGAGTAAATCCGGATCTCTGTTGCATCTAATTTCAAATGACAATATATTCTACGAACAAAGATAAACCAGGATAAATCGATGGATAAAACTGGCTGATTCTACCGGAAAGTTTGGTCCTGGATACTGTCGCAAGTTCGGAGGTACCGACGGAGGTGGATAACGTTGCGGCGGTGGGACATTGTTTCCGGCTGTAGGAACTGGAAACCTTTGCGCCATTCTCGTTGCCTATAGACCGCTCTGTAATTCACGTATTGAATACCATTAAAGCATCGGAGTATTACGAGCGTGGGTATAACCTCACTCAATAATCAAAATATAATTTTCCATTAATTTCAGTGCACAGAGTACGTCGAAACGATAGATTTAATCAATTTTTCGTATGATTAATAATTGCACAATTTCAATACGTGAAAAAAAACGAACGAAATTCAATTCATCAAACACTCTTAATTCGCACTGGCTCTTTCCACCAAAATTTAAGTCACGTATGGTTATTATGTATTAGATAAAACACTGAATTGCATTATTAAAAAATGACGAGATAAAAATATTTATTTTTACCAATTGTGCAAGTTGATATAATTGACGGTAATTGCTTTAAAATCGTAATTATTATTACTTTGACGATATCCTACGCTTTATAACGCCTAGCCACCTAGCACCTAGCATAGCCTCGTTACCTCAGACTTCAGGTTTCAGGTCTACCAACGTTAAACGTACAAAGATAGCTGGATATTACTAGAAGAAAGTTTTTTTTAGATTACTGCCCAGCCTGCGTGCATTTAATCTGGTAACCTGATTTACCTGGTAAGAATGTCGAGCGCTTATCCACGTGGTTTGCTAAATTTTGGTTAAACGCGCTGAGTACGATTGTAGCGTACAGTTTATTGTTGGAAT
>OZ012708.1:45545595-45649529 GCA_963942595.1 Cylloceria caligata
TTAAAGTGAAACCTTCTCCGATAGAAGGATTTAGCCTTAAAAATGGGTAAAAAATCAAAGATTGGAAAGCAGCGCCGCGATAAGTATTACCAGTTGGCTAAGGAAACCGGTAAGTGTAAACCAAACGATTTGCGATTAACCTAACAATATTTGAAATGTTTGTAATAATTTTTTATTCTTTAGGATACAGATCGCGCGCAGCTTTCAAATTGATTCAGCTCAATCGCAAATTTGAATTTTTACAAAAATCTCGAGTATGCATTGATCTATGTGCTGCACCCGGAGGATGGATGCAGGTCGCGAGACAAAACATGCCTGTATCTTCGATCGTTATCGGCGTCGATCTTTTTCCGATAAAACAAATTCCCGGATGCATAAGTCTCACGGAAGATATCACCACGGATAAATGCAGAGTAGCTATAAATCGCGAATTGAAAACGTGGAAAGCCGATGTTGTTTTGAACGACGGCGCACCTAACGTAGGTAAAAATTGGCTTCACGACGCGTACCAACAGACAGTTTTGACTCTGGCTGCTGTTAAAGTTGCTACGCAATTTCTGAGGCCCGGAGGATGGTTCGTTACCAAAGTTTTCAGGTCCAAGGACTATCATCCGCTTATGTGGGTACTCAAGCAACTCTTTAAAAAAGTTCATGCTACGAAGCCTCAAGCTTCGCGTAGCGAATCCGCTGAAATATTTGTTATTTGTCAGTATTATATCGCACCTGATAAACTCGATCCTAAGTTTTTGGATCCCAAATATGTCTTCTCGGAATTGGATATTGAATCTAAGAATAAATTGAATGTTTTTCATCCTGAAAAGCAAAAGAAAGCAAAGGCAGAGGGTTATCCTGAGAACGATTATACTCTACATCATAAATTGTCAGCATCAGACTTTATAGCTCACGAAAGTGCGGTAGAAGCTTTGCAAAATGCCTCTGAAATCGTTATCGACGACGAGAGAATAGCTAATCATAAGAAAACTACAAACGAACTCAAGGAATGCTGTAAGGATATTAAAGTTTTGGGTAGGAAGGACTTGAGGTTATTACTGGCCTGGTGGAAAGAATTGAAAGCCGAGTTTAGTAAAGATAGCGAGGATAAAGCTGCGAAGGAGGCTGAAAATGATGAGAAGAAAGAAGAAGAAAAGGTGAATACGATTGAAGACGATGAGGACGCGGAGGACGCGGTTATCGACAAGGAGATTGCTGAGTTGAAAGCCGAGACTGCACGGGAATTGAAGAAGAAGAAGAAGAGAGCGAATAAAGAAAGACAAAAGTTGAACGAGCGTTTGAACTTGAAGATGGTACACAAGGGTGACGAAGGACCGAAACTCGAGGCAGACGACATGTTCAATCTTAATCAAATAAAAACACACCAAGAGTTGGAAAGTGTGATCGATCAGACACCCGATGTCGCGGCGGAGAGTGACGCTGATTCGGAAAATGAGGTGAAATTACCAAAGAAATATAAATATCTGAAGGATGAGGGACATTTAGATAGTTCGGGCCATTTTTACAAGAAGGAAGACAGCGAGTCTGAAAATTCCGAAGAGGAGGACTCTGATACTGACAAGTCAGGCCTGGGTACCTAAAGAAAATTGATATTTCAATTAAAGAGTGAAAGAGGGGCGGGGGAGCACTGATTTCAGTTAAACAAGTTGTGTTTTCTTATTTTTTTATCTCTAAAAACACACCGATCCGAATATAACAAATTGTTGAAGGAGTTCCATTTTTTTTTGCCATTTTTTCTATTAAAATAAAACTTCTCACAATTAATTATATATGAATCGTTGGATTTTTTTATATGATGAGAACAATGATACAAACTATCAACCGCATGGGATTTTTATACGATTTTTTTTAACGAGAACAGGTTTTTTACTGAATTCTGCAAACACCTCCTCTCTTAACAGTAAATGTTTTAAATAATTGTATATGTTTTTGTTGTCATTATTCATGTCTCTGTTACTTAGGATTGAGTGATTCCGAGAACGAGGACGACAAGGAGGGTTTAAAATCTAATCAAAAAAGAGGCGGTGACGACTCTACCGACAACCCCCTTATCACAGATCTTGATCAAAGGGACAAAAAGACAAAAAAAATTCATAAAGCTCAGCTGTGGTTCGAAAAAGACATATTCAAGAATTTGGTGAACGAGGGCGACGAAGATTTCGAACTCGACAAAATGATCGAAGCGTACAAGAGCAAGGGGGGTACAATAATAGGAGAAAATAAAGTAGAAGACAAAAAACCGGCAGTAAAAGTCAAAGAGGCAGATAGCTCGGATTCTGAATACGATATGGAAGTAATGGCACCGGATCAAAAGGAAAAGACAGAAAAAAATGAGAAAAAAGTGAAGAAGATCGGAGGAGGCGACGGTTTTGAAGTTGTTGCCAAAAATGCTCGTGAGTTATAATAACAATTAGTTTTTTAATTTTTGTATTAAGATGATGGGGTATAACTCGGTCGGTAACAAAAATTATAATCTGAATTTGTCATGGTTGACCTGTCGGATAAAAAAAAGAACGTTGCTCTCCGTCTAACAGTTCTACAGAATGACGATCTCGTCTTTTATCCGACAAATCAACCGCGGAAGAAAATTATGGGATCACAAGATTAATTCTATCTGTCTTGCACCCACACATGTTTTCCATCACCTTAAGGCGATGTGTCCCAGTCGGTATAAAAAACTGTTTACCTATTATTTTAAATGTGCAGGATATGTGGGTGTTGAGCCTCCCCTTGGTATATAAAAAAGTCTATGAACTATATTTGAGTAGGAGTTTTCAAAATTTTATGATTCCTTATCGTTTCAGCCATGAAATCGAAGAGCAAACGTAAGCTCACGGATGATGATCTCGCACTGGGATCGATGATGGTTCAGAGTAAAAAATCACGACGTGAAGTCATCGATGGAGCTTGGAATAGATTTGCGTTCAACGACGATAAGTTACCGGAGTGGTTTGTCCAAGACGAGGAGAAACATATGAAGAAGGAAGTACCTGTACCGAAAGAACTTGTAGAAGAATACAAAAAACGAGTCGAAGATCTAAACGTACGACCGATAAAAAAAGTTATGGAAGCGAAAGCTAGGAAAAAGAAGCGTGCACTTAAAAAGCTTGAAAAAGCTAAGAAAAAGGTTGAATCTTTGATGGATAATACGGATATAAGCGATCGTGAAAAAGCGAAACAGGTCAAGGCGTAAGTACACATCTGCATACGTTAAATACATTTATAATTAAATTTTTTATATTTATTTATACATCTGATATTTATCCTTCAACGACAACGCACTTTTCTCTTTCAGTTTGTACAAGAAGGCAACGAAAGAACCGAAAAAGGAAGTTACGTACGTCGTAGCAAAGAAACAAGATGCTCAGAGACGCGCGATTCGACCACCTGGTGTCAAAGGACGTTACAAAGTCGTAGATCCTAGAATGAAGAAGGATTTGCGAGCAGCAAAGGCTAAAGAAAAGACCAAGGGACGTGGTAAGAAGGTACGTGGTGGAAAGCCACCACGAGGAAAGCCAAGAACGAAGCCTTCAAAAGGAAAAAAGGCTAAATAACTAATATATCAAAAGTACGATATTAATTTGATCCGATTGAATGAAAAACGTAATTATACGTTGCGATTATGGTAAAGCCACTTTTACCTGTTGAGTAATTGTATAAAAGAAAAAGAACACTTGAAGAATTTATTTTATATTGATACTGTGTATAATAAATATAAGTAATGTTGTAATTTGCATTTATTTATTAAAAACGAGCAAAGCGCAATAACAGGATGATGGGAAAAGCTGTCAACCGAACATACAAAGTAGAACGTTGCACATTGCTTTTTCACTGTCTTGCACTCTTCACAAAGCCACAAGTACGACAAGGTATGTGTTGATTAGTTTTGACTTCTTCATACAAAAAGAAAAGCACTTTGCAGGCTTGTGAAAATACTGGGTACACCTGTTTATCTCCGAAAAATTTCGTAAACTGAGATTCGTCGTAATGATTTCTCGTTAAATTTGAGATATTGAAAATATTATTAAATCGGGCTGCCGGGGAACTTAATAGTAATCTTTTGTAAAATTCGAATAAGGCTAAACATACAATTTAAAGAGTTCGATAGATTCTAATTAGATTTGTATGAAAAGATAAACTTTTAACGTCTGCAAGCATTTTATTAATAATAGAAATAAAAGAATTATTATTGAATCTGCGTGATAAATGTCAACTTTTGTAGCCCAAGGCGTTCGCAAGTGATAGAGATTAAAATTTTTCGAGTTTAACATACAATCACACACACGTACAGACATTTTTTTTCTAAATGTGAACTTTGGATTTTTGGAAACATTCTGAACACGGCATGAATATTTCAAAACGAAAAAAAAATGGCCTAAATCCAAAGCTTTCTCCATGACTAAACACAGTTGTAAGAGTCGCGAGAATCAACCGAATCACCGAAATAAAAGAAACAATATGTATAAACTAAAAGAAAGAACACGAAAAAGTGCAGCAGTGGAACTCAATATCGCTAAAATACAAAAGAAAAAATGATGATTAACTAGCAAAATCGCTATGAAAACGTCAAGTAGAAGACAGTGACGGAACGGTCTTACGGGAAATTGGAATATTTGTTGGTGCGGGCCGTCGACAATTAAAAGATTCAGGGGATGATGGTGCTGGTTGCGGAATGAACCGCGCAATACTATTTTCCCCGAGTCTTACTAAGGTAATAATAAGTGAAGCTAATAAGTTATACTTACTATAAGTAGTAAATAATTACTGCAAAAATAAGATGAACATTAGCCAGTGGGAAAGACGCCGAAATCCAAGCGTCTGATACCGAGGCTAAGGTGGCGGCGTAATAATTTATTTCTTATTTCATTAAATCCTCCCGAATGTTCATAAAGTCTACGATGCTCTTCGAATCGATGTTTCTTTTATATTTCAAATGTGTGATGCTTGATAAGTGATGAAACCAGTCTGCCATTAGGAAATATTAAAGATTATCTACAATTAGGTTGAGCTGCAAGTGTTTCGAACTTCGCTTCGCCTCGTGTCAAATAAATCTACGAAATGTGTTTCCGAATCATTTACCAAGGGTCTCCCTATCAATGCTCAACGTTGGTATTATGCACAGTGACAATGTTCTTTCTAGTCTGCCTTTGAACTTGATCGTATTAAATGCGTGAGAGTCATTTCTATTTCACGATTTGGCACTCGATTGATCCACGACCTGTTTATTATCCGGGTCTAGTTGCCAATTTTTTTTAAGTATGCGTGTTCTACACGACACAAAGTATGAGAGATCCGTTGTAATTTGTTTACAAACGAAAACAGTAGAAATATAATTAAGCGTTTCTTTCCGGCGCATTATTGAGAATATATGCGTAATGCATTCCAAGTTAGGTCGTTTAGCAAGGTCGCGAATTCTAAGTTCACGCTACATCATAGTATACGCTGGTTCTCGTAAAACCTCGAGCGTGTTGAAATTATCGTGTCGTTTCGCGCGATGACGCGATCGCCTTGCACTTTGACTCGACTCATGCAAGTGTACATACATACTAGCATACTGCATACTAGTTTTCAAGGTGAAGAAAGTCAAAGATACATCAAACACATCGCGTCACGTGTTTATTCGCGGCATATATCTCAGTTGTAAGTAAAACAAAGAGTCCAGGGGGGGGGGCGCATACAATCGAATCGAAAGTATATTCTACGAATATCATTAAAATGATCAATTATTTATTCAACATATTCTTATAAAAAATATTTTCTTCTCTCTCGTAGTTTTTTTTTCTTTTTAAATATATTTGCCGCTTTATTTGATTCGCATAAATTTATATTAATAATTATTAAAACATTTTTTAAATATCTTTTGAAAAGCGTACAAACAGGCGTTAATTATAAAGAACTTGGGAAATTGTCGCAACGTTTTATCGCAGCTGTGAGATCAGAACGTTTTCCGCATGAATTTCCTGCACCATAAAGAGAGAGAGAAAAAAACAGCGTCAAAGTGTATAAATAAAGAATTTTATTACGTCGCCCGGGGGGCCGATACTCCTATCGGCATGCGGCCTTGGCTAAACTTGACCTTGTTTTATTTCAGGCGACCCCACTACGTACGTAATGGCGCTATATACGGAAGGCTTCTATATACCACTAATACAATACATATATAATAATTACTTATGCAGAGTATATAGATATATTTGGTTGCGTTCTACAAGCAGGTTTAGTAGCAACTAGCCGTTTCGCGGATTAGTTTTATTGTACGGTGATAAAGGTAAACCTGACATCTACGACACGTGTGGGAGTATTCTATGCATGAACTCATCGTTTCTCCCAAGAAGTTTATTGAGATATATACTTAAAGATGTTAGGAAGTGTTGGTTGACGGTTATTAAGTTTAATATTGCTGAAGAAACGTTGTATTTATGAAATTTCATCCATATCGCGATTAGCATTAAATATAAAGATGATACTCACAGAACAGATTATTAGGATTCCAAAAATATAAGAGAATGGCAAGTTATTTTTAAACTCGTTGTATCAACTATATCGGAGTAACCTTGATGAGCAATAAAAATTATTCCTTAAACTAATCCGAACCCTCAATTCGATTGATACATTCAAATTTATTAGTAAATTAATTTATAAAATTCGGAATACTTTTATAAGTTTTCGTTTCATACGAAATGTGTACCTCATGTTGCAGTGATTAACACATATAACAGGACAACTGCCTTAATAAATCAATGGGTTATATAAGGTACCACGCGTCTTTCATTAAAATATAAACTTTGACGAATCGCCAATCATTGAGGAAGAAAATTTGTCTCGATCGGTTTTCGCTCTTTTATATGTGCAATGTATCCTATACTCGCAAGTTACGATAACCAATGTACTTCCTCCTATTTTTCCCAGTGATAACGCGAACGTATCGTAATCAAGGAATAAAGGATTGATCGAAACGGATGAATCATCGCTCGAACGCAAATGAAATATTTTTACATTCGATCGATGGCTTTACAGTTTAACGTGACGCCTGTGTCTCGAACCTGGTCAAACAGGGACCATTGAATGGTCAATTTAGAGGTCGAGCAGCGGATTAGAGAAAAGGCACCCAAGCTGAAACGCGGGGATCGGATTTCAAGCGGTCGCTCTCTCGTCTGGCCGTCTGCCTGACTGCCTCAACAGTATTAGCAGCTTCGAGGAATTACGCTTGGAAGTCTACGGGCTTCGTATAGAACGATATATAGTTGGTTAGAAATGACCTCCCGGCGTCTCTCGACGATCCTAATTTTTATATATCGCATAGATGTATAGCTAGCGTGTCGTGTGAGTGCGGCGGCGAGTTCAAAAGTCAAACAGGTTTGAGAGATCCACCGCGCCCGAGTTTTGTCCTTGGCAGTTTCGTCGGATTCTTAAAATAAAAAATATGAGATAGAGAGAGAGAGAAAGAGAGATCTCTCTCGCTACGACAATTTTGCATATACCTATTGGTAGGGCATCCCGCGAATTGTGTAACGAGAGGCAAATTTGAGAACAGAGATCTTCCGATCTCTTTCCAAAGTGCAATGAGTAGGCGTTGGTATATCAATGTAGCATCGAGTACACTGAAACGTAAGAAATATGTACCAGGAAATGCGAAACTAAATCGTACACGCGTGCAATGCGACAGAATTCAATGGCCAAGGTCGACATGTGGATCATTTTAGAAAATAGTCGAGGGGTTGGCTATTAGCGTGATACCAAAATGTATGAGAAATCTGACAAACGTTCAATTTCCTTTTTACCTACAAAGCGCTTATGTGTTTGTCACGATATCACAAGAAAATATATTTATAAAGAATATAAAAATAGAACAAAAGTAATAAATTATGGTTTAGGGTAAATTTTATGGGTGTGGACACACTTAAACTTTTTCAAACTTCAAATGTTTGCGGTTAAAGAAATAATTATGAAATCCATCATTGCAACAGTTATAGCCATCGGTACTTTTAACGGATGTTAACATTTCTTTTTGCAACATAAGATGTACGTTTTGGAGAATATATTGAGAAATTATATTTCTAATTATGCTTACTAAATAACTATGGAAAACTTACTGATGCTTCAAAATTCTAGTGATAACAACAAATGATACAGAGGAGTCAGAACCTGTATTTTGCAAAATTTTATGATCCATAACAATAAAATTTTATCTACAATAAGATTTAAGAGATTGATAGAATTCTAGGAATTTTTTGTTAGCCTAATTTTCTGTTATCCACTTTATCGAATTTTACACCCAATGGGCTTTTCAGATTACAAAAGTAATTCGTGTACATATAATCGAGATCGTTTCGGTAGAGTCTCAATAAAAAACTCAATAAAAACACTCAATAAAAAAATTATTTAACCCTTTGCAAGTCACAAGAATATCCCCACTCCTCGGTTCTACCGTAAGAAGGCGTTATCCCAACTATGCTCTTGAATAGTCCCACTCCGGGACAATTTCGGGTGGTGTGGGTTAAAAAGGTTTAAACCTACGATAGATGTTCGAATGTCTGGTGTAATATTTAACGATCTCATCGTGTAATTTTTTATATGTGCGCATATGCGACGGAACGAATCGTTGCGCCTTTATTCTGCATCTCGCAGTATTTGTTTTGACCAGATATATTTTCTGATATTGAGGAGTAGTATTAAAGAAAATACTATAAAAGCCATCATTCCAGCAGCCAATTGACGTATTTAAAAACATTAATAAATAAATAAATAAATAAATGGAAGATTTTATTTTATTATTATTTATTGATTACATATTACGCTGAGAAAGTTTAAAAAACATGGAATTATTGAGACATACTTCCTGTTGTCACAGATGTATTTTTCAACGAAATAATATCTTTCAATATATTTATTTTACTTTTATTTGGCGTACGATGTAAATCTTAAATAATTTGAAAATTCTTCTTATTATTATTTTTTTAATAACCATACGCTTAGCATAATTTTTTTTTCAATATAAGCATTCGATATATGTATCGAGTGAAAGCTCGATTTATTAATTATTTCATTATACCGATTTTACGTATCAAAAGAATAAATAAAAATTTCAATAAATGTCAAAAACTTGATCAATAAAAAATTATTTAATTAATTATAATTGCTAGTGATGTTGCTTTTTAAAAGTATCCTTGATATTCAGGAAATTATAGGAAAACACTTAAAAATTCATCTGTTACAGGCGTCGCGAATATGATGCTTGGATTCGTGAAGTATAGATATACCTCGAGGTATAGATAATACCTCATGAATCCAAGCAGACGGAATCGCGAGTGTACGTAATGAGCTACGAAACAATTATCGCATTCCTATCACTGATATATTAACTTGTATTGTTCCAGTTGTCAAGACTTCCGTGTTATTATCTACAAAGTCGTATTTTGTAGCCACTCTTGCTTACCGCAATGTGAATACTTCTTGGCCCTGACGGAACGTACGTTTTCTCGGGTATAATGTTACTCGTTGAGTCAAGAAATTCTTCGCGACAGTTTTCAGTGCGTAACAACATAAAAAATATTGAAGTAATTTTAACAAGTAAAATTATATTTGTAACTTGGTGAAGCGACGTTGATGAAGATTTCTCGAATCAATAATGAATCACTGAGTATGGATATATTCTTTTCGATTCAATGTTATTTAAAAATATTAAATCAAGTTAAGTTAATCGATATTTATTAAATTAATATTTTTTATCAGCCAATCTGTCGTTATTTATATGAAATCTGTAACTCTCGTAAGTAATATTCATTTAAGGATTGAATATACATACGCCGAGGAAAGTATAGAGCCAATTTATATTCTTAAAGTATAGTTTCACGAGTTTATAAAATTAATTTTAATACTTTAGACTATCTTAACGTTAATAGATTAAACGATAGTTGCAGTGACAAGGACTTTACATCACCGTGGACGCTCGCTACATTTATTGTAATCGCAGATTTGCGGATTGGAAAATCCCAATTGCAGCGAAGAAAAGCATAACGCGAGTTGATTACGTGGCCCGTTCAACCCCTGACACCCTTTATGGACGGCAACCCACCGAGATATGTTCCAAGCTGCCCCGGTAAGCCCAATCCGCCACTGCATTAAAGTTTTCTTTTCATTTATTTTCTTAGAGTTCAGTATCGTGGAATGGATCTGTCAGGCCAGGTGAACAATAGTTACGGACATTGCGCAGTCATACCAAGCACAATGTTTAACAGACTGGTACCAGAGCTCGTTCAAACGAATAAGTCTCCGCGATTTAGTTCAATCCTTATCACTCGATTTCCTATGCGAGAGTTTGACAGAAATATTCTTCGCATTAAGGTGACGTGGTACACGCTTATGTCGTTTTCTCTCACTCTTCCACGATTGCCAACGGTGGTATCTCACTCGCGCTCATGGCAACTCAGTCAGTGTAGATATCACCTTAATTGCAACGAAAGTGAACGTCTGTTGCAAAAATATAGATTGGCGAGTGATTCGATAGATCGGTGAGTGCTGTTTTGTAGAAGAACGTGAAAATGAGAGAAGAGCGTCAGCATCTGGTATGGATAGCACGTCCCAGCCATCTGTTCATCCATCGTCGATTGTCCTGACGGAGGCACCCCTTTGGTCTCCACGGTCCAACGTTCTCATCGAACGCTCTGATACAACTGCGTAGCGTCGGGATGCTGCTGCGGTCGATGTCAAGGCCAAGGCCATCGCGTAAAGAGCGTCATTTTACGAGAAGCGCGGACGCACGAGCGCGTCGACCGGGGATTCGCGGTTTTGATGTCGCGCGTAATGACGATATACAGCTTAAACGCGACCGTAGATTTCTTATAAAGTCCTTTCCTCTCCAATTAGCATTTCGCTAATAGCACAAATATTTTGCATTTATAACGAATGTCGTATAATTTATTCCATGAACGTTGATAATTTTGTTACACAAGTGAATATTCAGAAAGCATGCATGGTAAATTCTCATGAATCTACAGGCGTTCCTAGCGCGAAAAAAATGTATTTATGTAAAAATATCAATATAAGGTGTCTGATTTGTATTTACAATTGAATTGTATTTACAAAAATACATTTTATTTATATTCACATAAAAATTATTTATATTTAAAATATATTTTTTGTAAATTATTCCGTTATTAATATTCACAATTTTTTTTTTTATTTGTTGGACTTTTTACGTCAGCCAATTTACAAATTTTACGAATTTTTTAATACGTTAAGATCTCAATGTTCATATAATATATTATTTTTCGTATGGTAAGTACAAGTGCACTTTTTCTAACTTTTGTTTTTAATTTTAGGTTGATTATCTATATTAATATCGCCCAATTCTAAGGTACATTTAAGGAAAAGCTTTAACTGTCTTACGAGTAGCCGACGTAAAACCAAGCGTAACGCGCAATTATGCAAATCCCTTTGTTGAATCGAGCAGTCTTAAAGAAAAATATTTAAAACTGAAGCACACTGTGTCATACTTGGTTTTCTGTATCAAGTATTTTCACTCCTTACGTTGCAACTGAATACCATAAAACTTTATTGGGGTACTCGGTATTACAGCATTCTTCTTTGCGCATTTTTTATGGAAAAATTTAACGTTTCTAAATCATGTGAGTGCTACTAGTTCAATATTACACTACCGAAAGTAGAAAATAATTATGTTTATCTTCGTAGGGGCCGAGTAGGTCATTTAGGTTTTATCGTTAGTAGAAAAGGGCCAAGGTAACGAGCTCGAAGATATTTTTACGAGAATCTCTCATCGAAGCGGAGCTTATTAGATGTATAGGTATCATCGTATCTTTATCCATACGCGAATATATACAGAACCTTGTGCCAGCTCATGGCCACGGAGAAAACATGATGGCTTGCTTTATTCTCGGGAAGCACTTCGCTTTATGGTTTAAAATGTTCAAGAGTAGATACATAAAATGATCTTAACAAAAGCACTCAAAGGGATGAATAAAAAACAAATCTAATCATCAAAAACTTTATTTAAACAATTGCTTCTAGGACATAAAATGATTCGCCATAAGAATATTATTTATGGGTATGAACCCATGGATGTGAGGAGTTTATAAGAGATATAGGTATCATCGTATCTTTATTCATATGCGTATACATACAGAAGTTTGTGCAAGCTGCTCATGACCATGGAGTACGCATGGTCTGCTTCATTCTTAGGAAGTACTTCGCTTTATGTTTTCAAATGGTCAGGAACAGATATATAAAACTATCTTCACAAGAGTACTCACAGGAGTAAATTAAAAAAAAAATTGTATTATCAAAAACTTCATTTTTTAAATTACTTCTAGGACACACAATGATTCGTCATAAGCACGCAAAGTATAATTCGTATACCCATATACGTAATGACTCAATCTTTCCACGCATTTTACTACCACCGTTCAGCGTAAACAACGTCATTAGTAACCTCAAGATTTTTTTCTTCGCGTGTATATTACTGTTGTACACCTCTGTACCCCAGAGAACCTAATTTAAACGTAAATCTGTCGAGCCAAAGAAACTCTTTCGTGACAGCTTCCCCTTCTAAATTCACCACAAGTTCTACCAGAGGTTTTCCACGGATATAACTTGCCAAAGGCCACATCCCGCTTCCACTTCTTAAAAGACTGAGGCACAAGCCCAGCGCTGAGATATAATAAACCGAACCCGAAGGAGTAACATAACGTTTATACGTGACAACTCTCGTCTGTTCGACTAACATAGAGATTTGTATATACAAATATCGTTACGTTATAGATACACAAATTTGTAGGTTGAACAGACGCGGGAATGGAATGGTGGTACTTTTGTGATTGTCAGAATTGTCTGAAATAAAAATATGATATTGATAAACAATAACAATCGACGTGTGCAAAATACCAGATTTTGTTGCTATGTAGTTATTCTATAATAAATTATTGAAGTTTCGCTCTTACGCGTTGACTCTTGTGGCAATAGCAATACGATTACTTGTATATGAAAAATATTCAGAAATTCATGCAAACATAGCAATTGCAAGAGGATACTACCAAGAAACGTACATACAAATTTCAAAGCTATTCACTGTCAAGGATTTAAGCTAGCACGAGTGAAACGAATCTTTCTCTCACGCTCTCTCTCCGCACGCTCGGGATTCCGCACAGCGCACCTCTCGCTTCATCGCAACACGCGCGCCACCGGGTGTATCGCCCCTGGAGGACGGCGCACCACCGGGTGTATCGCCCCTGGAGCACGGCGCACTACCCTTATTAAGATAAGCAAAAATTCGTTTTGCAGAACCATATCCATAGCTGTTAATCACTCTATACTAATTTACCCCCGCTGCGTCACTGGTCATCCCGCCAATTATTTCATGTCCGGAAAATGCTGAGAAGTGAGTAGTGAAAGGATTTTGATTCTATATCTACACCGTTTACCCTACTATCGAAGTGAGTATTCGAGGATATATGTAACTGTTTCACCCTCACTGCTTTAACCTTAGGTTTGACCCTTTATTGGTCATGGAGAGCAAAAAGGAGGTATTTTCCTCGATAAAAGATTTGAAGAGTTTATATCTGTATAGTTTAACGCATTAGAGTCAGTATTCGTGTATATACATGTATTCAGTCCTCCCTCGTCGCCCTTATACAATTTCGAAGTGCATACCATTGGCCTTCGGTAAAGCCAATGTCAACGGAGGTTGTTGGAACATGATATGGACCTGGGTGCAAGTGCACACAGAAGCAGAGTCGAGACCAGAGCCGGCGATAAGGTCAAGGCCGCCGGTACCGAAGAGCTCCTAGAGCTTTTCTATACAGAGCATACAGATATAAACTGTCCCAGCGCATAGTACCTACTACCTATCTGTCTATATATCTATTTATCTATCTATATCTATATCTATATCAGTAAGAACTATGCTACGTGCTCAATTTCCTATGTGCACGCTCGGTTTTCATCGAATCGAGCGAGATGCGCGCGCTTCGACGCTTGCGTCCCGACACCACGAGCCATGGCCAAGGTCTTTGCCGGTCACGGGCAACTCTCTCGTTATTATATACGCAGCCAGCCTCGAGGAAACTCGTTCGAGGTTGCCCGATATGCTATGCATATGCTATGTGTCTGCTACGTCTAAATGCCCTATCGCTGGTTCTCCACTTGACGTTCTCTCTCTGCTCTCTCTTTCTTCTCTCTTTCTCTCTTCCTTCTCTCTCTCTTTGTTTTTATATAGTATGTCGTGTGCCAGCTTTCTCGATCCTACCACTTTAATCTCGTCTTCTCTCAAATTTTATATTGTCGTAAAGATCTCTTTGTATGTAAGACGCAAAAGTTGTAGTTAATGAAATTCTTGTAAGCGCCGCTAAGTTCCTTCAGGATGCACTATGAATCAAATTTCCTATTAGAAATCAATGAAAAACCATTGAATAAACCATGCGTCTATAGAAAAAGAGTACACCGAAAAGTTAAGGAGATTGAGCTGTGATTCAATCGAGGGTTGATGATATGGTAAGTTGGTCAATATCAGTGGAAACGCTGGGTCTATCACCTTTCTTTAAAGGTAGTGGTTATTGAACTAAAAATGTTAAACTTTTGTTTAAATTAATCGCGAATATTCGTATACGAGTGACAAGCTTCTGTACTAAATTTCAAGTCGATCGTTTCCACGATTTTCCAGCAATTAATTATTGAATTTATATTCTTGCACACGAGGGACATCAAAAAAATCTTACAATATCATATGCAATTCTCAAAAATCATACAAAAAATGTTAATAGTTTAATGAAAATGGCTCCTAATAATTCTTTGCATCCTTGGAAAGAACTGTTACGAAGACGTAAATGCTTTTTTTTTCTACTCAGAATTTTTTTTAATAAAACTTCTCGGGTCGTATACAACAATGTACGCTTACTCTGCATTTTCCTTCCGCTTCCAGAACGACAGTAGTCCCACTCCTTAAGAGTATGACGTCATATTGGAAGGAGGTTGCAAGGATCAGCCAGAAAGAAAGCAAATTGAAAAGGGGAATAGATGAATAGATGGAATGAGCTTTGAGAAATTAGGTCGAAGGCCAACTCCTCGAAGAACCTGTGGTTTTCTTAGTGCAGCGAGGGCTATCTCTCTGATTTAGTTGCAGGAGCATGAATACGAGAGGCAAGAGGGTGAAGGTTGATATGTATATATTGAAGGGCGCTGAGATTCGTGAAGGACGTCGGAGGGTCATACGTCGATAGGTTGAATTCAGGAGAAGGACAGACCGAACCATGCACTCTCAGAGTTCCGAGTGAGGACCGATAATTAGTTTTCGAGGGTATTATGCACTCCTGAGTGCTGCAGTCTGCTCACCGATATGTAGAGGTGGCAATCGATTCCGGACGTTGCATAAACATTCGTAATCTAGCTGTCGCGAATGGATCTCTCCATATCATACTTGGACTTGATCACAAGGTACAACGTAGTTGTGAGAAAAGCAAATTTATCGTCGTAATGCACGTGTGATACCTCAGTTTGCTGACATAATCAAACTTTAGTCTAAGATCCGGTAGAGCGATGCCATTAGAAACTCCTTCCAGATTAAATTGTACTACTATATTACAATTAATTTTATAATTAATTTATATTATAAAGGAACTGATGTAACGTTGAGAAGATGCGAGAACGACTAACTAGTTGCGATATGCGAAGATACAGATCTAGAAGAAACTAATAGCCGACGTTTGAACCGAGTCGTTATAGGATTGTTGTCGCATTTCGGTCTGCTATAAGTCTCACGATAGTTGCGCAATTGTGTTGCAAAATTTTCGCGTCGTTGTAGAATCACACGAGGGCCGCTTCTAAGTACATCGGTGCATCAAATGGAAGTCACATATGAGTATGAAACTATCACAAAGCAACTGGTCACATTGCAATCTATCTCCAGTCTCGTAGGAGTCAAAAGAGACTTACCCTCGATGTATATAAGACGCGTACGCAACCGCGACCACGAAACTTCTATATAATGACAGTTGCGTTGGTTCCGCAAGGGTTTTTACTAAAATAAAGGAAGAAAGTCATATTATATTACATAGCACCTGTTTCCATTACTTCGTGTAGGTTCCGTATGACTTTTTTTATTGCAGGAACTTAAATTGGGGTCTGTAACGAGTAAAATAACTCAAAATTAGAATTTTGCGTTGCATACCCTTTCAACGAATTTGGAAGCTAAATGTTCGACAATATTGGTGTAATAAGTTATTTAAAAGTTAGGATCTTATGAGTAAGGTCTATGAGACCTCGCGTAGTGAATATCTCTCTATTATAAAAATATTTCGCCACCACCGTGTAGAAGAACCTAAATAACCTGAAGAACCTGAAGGATCTAAAGACCCCTCCGTACGAGTTCTCACATAGGAAGAGGGAAAGGAGGCGTAATGAAGATCTTGCAAGAAGATCCTCTTCCCACATCCCCACCACCCAATCTTTCCTATGCTATTATATAAATTAACTACACAAAAATTGTATAGTGTACAAATGTATGGTGCAACAATATTAAAGCTACAGTATAGTGATGTAAGTAAAGTATATAATGTGTTGTAGGATTCATCAATGATCTTCGATTATAAATTTGGTATTGGTTATTAGTTAGTGAATGATTGCAGCAGGTGTCTTCGATAGACGGATGTACCGGTCACCTTGAATCTTTTCGTCTGGCTGCTTTGACAGCTATGACAAGTTTCAAGCCATTTTTAGACTATGACAGTCTATAGCGAGCCTACAAAGGTGCGCATTCTCTCGTTCCTAGTTGTATTTTCGTAGACCTACATACCACGTTGCAAAGTAGGTTTCCCAAGTTTGTCAGGTCGTACCGCCCTATCCCGCTATCAAATGTCCTCCAACTATCACTGATGACACTGAGTGGCCCACCACGACATGTACTATAGATTCGGCAGTTCCGTGTGATCGATATACCGCTACTGCAATTTTTGACTAGGTCAGTTCTCGCTCGCTGGCATAAAGCCTTCTCCGTGAACCTATGTTTAGCATCGTCGCACGATCGCATGTACAGCCGTAAGCTCGCGGTAACACCGAGTCTCGTCAGAGGTTGCGACCTATACAAAAGGAAGGCGGGGTTGTCGGGTCGAGGATATTCTCAACGGTGAATCCCTGGTACGTATCGGTTTTGAGTTGCGTTAGTCAAGAGGGGGTTGTAGAGGAGGAGGCGAAAAGAGACGTCCGGGGTCGCGATGCAAGTGGCGAGAGAGGGCTTACGGGCAGCTGCCGAGCAGGTCGAGGGTGGGCGAGTTCTCTCGGGGGCGGACAAGTTCAAGGCCGCTCCGTTCGGGCCACGTCCGGGCGTGCCAACCGAAATACCATTACACGTCAAGCAGAGCTTACTTGTGTACATACACAAACGAAGAGCTACTCGAGACACAACAAACTCTGCTATGTCGTGCTATACTCCGTTACTCTTTCTCTCGGAAAACTGGCGCACTGGCACTTGCACCAGTTTCGTGAATCACACAATCCTTCCCCACCCCCCGCCCCACAATACCTATATATTCTCAAACACAGCCGGGATGCACCGTAGAAACCCATTCCACGCTTTACCAATCCCGTTCGTTGTCAGCGGTAATGGGATTTCTTGCTCGATGAGGTCGAGGCTTGAAGGAAGAGAGGAACTGCGAGACCTACGATGAAATTCGTAACGGTTGATATATATACCGTGCAGATGTATACATAGCAAGTTTGTCCACGTAGGCGGGCGACCCCAACAAGCGCACTTTGCTCGTGGAACTCCGGACCAAGAGAGGGTTAAGGCCAAGCATCGAAAATACTGAAAGCTCGCAGTTTACCTCTATTCCAAATACCCGATCTTTTCCTCTTTCACAATGCGGAAGCTTCTGATCCGTACAAATTCTGTATGGTGCAGATTATGCTTGAATCAAGTGATAAAATCTTCTACGTATACGTCGGATGATCAAAGATTGCACCGTCTTGGTAAGTTGTGTACAATGTATTCATGTTTCTTGTGCAAACAATAGGATAGTAGGAGATAAAACTCTTCAATGATTTAAAAAATTGGCTCTTCTTCTCAAGATTAATATTAAAAATATAAGAAAAATATTTTTTTTTTTTCCGTCGAGCATCGTCTACTGATATTGATAATGACGTTGATTATTCATGCGCGTCACCGATCTTGAGTGCAGTCGCGTGTACGTTGCATTGGTATATCTAATACAATTAGCGTTATATCGCTATTTCGTTAACGTATATTGTTATAAATGGCCTTTGAATGACTCGTGAATCATCAGTCGCACGCACTTGTCATTACGTAAGTCGCCGCGGTGCAACATTGGCATCGCGCGATGTTTCAAATGCGAGACGAATAAGTGAAACAAAGTTATTAAATTGTGGAAGAACACAGGTAGCGAGAGAAACTCATTTAGCTGTTATCAGGAGAGCAAATGATTAAATCGAATAGTCGTGGACTACTCGACCTCACGTGTTATATTAAACGTCCGTTTATAATTACGAATAACGAAAAATGAACAGTGAGACACGAGAATTCTACGAGGACAGCGATTACCAGCTGGTTGTCGATAAGGTTATGACGATTGCGGCTTGAGCCATGTCAATCGGATTCACGTGTGGCGCGTGTCGTAACTGACAAGCGATGTATATGAGACTGCAAATGCCTTTTCCCAAGTTTCTCGTAACTGCGGAGATACGATTGTTGTTTCCTATTACACATGGCCGTTAGTTATGTGTCATGTTATCGGTGCTAATGGATATCTATATAATCGTGTGATAATAAAAAAAATGGTTTCTCACTCGTGAGATCTCTCTGCACTTGCGCTAATATACCGCTTACGCCAAATACGAAACACCCTGGTGACACTGTGCTTAGCAGACTTTAGTTTAGTTTGTTTACATAAACTGTATGAAAACTTTGATGTTCCTAAAGTTTCTTTATTTAAAAATCATTTTTTTTCTATAAACAGTTACACAAACGAGCGATCTCGCTGAATCGGTTCAGAAAGGTAAGTTAACATTAGGTAAGTAAGCATTGGAATTACTTTTCGACAGTTACAGATTTCTAGATAATTTGTGTTCAAAGTTTGTACCTCGACAAACCAAGTTTAACCTCCAAACGCTAAATAATTTTTGTCTTGGAAAAACAGAGATTGAGACGAAACATTTTAACACGAAAAAAATATTGTTCCAAACGATTAATTTGATTGGGTCAACAAATTAATCGATTGCGCTAACAATTTAGTTGGTTGTCAAATAATTAAGGGTAGAGAGTTAGGCTAAAATCACTGAAATTCGTGGAATATCTCACTTGTTTGGCCGTTGGTTTTATAAGAAAAAAATCTGTTGTCCCCTAAAGATAAGAATTTTTTTGCCCCGTGATAAAAACATCTAACTTTTGTAACCAGGATAAAAATGAAATGACGTATTTTTACATTCTGCACAATTTGACAAGAATTTCTTTAAATTGTGGTTTTTAAGAATCCCATTATAAATCGTAGAATCTTTCCTCTGTCGATAGCGCGTGTAGAAATACAACTTCAATAATTAATCGTTGGAGAACCACGTTAGACGATCTGCTTAATATTTCTTGCGCAGAAGCTTCATTCGGATATCTTCCATAAATTTGGACTTAATGCGTATCATTTTGAGTTGTGTAATAACACTCCTTAATTGAAAGCATAAGAACAGAACCAGAGTAATGTAACCGAGTTTTTGATCGCACCAAGAGCAACATCCGAAGTTTCGGTAACTCCATCAAAGCTGGCCATTAAACTTTGCGTAACTGTTGCCGCGGTGAATGCGAAAAAATAATGCTTGACTAGGATGAAGAGAAACGAAGAGCGTTCAACAAGAAATAATGAAACCAGACCCAGAGAAGAGAATCACGAGAGATGTTTCATTGTGGAAATCAGCTTTACACACTTTACCGTCCGATGCTCTTTTACTTACTTACCGCCTATCTCGGACTAGCGGAAAATCCATTCGCCAGTCGTTTGCACTGCGCTGCCGTTACCTCTTTCTATTTTTCGCGTCCGCGTGGGCCGGGCATTCAAGCGCGGTAACCTTGAACTTCATCTCGGGATTCGCTGACGTCACAGCGATCGACCTGAAATCACGAAGGTATATACCACGCGATATAACACAGAGAGTACCTACGTGCGCAACACCGGTTCCGATGTGTTCACACGAGCGATTCGACGTTATGCTAGTTTTATAGAAGAACCGAAGGTGTTCTGGCTTGGTACACGTTTATCGCTTCCCTATACCTGCGCTTAATACACTTTTACGCGTACTTGAGACGATATTAAGGGCCTGCAATGGTGCGATAGCAAAGCTCCTTAACAATCCAATAAAACACCCGGATGAATCTTTTGTACGAAAGAACCATTCGCTTTTTTTTTATTCCACTGGCATTTCTATAATACCGCGCTTATTCCGAATTTCTTGAACGAATGATAGAATTTTACTGAGACGACCTGTCCTTAACCCTTTTAATCATATATCGATCCTATAAAAAATATATGCATCGAGACATACGAGTATTTGTCATATTATATGAATATCAATATCACATATTTATTGACATTATTATCTTTAAAAATTTATGTGTTTTATCTCGTTTAATAATTTTTGTCATCACCATTCAACATTTAATAATCAATAATATAACGTCAACAACTTCCCACATTCCTTTTATATGTATAGTTACTGACCCTTCATCAAATAATAATTCCGAATAATAATTATTATCATCGCAATTATCGCTATAATACTCTGCGATGATGTAGTCAATTATTCCTCATATTCCATCGCATGCGTATGTCAAGAGAACGCTAAAGGCAATTTATCGAATAACGCTTTCGTGAAATAATTTCATTCTGATGAATATATCAAATGAAAATGTCGGATAATATGAGTGGACCGTATTCACTATCGATAATTCAATGTACTAATAATAATGCATAGACCCGGCCACTGAATCATGCGGAAACGAACCCGAAGCCAGATCGACGGATCCGGTGTACGCATCATAGCCGCATAGCTGTCAACTCTCTTGCTCTCTCGGTGTCGTCATCACAAGAACACAGACAGCACGTCATTAAAATGTAAGTCAGGTGTTAGCTAGCGTTCGATGGCCTTGGCATTCGTGACCTTCCCAAGAATTTTTTTTCCTTCTTCGATTGAATACAGGATTGCGAGCTGAATCGAGATAAGTTGTCGTGCGAGTAGTGCTCGCTGCAGGAATAGTATCGGCACTCCCAAGAGAGCTATATTTCACAATGATTGTACAAAGCCCAATTGTTAGCCACCTGACAACCGTGCACTTTGCACTCGATGTAATGAAACGTGCCGGACAGAGAGTCTATAACAGCAGCGACAAGCCTATAACTGTATTTATCGTCATGAAACAAACCATTTATACCGCTCTATACACGGTTTTATGATCAATTGAATTCAATATCTCAGATATATCAAGTATACATTTTTGTACAATATTATTAATGTCTTTTACTCATTTCTTGTAACTTTGATTACGAATTTTAGGTATTTGAAACTAATGGTAACCTACCTGTGACTGCTATTTTAAACGTTGTTTTTGTTTTTTTAATGAATCATCGATGCGAACATTGTGATGTGAAATCATTCAGCTGCTACCCACTGCGTCAACTAGAAAATAAAGATTTTTTATTTGAATTTCAATTAAATAATCATTGAACGTGGATTTTCTTCTTCTATTGAAATAAAGACGCATGATCTCTTAAAACCACGATGTTGATGCGACATAAAATAAAGACTTATAAAAAAATAAAAACAATAAGGACGTATTTTTTAATGAGAAAGATCTGGTAGATTCTGTTTAATTGAGATACGATAAATTTACTTGACCTGTCATCATTTTATGGAGTGGTCACGCTTCTTATAACAAAAAAAAATGCGTTTGTCCTTCGCTCGCTTAACTCAAAATCTGATAATACCTTCTTAAAAGTGACAGGTACATCTTCCTCATTATCGTCGATGAAGGCCACGCGTTAGACCTTTAATCTTTTAGTTTTTTTGTTATTCATTGTTTGCTCAGCTTCTCGTAAATTATTTCGTCCTTGGTAAACCATTTCTACGAGCCAAATTCTATTAGACCTTTTCAACGCTGTCATAATAATAACCCAGGAAGTTGTAGATTTTTGCTGCTTCCTATGATGCCTCTTCAAAAACACCTTCGCATCTCAGAAAATACATAATTTTGGTCCGAAACATTCAACTGCGGAATAACTATGAGCGAGGTCAGCGCGACAAGGCGCTGTAAATCATTGGAAATGTTTAAGTCGCCCGAGACCAAGTGCACTTTGCTGCGAGAGAACATAGAGAACGTTGCGGAATTTCGGGACGCTGTAAACCGGCTATCGGTACCAATGTCGTATACAATAACGGTGTAGCAGCTATATAGATCGGTCCGAGAGTACCATAAATCATAGGAGAACTCAAACTTTACTGTGTACGTACAGTAATGATTTTCTGGGTGCCTGTTATAGCTATAGTTATGCGTAATACACAAGTGTGTGTATAGGAACAGCGGTGGCTATGGTGTACACATAATTTACAGGGACAAACGCAGGGTTGCGATGTCGTCAGTGCCAGTTACATAACAACGTTTACGTCTTTACAATATTCTCGAGTAAAACGCGCGGGTACGGACTCTCGGTGATATTATACAAGCGATGAGCTGCACTAATCGTTGGAGATATATCATATATACACTCGTACAACAACGCAGTTCCATCCACGTGGCTCTCAGAATGAACTAGTCGAAGATTGCGCAATATCAACGCGCTATATTGTAAATTAAAAACAATAATTAAACCTCAATTTCAATAACACGTATTTCGTAAAATAATTAATGAAATATGTTATATTGTCGGTTTAATTAATTTCTTTTTTGCTAATCGCATAAATTTCCTTTCAATGTCTAACTTTGTTAGATCGCATAATTAATTAAATTATCAATTCGGATGAATTTTGTATCTTATACGAATTGATATTAATGCGGCGTTTTTTATTATAATGGTACGTATCAAGAAAAATATTTTACAAAGCTTTTAATTTAATAATTAAAAAATGGGTTTTTTTTGTTTAAAAGTGCGAGGGGCTCCCTTCTTATTTGAAGAAACGAAAGAATTGTTTGTGTTTTTTTTGTCTATAGAATAGAAGGCGGATTCCAATCTAAATTACTTTAAGCCGTTTTAAAAAAAAGTAATATTCTTACGATATGATTCGGAGTGAGTGACTTAGAATCGCGGAAACATTTATTATGCTTTTATAATCGTCGAACAAATCGATCGATAAGCCATCAATTTTCAATCCGGTGATGAACTCTTCGACGATTTTTGCATATAAATTGGTCTTCTCGATATCTCCTCACCATCTATATAAAATCCTTGACTCGTGGCCATAGAATTTACGTGGAAAATGCATATCAAGGTATTATCGTTAGAGAGGGGGAGTTCAACCTTCGTATCACAGGATAAGAGCGCTCTCGGCCCCACATCGACAACGAGGAAGTAATGCATGCAGTTGAGAGGTATTTCACTGCCAAAAGGATTGCATAATCGCACGTTGCTGACGTGTCCACACATATACGAATGCGTTTTCAACGTCAGGCTTTACGCAAAGTCAAGCGAAATTTTAAGGTCGTTGTAAGGTCGGGCACAACACACGATCAGCATCGGAGCAACGTATGCATCATACAGCATTCATCGGCTCAGAAGCATCTGTATAGTCGTTGTTGCACAATAATGCTTTATAACACGAGAATAACGCTGTTCCGTAGCTGCCGCTGGGTACACACCGTTAACTTGGAAGGACACACCAGCTCCCACCTCTTGGTATTAAGCGGGAATTAATCCGTAACGTACCAACCGCACGACAGCGTTAATCGAGAGATAAGCTTGCAGTTTGTAATATTCGTCAATAATTCCGCGAATCAACTGGAACAAAGTTTCGTTGGAATCAACTGGAATATTATTCAGTACTTCCTCGTCGTTGCAATATGACATTGAAAGAGGCATTAGACAGGCGGCGCCTGTTTCATCGTTATATTATAATTCTCTCATGATTTTTGAACTAAAAAAAAGTAGCTGGAGCTAACTGAATTTACTTTCAGCGAACAGAATTCAGTTGTAACAAAGTAAATTTAGTTTCAGTCGATTTAGTTCTGTTGTAACAAAGTAAATTTAATTGGGCCAACTGACGTGAATTTAATTGGGCCAACTGATGTGAGATATCTCAAACTTGCGTTAAAAAATGACAAACTACGCAACCTCAAACTCAATGGCAACCAAAATAGTTCGTAACTACACTTGTGTAGAAAGTTTTAGTTCAATAGCTTGTGAACTGTACAAGTATACGCCGTTTTGCATTTATGAATGAAACTCTACTCTCATAGAGTTTTAATGACTTTATCGATTTTAATTAAATTCTGCGATAGTCGAGTCGTAACTGCTCCACCGTCGTTCTAAATTTCAGCTCAATACTTCAAGCTACTCTCGAGCCATATGAGCTAAATATGAATGCAGTTATTTATGAACAAAATGTCATGAGCTTTAATCCTCTTTGTCGATTCTGGAGAAATGCGGTGTCAACGAATCTTGGTCGTAAGTACATGAAGGTAATTTTTAAACTGTTTGGGAATAATCTGTAGTGCTGTCTACGGAGTAAACGTGCGACAAGTTGGAAATGTGAGATTATTCCTTATACCATTGGTGAAAACTGAATAAATCAGCAACACTGTACAGATGTGAGACGCTTTCGACACAGTTTAGGATTCATTTCCAGGGTGTTTCGTGGGAAGCGACAGTGCAGATTTGTAACCAACGGAGGGGCGTCACCATGAGGGTGAGGAATATATTTTATTTGTCACTCCACAATGCATAATGATATTATGCATTGTTATTATTTTTAATGCCCCGCGGTTATTTCAATAACATAAATTAGCAAATCGGTAGCTACTTATCGAGATCCTCCGTGACTGCTTCCACTGTGCATATAGCGAGCACAGGCCGAAACACAACAAAATCGATTCCAAGGGGAGGTTTCACCCTAGCCCGTAACGAAACAAATACCTCCGCCTGTTCTCTATTCCGTTGCATCTTTCCTTTGAGTCACTGGTATTGCAACCGATCTTTCGTCAATTCGTAGAGGAGGCTCGTTGGGTGCTATCCTCTGCCGGGCAACCCGTTTTCTCTAGACTCCGTAGAGATACATTGTTGCGCATTCTGACTCTAAGTTTTGATGTTAACAATAAAATAAATGAAATATTTTGAGCTCTAAACTAACTTTGCAAAACGATACGAGAGCGTACATTTTTAATGCGGTCGTGACTCGAGGGAGTCAGACAATCCAGAACGTAAAACAAAATATAAAAAAATGGCATTATATGAACGTGAGTTTAAAAAAATCTCGTCACAATTGTTAATGGATAATAATAGTCACAATAGACATTAAAGTAGACAGCGATTGATACTCACGTTCTTCGTAGGCATATGATAACACTCCAAGAACATCTCTATTCAAGGACGTGAGTATTTCAATGATCTCTCCTCTCGCCCTTCTCGAAATTGCACTCTCCAATTCACGAGCTTAGTACACGATATGAGGAGTCGTTAAGACTTCGACGAACATGCGAAACATTTCATGGAAACAGGCACCTAAATTTGATATCATGTTGTATTCGTATATTGATTCGAACGTCTCTTTAATAAAGACGCGCTGATTTACACTGCGACGGAGAAGAACGTAAATTAAATAATTCTTGCGTATGTTAATACCATGCGGGATCCGAAAAGTCATAGCATCTTGTATGGTTTTTAAGGTTTTGGCCGGGTGGGCGGATGCGTTCCTCTATATAATTTGAAACATCACATCTTGTTTATGATTTAATTAATTTTTTGGAATTATGCATTATCGTTAATAAATTATATGAATCTATTAATTTAAATAACCTCCCCCGTTTACTCTACGCTATAAGTGATAATTCGATTATGGAAAGAATAATGAACGTAAAAGTATAAATAATATTTTGTTATCAATGTTCAGAAACATAATATTTATTCTAAAAAAATGTTTAAATTACCTTAAAGTATTATAATATGATGACAATAAATGATATCTAATTATTTAATGAAATTGCGGAATAAATAATAATTACTCTGGTATGCAAACACAGATGTGGAATAAACGTGACTGAGTCAGTCACGTGAATGAGCTTCGATGAGTCGTACAGAGTACGCACAGGATAGGTTATCCCGAAATATGATGATTCCTGCTGCTAAAATACTGAGAAAAGAGTTTATTCACTATAACTTAACATATTTAATTGTTCTGTTATCTACAAAATGTATTAACTGTTAATAAATATTAGTGTTCTCATAATAAAATATTATACCAAAGGTACTTTCGTCAAACGAACAATTTATTTGAGTCATTTCGTAATTCATACGGTGTTTCTTACCAGTAATTAACGATTTGCGGCAACGAGATTAAATATGGTTGAAACGACTTTAGATTTGTTAATAATTTGAAAATAAAACATTTCTAAAATAAAAAGTAAAAATCGATAAATGTCACGTACCTAATGTCACAACCTAATCCTAGCATTTAATTATATTGACATTCGAGTACAGCCTGTGGCAACAGAAAACTTTCTAAACGATGAAATGAAGAAATAAAAATAATTACCGTGCTTGTCACTGCATAAACTCTGAAAAGTATTGCGCCTCGTGCATCGATGCACTGCGATATAACGAGTCATGTTACTGCCCTCATATTTCAACTAAATATGTTCAAAGTTCAAAAGCTCCGGTCGACAGAGGCCATCCCTCACGTTCGACGTGATTTGTAGTTTTAAATTGAATGTGAAATCAAGAAGAACTCCACCGGATGAACTAAAAAAACAGCAATGCTGTAGTACAAGGACACCAAGCAACCTTTAAATTTATATAAGACACCATCCGAGCTACAATGAGTACGGAAGAAATCGTTTCTAATTGCGCTTCCCTATTTTCTCGCAAACGGTTCAAAATTGGAGAAAAAGCACTTTTAGTATTTTGTGTATAATGCATCAACACATGCAAACTTAAATTGTTATTAATTGAAAATTTCGGCCGTGGCTGAAAAAATACAAGAATAGATTTTTTTACCGATTGCAATATGTTAATTCACGAAAGGCATGAATTATCCATCGGTGCGAGAGAGGTATAACTAAACTCCGGTTTGTCGTCATTAAACGTGTTTAAAGCGTGTTAAATACAGCTTTTAAAGAGGCATCTGCGGGTAATGTTAGTCAACTGACGTACTATTGTAAACAATAGATGAGACACAATGTATTTTATATTATACATCGCTCTATATTATTCCTCTTGATACTGGGCAGAGAATCGACAAAAGATGCTATTTATTACTCAAGGATTCGGACTTTATAGCAATTTGCATGATTAAGTTTCAACTGTAACAACTTTCGAAATAATAGACAAAACGAGTAAAAATTTCAAACACTTAATAACGTTCAGAGATATTGGGAATCAATTTTCTTTACACTTCACTCTTTCATTCCTTACTTCTTCCTCATAGAGGAATTGATCAGTACACTTTCTCATATTGGTGGCTTTGATAAAGATGAAAAATTATTAGGAAGCGATGTGCAAATTTTTATTTTGCATCCTTGTGTTTTCTTTCTCGAAATCATAATTTAGTAGCATGCCAGAGTTTTAATATACGAAAAACTGTCTTATTTTTGGATTTAAACACTTTCGAACATAATTCTTCATCAGAAAATTTGGCAGCGAACAACGTTCGCTTAATAATTTTTTTTTTCTCGAAGCTATAATTTATCGGTTATATCTGGACAAAGTTTAATTTGTAACATGAAGAAATGTTAATTCTCATCACGAATTAACCTCTCGGTGCGATAAATAATTCTCGTGAGTTTTCTGAACGTTATAATTAAATACAATTGGATGGTAGATATTCACCAGACGTGGGTGCGATAACGAACAAAACGATAGCCAACAGGGCAAACGCAGGAACACGCATTATCGAATAGTTTTTTTCTCTTCGATACCTCCAGTGCTTTCCTATACTGACTATAAAGTTCGGAATGATTTCTGGATCGTAGTCGGGCCATTCAGTGCCGAGGTGCGTGCTCAACACGTGTATTCATCAAATCGTCGTGCTTTTAGATTAGACGACACGAGGAAGAGTGAGATGTTTTGTAGAATATAATCGTATTGATTGTTAATTTATATCTTTGAAGCTTCCCAGTGTGTGAAACATCAAATA
Organism: Cylloceria caligata; assembly: GCA_963942595.1. NCBI lineage: Eukaryota > Metazoa > Arthropoda > Insecta > Hymenoptera > Ichneumonidae > Cylloceria > Cylloceria caligata. Next base: position 45,573,946 of record OZ012708.1, read on the forward strand.
TCAAATTCAACCCCACGTTGCAAAAGAAATAACTCAATTACTATGCGGCATTGAACGATTTTTCTAGCCCTGCTTGTAGATGCTCAGCAGCTGTATAAACTCTTTTTCGATTGAAATATCGATGCCTTAAGGCGGGGCGAAACCGCCACACTTACACAGATGTACTCCTTCTCTTTCACTCCGCCATGAGCGACCTGCTAGCCCAGGGGTCTCCAAACTACGGCCCGAGGGCCACATTCGGCCCGCGGACAGATTTTGGACTATTTCACTTTTTACCACCGGCAACAATGATAATATGGTTTTGGCCCTCGGAACTTACTGGAGTAATCAGTATGGCCCTAAGGCTGGAAAGTTTGGAGACCCCTGTGCTAGCCTATCACTTTCGCACTCATAGGTGTAGTACAGAGGTTTCAACTCGCCTTAAGAGACAAAACAAGACTTTTGTCCGATCTCGATTGCTTTGATTAAACAATACGAGTTATTCCAAGTCATACAAATTGGTGGTCTTGAAAAGTTCTCTTACATTGGTGCACATCTCTGGTGATATTTTATAAATATTCTTAAGTTAAAAAATAGTTGTTTGCGTATTGCTTCGTTCTGCTATAGATTGTTTTCCGTTCTTATAATTTTTTTTTTACTGTCGTCAGTGGCAAAACTTAGAGGCAATTGGTTTCTTATGGTGGTGTGAAGCATGCGGGTAGTAAAGATATATTAAAATAACGTATTAGTGCTCGATTCCATCTTAGTACTTATTTTTCTTTTATACGTTTTGAAGTGAAAAACGTCTATGCACAATTTATTACGCTGAACAAAGCGTAAGATTTATACTTTTATTTAAGAAAAATTGAATTTAACTACGAAGGAATCAGCAATACAAAGAAAATGATATATTTATGATTATTACGTTTTCTCATCAGTACCGTTAAGTTTACTGTATGTAATTATTCCTTGATTTGATCTATTTTATCGTTTAGAAGGCTTTAACAAATACTTCCTCCCGCAGTTGTTGCTCGTTTAAACAAGAACCTGATAAAGTTACACTAGCTGTTTACGCATCATCGCAGATTATACAAATCGTAGGTTATACAAATTTTCCTGATTACCCAGAGTGTACCAGGGTGCGTAATCTACCTACCTATTACCTTGTTCATCTATCTATCGATCTTGTTTCACCTACTTATTACCTTGGTAATATGTCTTGTATAACCTACAATGATGCGTAAACAGCTAAATGTATAACTTGAACGGTTCAGCTAGTCGTACGACATCTGCGAGCGCTGCGTAAACACTGAACTCTGAAGTACAGTACGAGTGCGTAAGATAAATCGATCGCGTAGATGGTACATGATCACCATAACTTAGTACATGTTACGCGGCTCAACGAAGTTAGGTGCGTAAACATAGTAAGAGTGAAAGACTATATACAGGGAACGCTGACCAAATAGCTTCCCGGAGCGACCAGCTTTACACTCTACCGTACAAGGCCGGTTCCGCATTTGGGTATTATTAATAGATCCTCGTAACTCTCTATATCTATCTCTATCTCTATCTCTATCTCTATCTCTATCTCTATCTCTATCTCTCTACTTTGACCCTCTCTATTACACGAGCTATGCCACCGTTATTGCTGCAGAATATTGCGAATCGCACGAGCGACTCGCGAATTTCCAACAACGGCGCTAGACGTATGTACATTCTACTATTTGTGAACACGATGTACACACACATCGATTCCTAATAAAGAGAAGGGCGTATCCTACATCATTTGACATGTAAAATGTGCTGCTGTCCGATAAACGTTGAAAATGTAACATCGTTAATGTATCTTTCGATAGATATACAATCCCATTGTGAGTCTAAAATTCGATACAATATAATACATCTTTGACAAACTTCCTAGGTGAAAGCTTTCGCAGAGCGGTCCAGGGAATTTTATTGATCAATTACTAAAGTTTGCAAACATATCTGCACAGAGAGTACAATCGTTAACTTGTTGAAGCAATTTACGAACTACAAATACAGATAACAAACATGCACGTGACAATGACCGGATATAAATGGCGCGTAATACAGTTATGTACAACTTTGTTTCTAGTTCTTCTAGCTGGGAACTCTTCGGAAAGCCTCCGACGTTGTAGTAGGTCAAGTGCTATGGCTATGCGGGTAAGATAATCAACTTCTGTAATTTATAAAAATGTAGAAACAAAACAAAAGGAATTGTGGGAGGTAAGAACAAACCGGACAAGCGAAAAAGAATATCAAAGATGCGAAGTAGATTTTGGCAGCCACGAATTTTTTTAAATCTATTTTTATAATGCGCAATAGATAAATATGAGATATTTTGTAATAAATAATAAATTTACGTCTATTTCAACGGTGAACATTTTGAAGAGAAAATCAGCGTATCAGTCAACTTTTTTGGTTCTGTTTTATTTTTCTCCGGTTAAACGGCTTAGCTACCTCATCCACGACTTGAAGTGATCGCCAATTGAATACTTTTCTTAAGAAGAGGCAAAACCTCTGTACTTCACCTACGAGTGCGAAAGAGATAGGCTAGCATGGCGCTCACGGCGGAGTGAAAGAGAAGCAGCACATCTGCGTAAGTATGGACGTTTCGCCTCGCCTTAACATCTCGAAAAGTACTTCGATTTATACGTTGAATTTTCATACAAGTTTGAAGAATAATATATATATAGAGTCAATTATCTTCAACTGGAAGATATGTAAAAGATATATCATAGATATATCCAATATATTTCAATTAAAAGTTCTATATATTCGATATATTTTGATGACAAATTCTATATATCGGGTATATTATTGAGTACACTGTTAAGCATATTTACAAAATGAATATACGTGTATAAGAAAAATCTATCCTTAAACCGGTAAACTATGAAGAAATATTAAACCACTTTTATAATAAATACAACTTTTTTTAACGCGCTTAGTATATCGTTTGTGAATTTAATATAATAATTGTATATTAAATTTATTCTACTGGTTAAGGCATTAATGCTTAAGTATAATGTCACAAGTAAATTAATTTTTATAAAGAAATTTTTACAAGGTATAGTACAATTTTGTTGATAGATTGTCGCTATAGTAAGATCGTTTTCAGTTACTCAAGGGCGCTGAATCACCTGAAAATCATAAAATTGAAATTGCGTTGCAGTTATAAAATATTGTACACTTTATAAAAAAAATAAGACTTGATAAGCCCCAAAAAAAATGGACTATTTACACAAGTGAAGTGGTTTTTTTTGTAGCCTGGTTCATTTGAAACTCTTGCGCATAAGATATCCTGACTTTTGTAGTAAATTTTTCTTTGCGCAGTAATTTTGTACTAAATTTCTTCAGTAATTTTTTCGTAAGAGCTTCAAATGGAAATTTCTTTTCTCGGACCAGACAGAATTTTCTTACAAAGAGAATGAAACTTTGCAAAGCCAATTAGCTCCATCGGTGCGACCCAACACTACGACAATTTGAAAATAGAAAAAAACTATTTGCACCGATGGTCGTGAACTAAAAAAAATATTTCATTTCTGAATATATTTAATTTTTGTTGTATTTTTCGAATATTATTTCGTAACAAGTTGCGAGAATAAATATGTGCAGCTGCAACTTTATTGAATTTTTATGATTTGTTGTAACGCGGTCTCATTAAAAAAAAAAAACAGCAGTCATCTCTCTCAGAGTTACCCTATATTCGGTTGTCCTCACCTGCCGTGCATATAGCGTTGCACCTAAACTCGTACATGTGTCCCACTTACGTATTACGGTCTGTACAGTCTGCGTGGCCATCCAATTGTAATTATGCACCTACACCGGTAACACAAACATGATGAGTGCATCAAACACACATGCGTACATACACAGAACACGTGTATACCACAGCATAATAAGTTAAACGAATATAGTGTCTATGCGCGGTTTACTCTTGATTCGTGATGGAAATGGAGTCAAGGGTGCGGGGTTCGAAGAGTCGAGACAACTTCAAGGCAAGAGAGGGTAAAGCGTGTCCGGCAAAAGGGTCAAACGGGCATACTCTGTGCTCGGTGCCATTGCCATTAACGACTGTGACCCGCGAGGCCGTGCATCGGCGCCGGCACAAGCTCCAATGGCCTTCGTGCAGTTCCGCTATTATTCACACCGCCGGGGCTTTGTATACTTTCACACGATGACGAGCAGTCGAGCACACCGAAGCCTTCAATGTACATTGAATTAGTACGAGTGTCGTGTGACGCTTCTTTAATGTTTTTTTATTTCAAAAAATAATTTTTATTTCGATACTGCGCATGTATCGTTGATGTATGCGACAAGGTGTTGACTAGAGAATTCGAAAGATCGAAGGAGAGATCCGAGAGCTATAGATCCGGAAGTATTCGCGATTCTCAAAGTCCTCGATCCTTCTTGATACTTGCGCGTACGTCAGCCGCTGGCCTGATTCTTTTGTACCTTTTGTCTAGATGTTATCACGTTGTTGTGACAAAATCACGGCCCTGTATTGTGCAAACATAAAACATCTGACATTTAAATCGACACCTTAACACGCTCGGAGTCTCACAGCTGTAGACAGAGGGAGGGGCGGAGGAATGCGGATCAGCGAATAATAACGGTAACCCTTGTTACAGAGAATTTATAAATAAAATAACGTTAATCGTTTCCCCTTTCGTGTACCAAAATAAAGTAGTCGAGTGTTAACTAGGGCGACAAATTTTAACAATTCCCGCGTTTCTACATGAAAATTTTAGAGTTTATGACGAAACTTGACTCTATAGGTCCTCCGACCGGAAAAATAAATATTTAGGTTCTCTTCAAATTAAATGCTTAACTTGTTACAAAAAGTTAATTTTTTACTAAGATATACGATTTTTTTCCTAAGTGACCGTTATTCCACTTTTTTCAGTATCCCAGACTCTGGAATAATATGATTTGCATCGTCTCTACCGATATCCTTGGGAATAACAATTTCTTTTATGTTGCACATTCGAGTAGTCATGCATTAAACATTTTTGAAAAGATCTCTCTTTCTCTCTCGCTCTCCTCCCGTTATTTCGTTTTCGTGTTTGTCTCAAGGACTCTGACGGAACGACACCGCATTCATCATGCTGGGCTGGTCCCGCTTTCGTACCTCAGAGGCTAACGTTTCTTTCTTCAAATGGAAAAGATGTTGACGAAAGTCATGAGGGCCCGAAGGTCGCAGGGACTGACAATGGGACAATTGACACCAACTTTTCACCGCCGACGATCATGTTCACCGGACCTTGTTGCGGTCGAGTTTCATCCCAAGGTAAAACCTAAGGATATACCCCCGTCGAGCTCAAGAAAAATCTTTGTATAATCACAATTTCACCCTACACCTTCTGTTAGAGGTAGACGGAAGGGTTTGGACGCAGCCAAACGAAACGTTATTGTTATTTCTCGAAGCTGTAAAGTATTTTGGACTGTTCGCCAGTTACGTAGACAAGTAAAACTGCGAGCTCTACATTGTACACCTATCTCAAGAGCCGGAAGTTGGTAAGAATTTAAGGGACATCAGGGTTTAAGAGACCGCAGAGAACTCATAAATCAACGTTATGCGACATCATTCTCGTCAGTTACACATTTTTTAAAGGAAGTGTTACATTATCGAGATATAGTATGATATATTCTTCCTTTCTTCATTCAATTAAATATATATTTATCTTCGTAAAACATTGAGAGATGCAGTGAAGTTATTTTCGTAGTGAAGCAATACACTCTTATAAAATTAAATGATTTACAATCGTCACGAGACACATGTACTCTGGTAACTGTGCGTATTCGTCGCATGCTGTTCTGGCCCTGCTCTTGGAAAATCGTCGAACTCAGTATGTTTTCAATGCAAGAGAAAAGGATCGACAAACGCAATAGTATATTGTGTGACAAGGGATGAAACAAGACGATTTCAGACGATTCAGGCGAAGTTGGCGGCCCAAGGCGGCCGAAGTCTGAAAACATATTTTATCCCGTGTCACACATTATATTTTTCATGATTACCTGCATCGAAACTTCAAGTTTCAGTGTATAGCAACCAGTCAGAAATAAGTTAATTTAAGGCCAATGGGGCGTGGAACTATTAGCGTTTTTATTCAATTTGAGTGATTGAGCCGTCACTTATGAGAATTAAATAAGTAAACTGAAGTAACTAACAAACAAATGACAAAGTTATAGGGCTGAAATAAGCATTGAATTTGACTTACAGTGAACAGAAACCAACAAGTTTCTAGGGAAGGAACACAATTATTTCTGCCCGCTGATTTAAAGCATTCGCTATTTACGCAACCGCTAATAGTTGTCGGTGACATTGGTCACGAAATAAGCTTGTTTCGACTGACTGTAGAGATACTGAAACTTGCAATTTCGATGCAGGTATCATGAAAACAGAACTATCACTTTACATATAGAGACCAGAAGAAGAAAAATGTCTTTACCTCTTACGAAATGGAGTTTTTTAAATTTTTAATTCGCAATGAACGAGAACGCACAGACTAGGAGCTTCGTGATTTTGAATTTTGATGGACAACAATAAATCGATCTCGCGAAAACGATGTCCCGGGACAATGTCCCGTCATCTTTATGTAGAACCTTCGGGTAACCGTTGTAATATTACAACGCGTCGCGAAATCGGGTTCAGTACCCGTAACCATAAATTTTAGGTCGCGTCGAGCCATAAAGGTAAGCAGCGGCAACGATGAGGTGCTCTCTCCTTCTCTCCCTCTCTCTTGGTCTTTTCACTTTCGTTGAAAAGAGCTTCGGGAAATGTGTGTCACGAGGTCACCGGGCCATCGGCCGTGTTCCACTTTCCAAGCTCTGGCTCCTTTCGCTCTTCCAGACCAGACTTCCCGACCAGGCCCCTCTTCCTTCGTGTCTGAGGTGTCCATTACTAAATTTATTGGACGACGATTTAAGGGCATCGAATAAATAAAAATATATCTATTGTAAAATACATTGGTGTATTTATTTTTAGCAAGAACAATCGTTTTATTATTTCTGATTATTACGATAAGATGTTTAATTGTGAAAATACCTATAGTTTATAAAGTGTCTGATCTATAAAGAAATTGTTATTAAATATAAAAATGACTGAAGTACTCCTATCGATGACTCATTATACTCACAACACTCACGATTATACACTCCGATAAATAAAATATAACACACTCACGAATGTAAAACGCAATAAAAACTTCACTAATTGTTATAAAAGTGATTCTTTTTAACATACAGAATGGTATGTTAAAAAATGAAATTTCATCTATCTTCTTAATAACATTGATATCGACAAGACGAATGAAAGGAAATTAATTTAGGCCATCTACTTATTTATATTACGACAATAAAGCTATTAAATACATTTTTTAATTATTTGTTAATTTACTATTGAATTAACAAGTTCCATGTCCTCCATTTGTTAATATTTCCAAAAAGAGTCGACAACTTTTCCAGATGTGCATTTCCAACCAACTCCGAGTAAAACACTTGACTGCAAAAACTGCTGATCGACGTGATTAATCGAGAGCTAACAGAAAGATGATTCACTCCATCGTTTTTTCTTTGGTTCAAGGAAGAGGGGAGTTAACTCTTGGCGCTTCTTCCTACAATGCAGAGGAGGATGAACTCCTCTGATTCAACGTCATTAATATCAGTCCGCCTTGACGATGCAATTTTTTTCCATGGCACGAGAGCGAGACTGAGTCCTACGCGAATACAGCACGGACGGTTACCCCGGAAGCGCTGCTTTCACTTTCCCCACGCTGCCAGCGAGTTACTTTCCCTGCGAGACACTTATAATACATGTGTAGTAGTATCTCGGTGAAAGACAAATGTAGATACAGAATATACTGCACGCATATGTGTGTTTATCGGTTGGTAGGCCGACACGCTGACGCGCTTGCAACGAAAAACGGGGTTTCTGGGCCATCGAGAATAACAAAGAGCTCTCTCTGCGCTCGAACCCGGTGACCCCGCCTAGCGGGAGCGTCGTTTACTACATTACTTCCTATAGTTTCTATATACTACTCCGTACCCCCTCTATCTTTCATTTCTCTTACTCTCTGTAGCTCCGTTACTGGTTTGGTCCGCACGTCCTGGTTATCTCGAACGTAGATGACTTTTATTCAGGTCCTGTAACGTCGATCGTTTTATCGTATCATGTCGCAACAACGTTTCGTAGCTCCTCGGTCGCTTTCTATTCCATCTCGCCGATCCACTTTTCTCGAGCAGAATTATCCTAAATAATACAGAATTACGCAGGAGTAAATTGCAATCGGATCGCGACAGTATTAGTTGAAGGACTTCTCGGTGATGCTAGAGAAATCATGATAGTTCGGGGAGCTATTAAATGTGACGACTATTTATTGTTAGTCTATGCCAGCTACTTGTTTTATAGTGAAACCAATTAAAAGTAATTACGGTAACGATAAGAAATAGTCACATGATCGACTAACAATTAATAGTTTTCACTTTTAATAGTTGCCAGTAACATTTTTGTTCTCTCAATGCATGACCTCGAAAAAGTGATATATAGCCATCGTAGGGACTGGGATTATATCGAATTCTTTAATTCATCGCAAATTCACCTGTGTATACATAGTGTAACATGAAGGAAGAAAATCGCTACGCACGAACGATCGCGAACACCTGTGTAACCCAATATATTTTCACACCTGTCACCCCTCAACGGTCACCTTATACACCGTTTCACGTGATTCGTTACACTCGTGGTTCACTGTCGACAGATAAACATCGTAGTACGTGCACGTACACATCGATAAAGTAACGAGATTCGCAATACATCTACAAAGCTGACGTACATACTGAAATTCTAGTAGCCGAGGTACTTTCGATTTCTACGTACAAGCATTATCCTAGTAATTAACCAAGATATTGATGTCAGCATGATTAGTGAAGCGTATATGATATGGCAATATAAGCAGGCGTTACATACATATATCGATCGATATCATTGTACACTGCGCTTAATTCTCGTCACTCGATATATCATAATTGTGGGTTTCATTATCTGGAAAGCGTAAGGTTCATAACATGCGCTGTAAAATGGTAATGAGATGTATTCTGTTAGAGTGATGTTCCCGTGTTTATTGAATATAAATCCGTTGGTTATAAATATTTAGTAAATTAGATTGAAAAAAACTGACTATTCGGTTACAACTTTAGTTAAATTTACCAATTTTTACTGAATATTCATAACGTTTTTTTTACATATCGTATGTTATCATTGAGGGCGGAGAGAGGGAGGGAGGTCCATTGATTTGATTGAATAACTATATTTTTACGATAAAAAAATATTGTATAAGGAATCCCGTACAATTGTCTGTACGCAACAGTGTTCTGATCGTCTAAAAAGTCCCCAAGTTCGAATATAAAAAGTTGTGAGAGGAGTTTCATTAATTTTTTAATAATAAATAATATTGAAAAAATAGAATCCCTTCTGCAATTTGTTACATTCGAATCTAGGGATTTTTTTACATCATCGGGATATCGTTATAAACTATAAATCGTATTTTTGATACCTTTTTTTAACCATGAAAAAACAAAAACATTCATTCTGTGAAGAAGTCTCAAATTCGGGAATTAATTAAACGGCTTCAATTATCACTATAATTAAACTAAAGGTTTTTCATAAAGGAGAATTATTTCTATTATTAAGTACTATTATTGTACTTAGAACGATGATTTCCAGTGTAGTATATGCTTAAGAGAAGCGACAGAAAGTACATGAATAGGAGAATCAAGAGAGAAACAAGGAGAAATTATCTTCGAATAGTCTCAGAGAGGCCACTTAATAAATTTAAAAAAATTAGAAAGTAAGAACCTCGATTCTTCTTCGTTGAAATAAAGTAGAATCCCGACCTATCCATTCACATTTTATGTTCGCCTTTTTTTATTTTTATTTATATCTTTTTTTCTCCTTATTTTTTTTTTTGGTAACCGGTCTATAATTTAGCTCAAGGATACTGCAATTTGTTGGCCCGCGTCCTCGAATCTCTTTTTCTATTTCGTTGTATTTTTCTTCTTTTCTGCAATTCTCGAGACGAGGACGTGTGCTCGAAGAAGCGCGTGCTGTCGAGTTATGCTATTTACCTGGATAGGGATAGTTCATAGTCGACGAGGCACGCGCTTCTATCGCATTCTCAGCTGACCCTCATATACATCAGTGTATTAGTTTTATAGTTAAAGGACTGCTGAGCAATAAAATTTTAAGGCAGAGGGCAAACGGTTAGAAGAAATGAGTGAGAATCGTAACTTCGACTCTCTGCTATTCTTCGTTGGATGTTGTTTTCAAAATATCGAAATCGAAGTCGGACCAATAATCATAAATGAATATAGCAGTAAAAGCCGGTCAACCTTGTCGTGCGCGTGCGGCAAACGAAGGCACGCGAGGGCCACGTTCGTCGTTCGCTGCAAATCCACTGTACAAAGCTGGTTGAAGAGCCTCGTAAAACGGAAACTTTGCATTCGCTCGACGTCCCTCACGTGCTTTGCGCACTGGCTCTCTTCCGTTATGCGTACAGAGTCGAGGACCGGATACGTAAAATGACCAGCGACTCACAACGCTGAGAATAGGTCATGTTTTCAGTTCAAACGACAACCTCTGAGTTTATGGGAGAAACAAAATCGATTCGTAATTGCAGAGACGACAGGTGCAATAGCAAATGTCGTAGACATTTTTATGCCGCCTCTGTTTTTTTTTTCTAACCGCTAAGTTCATTATCTCGAAACACCGATAAGTCCCCCATAAGTGCAGTGCGTTTTTTATTGTTTGTAATTTTCCATGCAAACCAAGTTCCTAGGTGTACGACTTACAGGTATTCCACTACAATTAAAGAATTTTTGTTAGTAGTAAATACTCGTAAACTTTATTATAATAGCGAAATAAATGATAATAATATTATAATGTAAATAATAAAAATAATAGTAATAACGACACATTGATGTTATAAAATCAACTCCTTGGGCATTATTGACGCCATTTTGTATAGATACGCTATAGGATTGGACGTAATTTTGCCGCCGAAAGGGTTAATAATAAACAATCGTTACATTCAGTTATTTTACGAAATTTTATAAACTTTAGAAACTTATGTACAATTTTTTCTTGTGTGATGAAAATACGTTATAATTTTTGTTTCTTTTCTGCTTGAAAATATCAATAGTACCGACAAGTAACGATAAAAAAGCTACGAAATAGAATGAAGAACAATTTATGTTTGGTTATAGTAAGATAAATCTCCAGTTGTTGACCTTCCACATAACGAAAACGTCTTATGACACTGTTTAAACATATTTTGATGACTGTGACATTTCATGGACGTTTTTGGTCTTATATGAGCTTAAAAATTACATTTAATAATCGAAGATTCAGTCCCTTCGTGTATCCGGAACGGAGATGTGCTTCGGAGGAAAATAATTGCAGTAAAAAAAATTGCCAATTCCACAACGTGGGTAGATAATCGAATGTGAAGGGGAATTGTGGGCCAGAGTGAAGCACGAGGACGTTATACACTGCCAAGACCCCCATGGGTGTATGTACCATCGTAGACACTCCAAAACATTGATGGAGAAACTTTATTAACGTCTGGGACTCTGGGAGGAACTTGACGAGAGTTGGCTGTCACCTTCGTCTCTCGCCTTTTCTCGTCGTTGAGGACAAAAGGGACGACATTACATCGCGCCGTACTATGTAATAACATCATGCGAGCAAAAAACGAAACTCGATACACATGGTATCAGGGACATAGACTCTGAAACACTGCAAGCCATTCGGTTTTTAGGGCCTCGTAAAGTAGGACGTGACCTCAAAAAAAAAAAATAGTTAACTAGGCGATGATGATGCGTTCCCCGGACAGCCGTGAACGACTGACAGCAGTGGCCTTCTAGTTCTGACGATGCTCAACGCCCCTCCTACCTGACTATGGGTCATTGCTGTACTTATGATTGATAACCGACTCATTTTTTTATTCACTAAACAAACCGCCGCCCCGTTTGGGCTTATTTATGCGATTTTTGTGAAATTTAAAAAGACGTCCTGCCGTTCTTCAAAGTTAATATGACGGCGGACCTTGATAATATCACACAGGAGCCATTGTAAAGAAGCTGGAATGCAGAATAGAAGAACGAACGAGAAGGCTTTTCTATTCTGGTACAATGATGAATATGTTATAAGTGAGTAAATAGGTCACCCACCCACATTGCATGTACTTGATTCAATCTGAACAATCTTTCTCGGACTCTGGTAATTCCAATTTGCTTCCAGACGACTCGTACGAGTCGAAAGACGTATCTAACGATACTGATTGTACATCTGCGATAATTAAATGTCAACAAAGCATTAATTTTAAATTGCATTATTTAAAAAATTAATCTATTGAAGACAACGAAATTAATGATTCAATAGAATTATAATTCTCTCATCAATTTTACATTTAATGATGTTATTTATTATCGAGTACAAGAATTTTATATGCTCCGAGTTTAATTGCAGATAAATAACAGATAATTGTTGAATTTTGCCTCAACTTGGAGGATTTTATCGATTAATATAATAATGAGAAAAAAGAGGGCACACTGCGTTTGGTATAGCAAACCAGAATCGATACGACACTCTCACCGCGAAAGTCAGTTACGTAGATTAGAAATCTGGATGGAATTAGAAACTTGGGATAAGTCAACGACGCGGTTGATCGTGGGCAAGAATAATAAAGTATGGGCGTGAGTTCGTCGTAGAAATGGGGACTACGGCATACGCGAGCAAAATCTGCAGCATGGGCTAAAAGGGTACAGATGCCATTTTTACTGATATTCTATACGACAGTCGTAAACTGTTTTCTTAAGAAAGGAACACACCGCAATCTCGGTACTACAATTATTAATTTATCAAGAGACATCGACGTCGCCAGTTGAAACTGCACCTCGCGAATATCTCTCACTGTCGAGATAAAAGCGTGATGGAGTATACTTACTCTGTACTCTCACTTTCTCCGGTGAGACCGAGATACACAATGACCCGGTTTCATGACCGCGTATAACAGCTCGAATGGGAAAGTGAACGTTTCAACTTGGTTTTCTTCTTCTTTTTCTTCTTTGAAACTGGTTGAGCACGTTACATTTGCCTCTTTTAAAAGATGGGACAATCATCATCATTACAGTCGTCGTAGCGTACGTAATTAACCGTTTCGTGCGTATAATTATAATGATAATAATAATGACTACAACATAAGACAAGAATTTTTCAATATATTTCTCTGCATAAATAAATAAATGACAAATATAATGAGAAAGATTTCTTTTTAACTTTAATTTAATTTCGAGCAAGTTCGGAAAATGAGAAACATTCACTTTTACTGGTCATCAAAAAAACTACGGAAGGCACAATATATGTTTACAGCTAAGAAAAATCTTATAGCAATTCAGAAAATTATATCTTAATCATAGTAGAATGATACAAACGCAATAGAATTATGTTATCTGATACGTTGCTTAATTTAACTAATGGCTAAGCGATGAAGTGGATATTTATGACTGAAAGGAGCCATCATACTGACTCATACACTGACTCGTATACATTCTGACGTATATATTTCTCTGCATAAATAAATAAATGTCAAATGTAATGAGAAAGATTTCTTATCAACTTTAATTTAATTACGAGTAAAAGTTTAGAAATTGAGAAACATTCACTTTTACTGGTCATCAAAATAACGACGGAACGTACAATATATATTTATAGCCAAGAAAAATCTGATAACAATTCAGGAAATGATGTCTGAATCGCAAACGCAGTACACGAACGTAATTTTAACCATTGCGTTTGTAGAATAATACAAACGTAATAGAATGATGTTATCTGACACGTTGCTAAATATAATTAATGGCTATGCGATGAAGTTGATATTTATGACGGAAATGGGCCATCATTCTACTAAGATTCCTCGTACGAGACGTACTATTGACTCTTATACGTTCTGACGTATATATTACTCTGTATAAATAAATAAATAAATAAATAAATAAATAAATGACAAATATAATGCGAAATATTTCTTATTAACTTTAATGTAATTTCGAGTAAAAGTTAAAAAATTTAGAAACATTCTCTTTTACTGGCCATCAAAAGAACGACGGAACGTACGATGTATCTATATATAGCCGAGAAAAAACTGATAACAATTCTGGAAATGATATCCGAATCGCAATAGAATAATAGAAACGCAATAGAATGATGTAATCTGACATGTTGCTAAATATAATTAATGGTTATGCAATGAAGTTGATATTTATGATGGAAATGGGCCATCATCCTACCAAGATTTCTCATACGAGATGAGACGTTCCACTGACTCGCAAGTTCTGACAGATGGAATTCAATGTATTTTTGGCGGAGCACCCTGGACCGGAGCATACCGTACGTATTTATTCTCATATTATATTACCGTAGGTATGAATATATAGGTTGAGGTAACCTGCTACAGGCTATTGTGATTGGCCGTTGCGGAAATCTTTGGCAAATGATCGATCCATTAAATCTATTTTAGATATACCATCATTTACCAAGTGTTAGGTTAATGCGAGAGCATTTCATACGTGTTTCTCATGTTACGCGAAATACGAAATGTGCGATACGTGGATGTAACGAATGTCACATTTTTTTCTTCTTATAATCCTGCAATACGACGATTATTTAACGGAAGCTTCCGTATTGCAATGCACGCGCTTTGTTTGTCCGTCGAAGGAGCCGCAGATATATAATAACGTTGCATTTTCTAATACCATATAGTCACGCTGAGACGACATCCGATGGATCGTACAAATAGTCCTCGACCATACGCGTTACAAATATCTCTGTGGTACATGGATCTACCATCTACATGTATACTATACACATATAGACATTTCCAGCATGAGTCAAGGACGATGTCCAAGGTTTACCGGGTGCACGAGTAAGCGGGCAAGCGCGTTTCCTTGTTGATTACGTCCAATGAAACATTATGCTCTCTGCATCTACTCTGCTACTGTGTGCTGCGCTTAAGGTATTCAAAGCGTAAGACGATAATCTTCAGAATTTTTTTTTTGCTACTGGTCAATCACGGAAGTCTCCATGACATCTGGTGGATATATTTTACCTACTCCATCCCAGTAGTCATAACCTATAATTTTTTTTGGAATATATTAAATGCTGCATTATTTAAACCATTCTCCACATTCGAAAAAGATTTTTCCTTACAAATATTTATCAATATTGTAATATTGGTCATTTTTGATGTTTGCAAACTTTCGACCGACTGGGTTAAAGCGGCCATTTTTCTTTTGTATTAATTCCCAATACGAGTTTCGTTATGGGGCTTAGATACGAATCTTTTAACGATTCCGTTCGTCTTACCATTTCAGATTTCTCATGTTATCATTTTGTAATGTTGAGGTTATGTTCTCTCGTCTCATCAACTGAGATATAAATTATGCAATGAACTCGACGACTTTCAGAGATTAAGTATTGCGCTTTACAAAATGGCATAACTTAAGCTTTCCAGGAAAAAATATAATCGAAAGATGAAAAAACAAGCTCGATCCCATATTAGAATCTTAGCGATTTCCGCAGTGGATAGTTTTGGCATCGTCAACTGCGCTGTCACCTTTGTCGGCGAATCACGACACGTTTAACGACGTTTGTTGGAGATAAACTCTGATGTTTTTATTGCTATTACGCACGTTTCTACAACTCTCTGTGCATCGATTAATAGTGATCGAGGCTTTGTTCGAAAAAAACCCTTGCTATGTGTAATATTTATTAGGTTAGGTTCTATTTATTATCTTCTCAGTCTGAAGGGCGTGAGATATCAAGAATTGGAATGTTGTTTAGAAATTCCAACTTTCGTATATTCTATGCATCACAGAGCTCAGTGAAACATTCGAAAACCTTCTAAAAAATTTTCTCGGTAGTGCAGGTTTCTACGATTGAGAAATTAGGAACCTTGCTTAAGCTTCCACAAGAAAAACTCGGAATACCTTAAGTGAATCTTGAACAACACACTTCATAGTCCAAACAGAGCACTAAACTTGTCAAATTCATATTCGAGTTGATACGCATAGTCTCGGTGCCAAATTTTCCTCACATCATAAATAGCTTGACTGTATTATTCCGAATGACCTCGTCTAAGAATGTCGTTAAAGTAAATGAAAAAAAAAAAGAATCGTCAATATCACAAGCCATCCACGTGTTCTTGGATTTTGGGACTGAAAGGAACGTAGACAAAGCGAATATTATCGTTGACGATGAGTCTACTCTGGCAGACCTTCGCGAGTCTGCCTCTTCATGTGTGTAACCGGCTTTTACACTGCGCTATGGGGAAACATAAATAAAATCCAGGGTCAACTGACCGCGTCATCCTCGTGACACGACACCCGCGCCCATATCCTGTTCTTCGGGCCAGCGACTGTTGTGCATGAAGCTGCCAAAAGAGAAATCGAGTGTTATATGTAGAGCTAATAGTGTACGAGGTACTACGCGTGGAACGATCGAAATTTTAAATTGCTCCAACGCCCGATGACCTCGTTACAAAAGTACCATTTACAGAATCGTCGAAGCGACGAGAGCTGTTTATTTGTGTGCCGTGAGGTCTCGCCCATCCGGTCCGGAAGTGTCAGACACCGGGCTACGGTCACAACCACGTTTCTCAAAGTCAAAGTGAAGCCCGAAAGCCGAACTACTCTATTCCGGTGGAATTCTCATTTACGCATCGAGGGCCGAGAAACGAGAGAAAATAAATTGTATATCCATCCTCCTTCCGTAGTCCCAGATAAAAAGTTCCACTTCCGAAAGAATACGAGGACGAAAGGGTTCTTTTTTCTTTTTGCAATACAACTTTATCAATCGCTATACATCGTATTATGGATTTCCATGAAACAGATGAGTTTTTTCTTGTATGTTTAAGGAAATGCATAAAATACGTGTTCTGCTAAATTACGCAACGAGTTTTATTTGTAATAAATAATAATTAATTAACTAAATTTAATATTTGAGATTTTTAGAAAATAAACGGAGTGTTGTTATTCATTGGATAAAAAGTAGATTAATTAAATATAATCAGATAAATGGAAAAATGTGTATTTTTTAATATAAAATGAATGATCGAAGAGAATATATTTTTCGGGTATTAGCCATAGAGTCCATTTTAGTTCTTACTCGTAGGGGTTACTACCCTTAAAGTCTGAGGGTTTGTAAGTCGAAGAGTTAAGCGAGAAACACTATATATGAGGTAACACTATTTATGCTTTATAGACAAATAAATATATTAATTAACACTCCACACCGTTACTAAATTACGCAGTTGCGCATATGAGCGTAACTTCGTGAGGGCATTTTTAAACAAAGGGTGATTCACGTTCTATTCTGCAGGAATTATGAAATCATTTTAAGCAAACAACATTTTGTCCTTGAAAATGTTTCTTTCGAGATTTTTAAGTTAACGTGTTCAGGCATCTATCAAAAAAATTCTCTCTCTCTCGCTGTGTGTGTGTGTGTGTGTTTTTTTTTAAACAAATGTAAATCTGTATGTTGAGAATGCCTTGAGCTATCAAGCTGAAATTTATCACGCTGGTAGAAGATGCAAAGTACAACCTTGCACGTTGATTCTCCATTAGCTCGACCTCTCGACAAAGCTACCTGTATAAGAAAGCCAAAATTGATCAACGTACTTCCTCATAGATGTGGTTTTGCGAAAGATGGTAAATAATGAGAAAGCAATGGACAAGATTCAACTTTGAATTCTTGTTTTTTTTATTGATAACGGTGTCCTATCGCACATTTTCCATTTTGGTAGAAATGCTACCACATCGTTCAGAAATAATTCCTACAATTTCCATAAATCATATTTAAGTCCATGCAATTATTTCAAAGACGGTCAATTAAATAATCGAGCCTACTGTTACTTCTTATACCATGTCAATAGGAATAATGATTTAACAAAAAGAAGTCGACAAATTACGGGACGTAGTACTATTTTGCGCTGAACAATGCGCGTGTAGGTGTTTGTGGATTCATGCTAAAGCGAGTTTAATTCACAAGAAGCGATCTTATGATGCGTTGCCCGCGTTCCAGGTCAATTTGTCCGAAGCCTACATTTGCATGGGACCGTGTACAACGAATTAGCAGCTGCTCTTTTGTCACATGAATGTGGGTGGCTCGAATGTCGTTCAGCTAGATGAGAGAATTTTTACGCCTGGTGGATATATATCTCGAATCGTGAGGTTCTCAGTCGTCGATGTACAACGTTAATTAATAATTCCATCTCGGACCACTCGTTGACATCAACTCAAACGCAATTCGGACAATTGGCAGGTTGGTTAACGGTGTGAACTTCTCGTTAGGTTTACGAGCGTAAAGAGATTTACTCCAAGGGTACATTCGCTTCGCGCAAACCCGTATTTCGCACTAGTAAAACGTAATTGCAATGGGATTCAGAATTCTGATGGGAATCGGATCAAATTTGAAATAAAACAGGCCGAGGTCCTTCGTTACTTCGCAGACTCCCAATATCAAATTAAAAGCCGGAATCCTTCGCTGCCAAGAAACTTTCTCGAAAACGATTATTGTGTCCCTGACGTCGTTATACAATTATCATCCATGTGCGAGATGGCATTGATGAGATCGGAGCAGGTGAAGTCTCGGTTGCTCGTGGAGTTGCTTGACGTGTCACTGCTGTTGTATAGGTAGGTGAAAGATATCCACGATTCACGTTCAAGCGCGAGAGGCTCGCGCGCGTATCGGGCTCCCTCTCGCTGAAGGTTAAACATCGTGCGAGCTCACGATTAAGATGTAGCAATTATATTGGTTGGAGGAAACCAGTTCCCGCTATTCCAGTTCTCTTCGGTCGTGACCGTTACGTAACAACGATTGTGACGCATTCGCATAAATATGTTGAGGATCCGCTATTCCGTTATTCCGTGGTGCGTACGCTACACGCGCATAAGAAAACACGTCAAAAGACAGCAGAACAGTGTATAGCGACACTGGTTATAGCAATAGGCTTAAGGTAACTCTACGTGTTTGTGTACTCTTCTGGATTCCGTTGATCGGTATGTTCGTGCGGTCTTGGGACTGCGCTCTGTCTAAAGACCTTGCGACACTTATCGGGGAACGAGGAGAGAGGACAAGGATTACATTGTGATTGTCACAAGTGGCATTGAACGAGAAAATATGCAAAGATCAAGAAGGGTGGTTTCACACGTCAAAATGTTAAGAATTAGATCAAATTTTTTTGCAGTTTGCGTTTTTATGCGGAATTTTAAGTCTATCGTCTGCATAATTGTCCAGTAATTAATTATCGAAGGAGTACGCTTACACGAGGCGTAGATAGGAAAAAGTCTCACGATATTTAACGAAATTAATAATCATACTAAACATGTTAAGAATTCAATGAAAATACATGCAAATAATTCTTTACATCTCTGGGAATTTTTTTTTACGAATACCGCAATGCTTCATGCATATAGTTATCAAGAAATTATAGAAATAAAAAAGCTCGAGTTGTATATGACAACGTACGCTCGGAATCTCTCTCTCTCTCTCTCTCTCTCTCTCTGTTTCTCTCTTTCTCACGCTGACCACTCGGCAGCCCGCAAGCCAGTTGACCTTTCTGCGCACTTCTCGCCAGAGTGACCGTATCCACCCTTCTTAAGGGGAGGCTCAAGTCACGTGTTCTATGGTCCAAGAATCCGCAAGTACAAGAGAGTCAGAACTAAACATTTCTAACACATTTTTTTTAGATCCGGATTTTCCAATAAATGTCGGATTTGTGGGGCTTACTTCGGAGGCCATATTCACGTAGTAAGCTTCAGTACTTTTCTGACGTCCCTAATACAACAATCAGGGCTCGAGAAAAATGTGCCAGAAATATTTAGCTGTCCCTCTTATACTTGAGAATTCTTGGACCATAAATAACGTGACTCTAGCTTCTCTTTAATGTGATGTGAAAAATAATGTCCGCACCACACAAAGAGGAGAGAGATAATTTTATTTTTCGAATCAATGCCATTTACAAATTGTTGATATATCAGGTAAAAGCGAAACATCATCGGACTTCGAGTTAAATTCCATGTCGGCCTATGCTTTACTTTCTCGCGAAATGTATGCAGACCGTTAATGGCATATATATTACAGTTTTTTCAAGGGTGTGTAATAATTATTTTTTATATATATAGTTTATTTCGCGTAATTAAATTTCACTTCAATAATAAATAACTTTCAATTCATAACAATATTCAAGTACATACAATACTAGCCTATTCGAACGATAGCCTCGCTACATCATCGAATAATACAACATACTTCGTCCGCAGACGAAAGATTCCATACACTCCCACAAAGGTACGAATTCGAATCAGAAATACATTCCATACATCAAAATAATATGTGAATTAAATAAACAGAGTACCACGCACATCTTTAAATCATCGTTATTATACTCAAAGCACACGAATCGTAAACAGACTCCTTTCAGCAATAGCCGGATAACAAGCAATTTAATACATGAATTAATACGAGCATATTATATAGAAAATCACATAAGATAAGACAGGTACGTAGAAGAGTCCGATTACACAATATAGCCATATAGTTCAATAGTGTTAACTTATCTTGATAGAAAGTGTTGACATTCTGTGATGCTTCGATTAGGTAGGCGGACAGCGGGGGGGACGCTCGAGCGATCTCCGTACGCTGTTGATTATTCGTACCGGCTACTTATCCAACGGCCCAGTACGTATCATTGGACAAGGATCCGTGGTAGGCCCGCAGAATATTCCAATTGCCTCGGTTTGAATAATTTCCTTGGTCCACACGTAGAATTATTTAATTGATCTCAATTAAATAATGTGATGCCGTTAATCCCAAAATTTTAATGCTCCAAAATTTGGCCCAGCCACCCTGTGTGACCGCCGACATTTAGTAGATTGTATTACCGATATTTGGCAATACATTTGGATGCCGTATACGTAATATAGTATAAAAATATCCATACCATCTCTTTCCTCTCACACACGTTAGCTTTTTTGGCACCTTAAATTTATTTCTTAGCCCCAGTATTGAGCTTTTGAAGGCACTCTATGTTGTGAATATGTTGTGAAATACTGACTAATGTTACTCGCGAGAAAGTTCTTGAGTGACTGGGGAGAGCGAGGCGCGGTGCGACGTTAGATTGTCTCGCACTTAGCTCGAACAATTACCAGTTACAGCTCGAATTTGTGTGGCTCCCTCAAGCCCGCGTATAATATAAATATCCGTAGATTTATCACATTTATTATATTCATTCGACGCATGGTTAGTTACCGGTCGGAGACGAGGCAGGGTAACGTCATATTACAGGTGTTAAGCAAAGAGGAATTACGAGCGCATGTATTTCTCAGTTGGATATACGTTAGTAATCACCTTAATTTTTCATTTATCACTTTAAAAAGAATTACAGTTCTTGCTACCGATTAGGCTCAGGATAATCTTATAAAATATCTTATAAAAGAAAAAGTCTTCTAAAATTCCAACTGTCTTAATGATTTTAACGACAATTACATTGAACAAAGGGTAAGCACACACACACGCGCGCGCGCGCGCGCTCATATCTTTACATTAAAACTTTGAAATTTTTTATTTCATTAATTAATTTAATTAATTTAGTTAATTTAATTAATAATAATAATAATAGTGGTAGTAGTAGTAGTAGTAGTAGTAGTAGTAGTAGTAGTAGTAGTAGTAGTAGTAGTAGTATATATATTACTATTATTATTATTACAACTACTATTATATATATATATTGATGATAATATTGATGATAACAACAACAAGAGCAATAATAATAGTAATAGTAATAATTATAATAATATTTATGGAATAAAAAGTTAAAAGATTGTATTATTTAAGACCGCGTAAATAATTGTGTGCGGGAGTATACATCTTGACAGAAATATTTTCAAGTGTGCGTCAACTCGATTGCACGAAACTCTCAACACTCTGTCAAAGTCACGAGCACGTTGGACTCCTATATACGGTAGCGCGTGCCTTTCATAACTGTAATAGAAAAGATTATCCAAGCCAAGGACGCAGACAGCTACTGATCTTCGAGACTCAACGAAGAAAAAGAATTATATAAAAAGGTGGGATGAAGAAATAAATGAAATGGCCATGAGGGCAGTGAGGATAGCGAGGTTTTCCGCGGATAGTCAAGAAGAAGCGAAGAAGTGAAGAAAAGCTGTGTGCCCTGGCGATAATTAAAAGAGGGGTGATTACTGCAGCCAATTCTCTATGGATTAAGCGAGGATCAGCCGATTGCCGGTGGGGGTGAGATTCGATAAAATCACAAAGATTCCATTAGCTCTCGAGGCCAGAACGAACGTGGCACGGCGACCCATGGCATTAGAGCTTCGGTAGCCGCGATCCACGACCAGAGAACGAGGAGAGACTCTCTTTCTCTTCTGATTCGTCCTTGGCAGAAAACCCGGTGAGATGATCTATCCACGAGTCCTCGAGAACTCTGATCGGCGCGGTGCAACGCTCGCGCACTTCACCGGCAAAACTGACGATACCGCTATATTTCGTATCCGTATTATTCGTTCACCTTGAGATTAATGAAACACGGGGAGTCCTTTGACAGCCTTGAATTGTCTGTAAAACTGTTATTTCGCTCTCGATCTCGCAACCATTGCGAGAATACAACCTATAGTCAGGTTAATCGTTCACCATTCGCGCGCTTAATACATAGAGATCCGTCTATGAGTCGCGAGCAAATTCGATTAAGACACTTATCTTCGCGCTATAGCGAAGAAACTTGTTGCGAAAGAAAAGAGCGAATAAAATTTATAGGACAAAGAGACGATGATACCACCGCGGTGGCACAATATATAACTACTTATAGTACGACGATTCCGCCTCCACGTGCCTCTAGCGTAACCTCTCCTCTATCTCATCTCACGGACGCACTGGCCGTACAGTTCGCGCCCTTCAAGATGAGCGCTGAGCTTGACCTCGGACCAGAGTTGAGCTTCAACGGTGTATCAAGTAGAAGCGGCAGAAATAAAAGAAGAGCACCGAGCAACGCGTGTGTATGACTGAAATAAAGCGACGTAGCGCGGCTTGCGTTCTTGCGCGGAGATACGGCCTATAATCCTAACCAATCAGTGAACAAACAGACGTACCAGCAACGCGAATAAAGGTGAGCCTAATTGGTCAATTTATATTCAAACGAGGTCTACGTCCTTGTCTGCTCGTCGTGAAGCGCAAAGCTAAATTGACAGCCGTTCGCGTAAGACCGAGCTGCCCCGACTCGACGAGATGATTTTCGTTATACTCGACATACCGTATCAACTGGCTCTTTGAGCATTGTCGGTGATACAGATGGACCTACGGGGCACGAAGTGCGGCCTCTCGGGGAGACGCGTTAACCAATTCTCGTATTATTTTCTTCTCTTTCGTTTCGTCCCGAGCTATAAGAGCGTAAGGAACTACGAAGGTCAGGATTTCGTGCGTATAACCATCCTCTCTTCAAGTTCGTATAAGCGCGCATCGTTCATTCGTGACTCACGCATTCCCGAGCGTCGTCGCCAAGTGATATATATTCATTAATTCCCGGCAGGCATCGCCCCCTATCGCCCCATGACAACTCTAGGCCCCGATACTGTTCGTCTCCTGCAAATTGGATCCTTCGGCGATGGGATCTACGACTTTGGTCCTCTGGGTATGAGATATTATAAAAATAATACCATTGCGTCGTTTAATCGTATTGGAAGAATTTACATGTATGGTGATTAATAATAAAACGACAGCTATCGTTTAATGCGTATCATTTCATTTCTAGTTGTTTTGTGGTTTTTGATACGACAGAATGATTATGATAACACATGTAAGCTTGATTAACAGATAATCATAATAACAACAACAACATTTATTTTCAAAACTCCCGACTGTAAAAACCTAATAAACAGGATTTTCGCTTTAAAAAGTTTTCATATGAAAATAAATCTAAAAAGAATGAAATAACTTCCGATGTCATTTTAGTTAACTTCGTATTTAAATTACAATAATTCATTTACCGCTGTAACTACAGTCGAAATAAGTCTTTTTCTGCATTAGAAAACGTCCATATCGGATACAATTTTTCTTTTCAATTAGTCCAGACGCCAGCATGTTTTTTCATATATAAAATACGGATGCATTGTTTAAGAGACGGCTCCTAACTGCAGTGACAGCGGTAAATGAATTATTGTAATTTAAATATGAAGTCAACTAAAGTGACAGCGATACATACAATCTTGGATAAAAATGGAGGCTACGATACACAGAATCTGTATACCCAGTTCTGTTAAGACATCTTTAACCGATTCGAAGAATATCGCACGAATGGAAACTAGCATATTCGCGTTATACGTCAGCGAAACGCATTCTCCTGTCGGGAGAAATAAATGTTGATCGACAAAGCCTTTTTCCCCGTGTAAGCCTTGATTTGTTAGTCGCGATCGTCGGATCATTCATGGCTGTTTAAGATTGCCCTGTACCTTCGACCGATTGATAAAACAAAATCGTTTACCGATAATGTTCCATCGTGAACCTGTATCGAGTAAAACTTTTGCCTGATGCACTTTTCCTGCATTATCTGTAACGTAAACTTGCTAATACTATTTCCGACGGACGTTGTATTTCGCACATTGCTACTGTTGTGTGTCCAGTCTGACTGACATTGCTTGACACGGTGGCTGATGCAGCTCAGAACTCACTGGAAGTTGTCCCATTCGAATTATTATCTTGTTTACTATTTGACTGTTGTGATGTAACAACAAATGATGGTGTTGCAGTGTATCCAGTTGCGGACTTTGCAAATCGTGCGATATTTTTTGTACTCAGACAGTTCTGACACAAGTTATGACAAGCTTATTGACGCTGTTAATTTGCGAGGGCATGGATAGACTTTGTAGAACTATACAGCATATATATTTTATGCTGCTCATTGCATAATGGGCAACTCGGTTTTCCTCTTTCGATTGCTAACCGCCGTTACGATACGCTCAACATTCTTGTTTGAACTGCTCGAATGTTTAAAAACGATTTGTTTATTTCTATTTGGTTTGTTTGTTCGCACGGCCTCTAACACTTGACACCTTGTTCGGAGGAATTCCCTAATTTCGTCTAACTTGGACCAATTTTAAGAAATTACTGTTGACTCCTAATCCAGCTTATTCGCTGCGCCAAGCTTTGTTAGATTTAAATGCAGCTTCAATGTATTCCATTTATCAACGGGTTCTTTAAGACTTTTTAAGGTGCGTTAATATTTATTGACATTGTCTGCCAATACACGGAAGGCCGATTCTTTCTGTAAGGGAGACAGATTAAACAGAGTCTGAACGTGGTGCCGAATTGTCAGCCGTTTGTTCTCAAATAGTTTCTTTACACGGATCCAGCGCAAGTGAATATTTATCTGTAGAAATTTCGAGCGAACAAACAACTTCATTCGCGGTGTCTATGAGAGCGCTGATTGTTAGTTTAAATAACAACGTTTACGAGTATCCGCCACTTTAGGATTATCGTCGATTACAGTGCGAAACGTATCATAAAAAGGTTTACCACTGCTCGTAACTGTCATCGAAAGATGCTATTAGTCTTAATATATTGGCAGCTTTACTGACTCGACTGTGTTATTTTCTACTACTCGAATGAGTTAATCGATTTGTTCTGACGTTACTCGTTAACCCTCCCCTGATTATCCGTGGGAGCTCGTGCTACAAGCGGAAAATAGGTTTCTTCAAATCACGTGTGTTCAACGTCTTGGTCTACTATAAATTCTTCCGAGTCGCCTATTACTTCTATTTGTATTTGAACTACGCACAATGTGTCTCACAGAGTTTCGACTCGTATTAATATTGCTGGCAATTGCGCAGTTTCTACTAAATCCGATCCGAAGTTTAATATAAATGTCTTGAACCTGGTCAGTTGATCTTTACTCCTTTAGCGGCCTCTGGAAAGTATGTATTCCAACCGCCCGTTTTTTATAATATTTCACGAAAAATATTCACAATTTTGGTCAAACTCCTACCTTGGAACAAATAGAGATTGTAATCGAACGCACATCACCATTGGTTGTTAAGCGCAATTACCTAATCCGCAAAAAATAATAAGGTGAGAATTACGTATTTCGAATGGTCATGCTAGAAAGCGGTCTGTTATCAAATTCCGTGATATCTCATATTGAAACCCCTGGCGTGAGTGTCGAAATTTTAATATTTCAGTGCGGTCAGTGGTCTTTGATTTTCAGCATATGACAAAGTCTTTTTATTGAATAATAGAAATTCAATTATCATGTTTAATTACGAAATAATTAAAAATTATTTTGAAAAAATTACGGTTCAAGCAACTTAGATTCCAAAACAACGTAGATTATGACGCTTTCGAACAAGAGTTTGAAAACTCGGTAGCTCTGACCATCGTCTTAATGATGCATTGAGGTTATGAAAAGTATATACTATTTAGATACTAAAAGCTTATAAAATATTCAGTGAAAATACATACTTCCCACCGTTCGTGATTACATTTGTGAAATGGTCTGAAATATATGGATTCCCATTACGGTTTTTTTTTTTTAATTAGAAGCAAAGTAACACGTTACAAAGGAGTAAATGAGGCATCGATATAAATATTTTTCTTAGGATTTGAAATATTTATAAGATCATCAATAATTCTGTCTATCATCTATAATATAATTCTCTCTGTCATCTATAAGTCTATATATTTTCCTTACATTTATTTCATCAAATATCATTAACACTGCTCTGTTAATTAATAATGTAGCTCTATGCTACGTTATACTACACTAAGCTTGCACGCAATATTATAGTTCGTTACGCGACGTTTTACATATATAGCTTAAGATTAGAGCAACATAGCGTAGCTTAGAGCTACATAGCGTAACTCAGAGCTACATAGCCTAGCGTAGGGCAACATAATTCTGTAACCCTAGCTCAAGACCCCCCTCTTTACCCCAGAAATGGATAGACCGGGTAAATGATAAGAATCATCGCTGTCGACTGCAGTTACCAAAGCCTTGATTGCGTCCTTATGCATTCAGCCCCAAAAATCAATGTACATCACTCTCCCACCTGCGATCTTCCCCTCGTATTATACACTTTAATTGCCCTAGGTCATATAGTTAGTATCAGAAACGCACTATAGCCACACGCGTGCATTAAGCGGTCACGCGATCACTCTCTATTTTCACTAATGTGAAGGCTATCTGTCAGAACGTGTTCAGAGTCGCGTGCTCTGTTTACGTGTTACACTATCAGTCTTTCTCTCAATTACCGAATAAGAACGATTACTCGCTTGACATATATTTTACCTGATGTCTCATTACACTCGAAAAATGTGGCACACGACATACAATAATCGATGTCTAACCCAAATATTGTGTTAGTCCACTTCGAAACCATTCAGTTTCTAGTGCAGCGTCGCCAGACAATATAAAATATTACATTTACATTTTATTATATAACATGCTGGTTTTTTCGCTTATCAAAACGTATAATCGTCATGCTAGAACAATGTGTATATGTATAGCGTAAGATGTTGTACCGTTGCCCTTGGTTGATACGCGAATCCAGGGACGTTCCTAGACTCTGTACGAGTAACCGTGCGAGTTAACTATAGTTAGCTAGAGCACGAGCTAAATATTCAAGCTAAGTATGTAGTTAAACGACTTAAGCGCGATATCATGTAAACGGAATCGCGGAAATGCGAGGAGACCACTTTCGTCCTCATTTTTTTTTCTCTATATGCATATTAAAGCAACTAATTGCAGGAGGAAAGTCATTCGAATTACCTCAACCTGGAAAGTACACCTACATATACATTAAGGCCATTTTCAACTTACTTTTTTCGATTGACACCCTATTTGTCTATAGATTTAGACTTGAAATAAATGTCACGAAAGGAGGGGGCTGGATTAAATTGTAAGTGATGCTTCACTCGTCATTTATCCTTAAGTCATGTCGTACCTCTTACAATTAGATTCGTTTGCTAGCGAACCCCATTCCTCTGGTGTTCTTTAAGGTCGACAAAAAGAGTCCAGTGAGTGCGAGCTTAATTTTAATTCGATAACGGTACAAGATGTTTCGCTTAAGGGGCTCCATAATGTTAATTACATAAAATTGTAACTGGTTTCGGGAGTAATCCAACGAAGGAAATAATTTCTTCGAGTTTTATAAACATCGGAGTTACAGCCCTTTGCAGTCGGATACTTGAAAAAGGGAAAATGCGTAACTAAGGTTTCTCACGAACCTTGCAATCTATATTTAACACTTTGACCTGTTACTTAGCCTGGGGTGAGGGTTAAGAGTCCAAGCGAGAATTAGATTTTGTCTATGAGTATCCGTGAGTACTCGTGTGAGATGCTGCGAGGGTTTGCGTCATTTGGCTCCCAGTTCACTCGATTCTTAACACGTTTTTGTATCGGCGACATACTTGAATATTTTTATATTATAGAGAGATTTATAAACGATTTTTCGATATGCTGCTTCGATCCGTCAAAAAAGATTACACGTGCGTGAAATTGAAACGTTTGTGTGCCAAGTGCTAACATTTATCTCGTGGACATTCACAGTTTAACTGCAAATGAATATTTGCTGAAAGATTCTGCGTAAAAAAAAACAGACAAAACGTTAAATATTAATGGATTCGTTCGTGATGTTCGTTCGTTCTAGATGTTTCGTTGAGCGATCGACGTCGATAATAGCGTTAAATATTGATATAAAAGTCTCAAAGTTTCGTAGGTTAGATGTAGCTGTGTCCTGATATTGATCTTCAAATATAATTACCTTCTACCAGCGAGTCACGCTCATCCATGCTAATTTACGCAACAGTCGATGTACGGATGGAGTGTAACGCTATAGCGCTGGGGCTTGACACATTGTCAATATTATAATTCACGTGTTTGTGGTACACGTGTACTTGTGTCATTCGTTCGAACGCATGATTCAACACAATAAACGTACTTGAAAATAGACAACAGTTACGGGGGTCATAAAAACTGTAACAATAAATACTTTGACATTGACAAACATAACAGAAGTCGTTGAGATCTCTGCAATTTTCGAATGGCGGTGTCCCAGCACACCAGTTCGACTGGGACAAGCAGGAAAATTCGTTCGAGGCTCAACGGCGTTGAAGATATAAATTATCATAAGAATAATATCAGGTGGGCTGAATAGTTCGTAGGCTGACACATAGTTGGCGCTACTAGTATTAAATCCATATGATTTTTAGTTAACCCTAACCTTCAAAAGACACGTGTATAAATTTAAGAGCTGTCGCACTATTAGTTTGTGAGATATAACATTTTAAGTGAAGCAACTTTTGTTAGTTTGAAAAAATGGATAAAAAGGAATTTCGTCTGTTAATAAAGCATTGCTTTTTGGCGAAGAAAAATACCGTTGAAGCCAAGGCTTGGCTTGATAAACAGTATTTGGACTCTGCACCAGGAAAATCAACCGTTGAGAAGTGGTTTGCTAAATTTAAACGAGGGGAAATGAGTACCGAGGACGATGCACACAGTGGACGCCCCAAAGAGGCTGTTACCGATGAAAACATCAAAAAAGTTCACAAAATAATGTTGGATAACCGTAAAGTGAAGTTATTCGAGATAGCTGAGATCCTAAAGATATCAAAGGAACGTGTTGGACATATCGTGAAAGAATATTTGGGTATGCGAAAACTCTGTTCAAAGTGGGTGTCGGGCGAGCTCACAATCAACCAAAAACAACAACGAATTGATGATTCTGAGCAGTGTTTGGAGCTGTTCTATCGTAATAAACCCAAATTTCCGCATCCACCGTATTCTCCAGATCTGGCCTCCAGCGTCTTTTTCCTGTTCTCAGACCTCAAGAGAATGCTCGCTGGAAAGAAATTTAGCGCCGATGAAGAGGTAATCGCCGAAACTGAAGCCTATTTTGAGACTAAAGTCAAATCGTACTATAAGAATAGTATTGAAAAATTGTATGACCGCTATAATCGTTGTATCGCCCTCGAAGGCAACAATATTGAATAATAAAATCAAATTTTCTCAAAAAAAAGATTTTTTCTATGTTAGCCTACGAACTTTTCAGCCCAACTGTTAATGCGTGCCCGAGGCGAACTAGCTAACGCCTCGTGAATCGGAAAATCCAATGCTATCTGCAGCCATCGAGTCATGGTCAGATCGTTAAAACTATGTAACAGAGATAAGGCAACATCGAGAAATATTGTTTGATGGAAAAAATTAAAATAAATTACGACACAAAAAAAGTCTGCTACGCTCGTGCGAGAGATAATGAGAAATACGTTCGTTATTAACGTGCGATAAGGGGCGAAAAATACGCACGAGGTCATCACAAGAGGACGGACTTATCTAACACAATCAGAATCGGTGGGATTAAAAAATTTTGCTGGGAACGAGAGGACGCCAGTACGCGACACGAGTAGTCGTTTAGTGCAAATTCGCTGTTTACCTGCTGACTCTTTCATGGTCAATAAAGTGTTACGTAAAACGCTTAAAGACGGATTAATCCGATTTGATGCAAAACTGCAATAATAAACGTCGTGAAGTTTCCGAGAATCGTAACTGCTGTTCCAATAGTCTCAGGTGCAATCGTAAGTGGCATACGTATCAAGAAGAGAAGAGTGACTCGCGAGAAGTTGCAATTTGTCTGTCACGTGTCTTAAGACGATTCGTCGTCTTTGTTATCAAGGTTATCGTTGGCGGAACCAGGAAAACTGAGAATTCTCGTAAGTCAGAACTGTTGTCGAAATTGGGTGTTAAACTTTCGAGAATTTAAACGTTCAATATCTTAACGTATGCGGAGAATGCACTCCGTGAATAGCCGAGCAAGTTTCTCGTCGAGAATTCCAATGTCACTGATGGAAGGAGTAATTCTCGACGGAGGGGATCGTACCGAATATTGGAATGCCAAGTGCCCAATGATGTGCCTCTCATCTCTCGGTGGTATCCTTCGAGTATCATTGCCAGGTGGCGTGAATTTTCTGTTCTCTCTTGTTTATCTCTTTTATACGTTCGCTGTATATTCCTATTTCTTGTTTTAACACAACGTGTCCCATTCTGACTCTAATAGTCACCGAGATAGCGGAGTGCAGAGAACGCACATATAACGCATATAAACTACAATAAATGGCGTTTTTTAGACCATCGTGGGCAGTATGCGAGGAAGGAGACGAGGTACATGGGTTACCGGATATCTAAGCTACATCAAATTCTTCATGCACTTTCAGTGTTGTACATCATTGTACATTGTACAACATTAAACATTCATTGTCATTCTATAGGCAGTGGCGATTGTTCAATTCAGGCCAATTGAATCAGATTTTTTTTTGCATGATGTGAACACCGTTATGAACGCTCAATGGTATAAGATTTTTACATATAACAAAAATGTATAAACGTATTTCATAATGAAATCAGTACAGCCTTATCCCTTTTTAAAATAATTTAATTAATACAGCAAGAATAACAATTTTTAAATATTTTTATAATTGCTGTTTTCATTGATATCCGCAGGATAAATATACAATGGCGATTTTCAAATGGATGGTTAATTGTCATTGAACGAGTAAGCATTCATTGTCATGCCATGGTCAATGGCAATTATTCAATTCAGGGTCAATGGTCATTGAATATGTATTCGTTCACTTGCATTAATCTGCCATTGGCAATGCATTTTATTCCTACAGTTTTATATTTATAGATGAGACAAATAAAATAAATATTTGTTTATGTTAAATTAACGTTTACGTTAAAAATGAAAAATTCTACATCGTTAGAAGAGGATGGAAGCACCGCAGAATGTTTTTATGTCATGGCCAGGATAATTGCGGTCCCAGTCCCTTCTAGTGTTGAACCATAAATGTGCAGCCATTAGAACTTCAATATATCGCGTGACCATTGAATATTCATTCAAAACACAATACAAATTTAACCAACATCGAGCGTCAAACATATACACGCATACTTCTTGCCTTATACGCTATTTAGTAATCGTACAAAAGCTACCTTGAATTCGATAAAATTCAGTCGTGTTACCCGCCTTAAACTCCGATTACTTCCATCGAGAATCGATCACGTTCGATAAACCGTTTAATCGTCGTACGTGTGTGCATGCGTCTGTACGCACGTTACACACGAGCGTAAGACGGAATATAAAGAACTTTTTTTTAAAACGACACACGTCTCTTTAGCATTCGATAAACACGGTTCTCTCTTTTCCTCGATATATTCGTCTCTGTTCTTCCCACAACTTCCTATCTTTTTTTTCCCGAAGTCATTCGCGAGGACCGATGGCGCAGTCACGTTTTCCATATCCTTGAACTTGGCTCACGCCACGCGGTACTCCCACCAGTGCAGACTATCACGTTGAACGGAAGTGTATACGCGGCTGTTGCAATGTTCATTTGTCTAGGCCACCTCTGTCTCATCTGTAACTCGATTGATAACAGCGAGCTGACGCCGTAGACGCGAGGAAGATTGCCACAGCGGGGACGTTTATTTTTCTCATGTCCCACCGCAAGGTTAACCAACATGCGTCGTTGTCGTGTTATATATTGGCTACCGATGACTCCAATTGCACTTTCCATGCATGTATGCACCTGTGTAGTACACAAGTTTGAGCTATCGATGTATGTTTGCTTCTAGGTATAGGAGATGAACGGGCAGAATGCTTCCATTCAAGCTGATAGCTTGATAAGCGTATTGTGAAAAATATTAATTCCACTTTGGTATACATGTATTTGCTTTTCACGTCATCGTTTTCATCGTCAACGCGAGTTTTCCACAAATATATCACGCTTATAGAAATTAAAATTAAACTCCTGAAGTAAAATTTACGCTGACCTCGGCCTTTTCATTCTTTTCTAGTGACTCTCTCTTTCTCTTTTTTACTCCGGAAGCGTCCAGTCTCCTTGCACCATCTATTCGTTCCAAGGACTCTCTCTCTCTCTCTCTCTCTCTCTCTCTCTCTCTCTCTCTCTCTCTCTCTCTCTCTCTCTTTAACAGACAAAATATACGCGATTTTGTAAAGCGAATATCGCTAGTCGGTTAGTGGCTGATGGTGACTTGCT
Source organism: Cylloceria caligata (assembly GCA_963942595.1). Classification (NCBI taxonomy): domain Eukaryota; kingdom Metazoa; phylum Arthropoda; class Insecta; order Hymenoptera; family Ichneumonidae; genus Cylloceria; species Cylloceria caligata. Next base: position 45,607,118 of record OZ012708.1, read on the forward strand.
GTTTTTTTTTCTACTGCACTCACTCTCAATCCGGATCCCAGTGAGCTTGAGCAAAAGTATGTGCATTCGTAGAATGTATATAGAGAAGGACAACTAGTTTTACGATTCGTATATGCGATTTGCGTTAGAGAGTTTCTCACCAGCGTTAACCGCAGAAACGATAATGAAATTGTATAATAGCTCGACGAGTCCCTGAGTCGATCGTAAGGAAGACAACCATGTTCACGTCGAATTGCACACACAAAGTCGTTAAATTTTTTTAAATTACTCTTTTTATTTTGCGTCGTGTACGCAACATTTATTATATTATACGTTCGCGTGGGTCTCCTCGATGCTTCGGGACAACAACGTTATATCGGCGCTGAAGAATGCGCGTTTATTTTCACGAATATCACGATTTATAAAATCATCACGATATCTTTTTGACACTTGTCATGTTAAGATTTTGACAGCATTATATGAAAATTTTAGTAGTGCTGTCAAGTTTTTTTAAGCCACATTTTAACAATACCATTAACCGTGCAAAGAACAAAATTGCGTCACAGATTAACATTTTGTCTCTCTCAATTAACACTATTGGGAGAATTCTATCTTTTTACGTACGTTTGGGTTTCACCGACTTCAGGATTGAAATATTTGATACACAAATTCATATTCAGAACTCGTGTCACAAATAAAGTACGCAAAAAAATACGTGAAAAGTTTTAATTTGAAAAAAAAATATATATTTCCAACGATGAATTGGATTAAATAAAAAATATTTGATGTAAATATTCCATTTTTTTGTGCTTTGCGCATTGATATTTTTATGAAGTCGCAAGATTTGTTATTGCAACATTATTTCAGTTTAATGATTTTAAGATGAATCAGGTCCCTGAAGGTTATGAAATTCGAAAAAATTATTGGTTCTCCTATGATTTCAATAATTTTATTGGATCCCCAAATCATTTTATTGCTCATTGTTCATATTTGTATGGTCCGATTACAATAATTTTTGGATATAGCATAGATGTTACGCTTCCAACGAATGTTCGTCAGGTGACTTTTCTTTTAAATGGTCCTTTCCGATAGTTTTTTTAAGATAAATTGACAGTTAATCAGATGATTCACATTGCCCCGTTATCCAGTGTATTCCTTTTTCTCTACTTGATTCCTACTTAATTGGTATACCATGTATTTATGTAATATTCAATTCCCAAAGCCCGTGAAACTCGAACAACATTTCAAGGTTTAGGATTCCGATTGATTCGTTGATCAATATAATTAATTGATTAATCAATAAGAGTCGATAGCAATATTCGAGTGTAGTAAAGATTCGTATTCGCGAGAATTTGAATTGAGCTACTCGTTTCCGGCGCTTTCACAGTCTAGCGATGACGTGCTTTCATTCCTAGTTGTATATAGCAAATTTTTATTTAAATTCTTTTTATTTTTATTTGTTGTTTATTTTTATTGAACGGTGATAGATGCATTATCCAAATTAATGTTACACAATTGTCAAACTAGCGTTACTCGAGCGGGACTAAATACTGAGTCTTCGTCTCCTTTCTCTATGTTGCTAGATAGGTTGAGAAAAGAGATCGCGTTAATCGCAATTTCATTAAATTCCAAGAATATTTATTTTCGTATTTACTACCTGCCGCGGTGATTATACAGTTGACGAGTCCCGCAGTTATGTATAAGGGGGAGATCTCGAGTCACGTGGCTTGATGCGAAAGTACATTTATTATAGTACACCCCTTGGTCCGGAAGCCTTTAGGAAAAAGGATGACGGTACACTTAGCTTAATGTCTAAACCATCAAGACCAGAGACCCAGAGACTCGCTCATCTCCTTCAGTGTCACTCGTTAATTCGTCGCCATTGAAACTGTCAGGTCTTGTTAGACAGACCAACATAATTTACTTGTATTTAGAGATTGGTTCTTATCGTTCCGTTTGTATTATCATAAATTTCTTGGAGAGGACTGCCAGAGAGAAAATAAAGAATTCATGAGGACTGCCGTGCCGAGATATAAAGAGAAAGATGGGGTTAATATTCTCAGCCTCTCAGCGAGTCAACTTGACTCGCAGGGATGTGGTACCGGTATTGTGCAACAAACGTACAATATTGTTATCAAATTCTTATTAATATCATAATTATCGAGCCCTGTCCTCCGATAACCAACCAGTTGTACCTGAAACGTGAGGCAAACGTGCAATATTCTTATAAAAATCTTAATAATATAATCGTAACCAATCCCTGTCCTTCCGTAATCAACTATTCGTTTCTTGCTACGAATAATATTTTCACAAAGACAAACAGCGCCATTGCTTAATGCGAGAACCGCACGTGAACGGAAATGCGGGATTTAAAGGTCTTGAAATTAATGTCGAGTTCATTGAATATATGGTTAGTACCCGAATAGAAATGTTTAACCCGCCTTTCAATGTTAAAATCCTCTTCAAACGGCGTTTCACTATCTTCACTCTCAAAAACACTGCTTTAGTTGGGTAACCCCTCGCTTCGTAATTCTCACTAATGGCCTATCGCCGTCGGCACCTTCCATAGTCCTCTTTAACGTTGTCAACCCTTTCAACCCTGAGTAGAAATGTTTAGCCTGCAACTCGTTGTAAAAAGCATCGGAGACCTGCATTTGATCGGCTACTGTTTCAGTATTTCTGAGTTTGCTCATCAAACCCTCGCTACACATAGCGTATCAACGATATTTCACAGTGGACCGTGAAATGCGTTCGTTAATTAATTAACGAACTTATTAATAATTGATCAATGACTTTATTAATTAAGTTACATCTTTGATAGAATTTTTTTTCTCTACGTGGAATGTCCGTAATGTTTTTCTATAAAAATGCTGATGGTACTCTGGGCGCACCAGCATGAATAGGTAAATCGTCAACGAGAGCTGTTATCCTGGCGAACATATAACGTCTAACGTCCTTGGCCTCGCGCAAAGATCTACACAGGTCACTCGCGAGTGTAGACTCGTCCTCCACGAAGGCCGAACGACACTTTGCCAAAAGAAACGAGGGAAAAAAATGCTCGAGAACATATATTACGAACGAGAAACTTGTAAAAGGGGTGAACTCAGCTAAGAGCGCGTTAGCTTTACCGTTTCCACCCTGAGCTGCTTTTCGCTGCTACATACACGCCTGGCATATACCTAACAGCGCGTCTCGTCTCTCTCAGCGTGAACAAGTGGATTAAATATTGCTTTTCCAGGTGGAACGAAAGTGGCGGCGAAGAAGCTTTGCACAGTTATATATGAGAGATAACGGGAGAGAGAAAGATATAGAAATAAAGTTAGAGAACAAGAACACTAAACTATGGTAACATTGAAGAACGCACCGGCTGTTACGGGGACTTTCTTCCAAAAGAGCATTCCAATGTCGTTTATAGTAATAACGTGTACACTGCAATATATACAGATGTTAAAGAACGTCTGCTACACTTGCGTGACCGTTTAATAAAGTTTTATAAATATATAAGTCCGGCATTTATTAATCCCGGACAAAAGTACGTACGATGCGTCGTATAAAAATTTATTTTCAATTCGACATACGATATCAGTTATGGGATTACGCATGAAGGAGATGAACGAGTATATCGTAAACTCTATTGTACAGAAATGTTTCCTCACGAAGCTTTTGTATATTATACTTCTCGTGAATGTACAAATAATAGTAGAAAATACATTTATACACGGAGATAATTGAATAGTTAAATACACACCAGGCGATTAATTTAGTTGGGTCAATCAATTAATTGGCAAATTCAAATGGTTAATTTGTTGACGCGACTTATTAACTTGTTAGCCCAATCAATTTACTCGCCTAAGAATTATTAAAGGTTGGGCGTTAGTTGTACTAATCAATTATTTCTTTTCGTATATTAGGGTGTCGAAAAGTTCTCATTTATTACGAGAATTATAAAATGTAGATGTTCACTCAGAAAAATATATCGTATTGTTGATTCACCATACGTTTTTTAAATGTACGTATATCATTATAGATTTACATAATTTTTATGCAGTACAATGACACACCTGGAGCTATCTAAGCTTAGAAATGATTTGTACTAATCAATGATTTCTTTGCGTACAGGGTTTACATTGTTTTTTATTTATTACAAGAATTATAAAATATAGATGTTTCCTAAGGGAAATATACCGTATTGTTGAATTTGTTATCCGTTTTTGTAAGTGTAGGTACATTCATTACAAATTTGCATCACTTTTGCATATTACAACGACGAGGCTGGTGATACTATACGTATCGAGTGAAGTGGTGGTAAATAGTTAAAATATAAGAAAGCAACATGCGCAGTGGTATTGCAATATTTGCAATGTTAAGGTACCGGGAAGGCACGTGCGTGTTCTTGGAAAGTTTAGAGGTCGTTCGTATGGGATCAGAGAAAAGGGAGGTCCTACGTCTGTCGTTTATTTTGACGAGAAGCCAACCCTCACTACGACGCACTTTCGTTGTCCCTCTCGTTTTTTCAGTCATCTCTTGTTACTGTCCTTCTCTTTCTACCATATTTTCCTTATCTCTACTTTGATCTATATATATATATATACGCTAAGACATTTTTCTTCGGTAATAACGGTGGCAGGCAGTGGTGTGTTACTGCTTTCGAGCCCTTAACTGTCTCCCTTTCTCTCCCCTTCCCCCCCTCTCTCTTTCACACACACACACACACACACACACACACACACTCTACCTCCCACTCTCGATTTCTTTCTTTCTCTTCTTACCGTGACTCGGAGAAGCCTCACCCTTGACTAGATGACCCTGACCCAGCCTGATGCTCAAGCCCCGTTCACCCTCGCCCTCCTCTAGCTTGAGCCTTCCCGTTCCCCGCTACTCATCGATCAACCGGTACTCACCCCTCGTTGCTTGCTCACCCTCTGCCCTCTTATTCCCTCCCATTGCTTCGTGATCGTTCGTTCGTCCCCCTCGCTCGCAAACACTCATTTCGAACTTCCGTTCACCATCGTTAGTGATGATCGAATGACGGTGCGTGCCGCGCGCACTGCGAGGTCATCCATACGCAAGGGAACTTTGAAGAGCTTGTTGGCTCACAAGTCGCGTACGTCTGACCGCAGCTGGGTCACTACCACTGCCAACGCTGCTGAGACGTCAGCCGAAGAATCTATGTTCACGTATATGCCATACACTCTACATTCTCTGATTTAAGTTTATCTGTAACTACAAACTTTCACGTATAGTTGCCAATTCGTGTAACGTTGAAGCATTTTTCTTTGTATTTTGTTTCGTATATTATATGGAAATGTTAAAGTTAACTTATCATAATCATAAGAAACGAATGTATAAAAGCATCAGATACGAATAATAAAAATGATTATTTTGTGACAAATGCACAACATTTTTTTCACACTAGTTACTTTTTCCCACACTTTTTAAATACTCTAGTTAATTTTTTGCACGCTTTAACCACACTACAGGCATGAAAACAGCAAGTTTTTGTACATTTATTGCAAAAATTACACACGTACAAAAAAGCGGAAACTAGACGAAGAGTGCGAAGTAAGTTCACTCGCCTTTAGCTCGTGCTATGAAGTTCGCAAACTTCGTCGAAAGTCCGTTTTTTCGCACTTCTATCACAAAGTACTATTTTATAATTACCGATAAAAACATCAAATTCGGAATTAAAAAATATTTCTAACAATCGATGTACGTTTTGCAATCACGATATTCTATCAAAATATCGATTATAATGTTTGAATACGAAATGAAAAAAATATCCATTATCCGTTTCATTGACCCTCTTTATCATTCTTTTTCCCTCCACGGTCGAACATTTTTATTTTCAGTTTCGCGCACAGGTTTCGATTTCACAAATCACCTAATTAACTGCGTGATTTATCGTATAAAAAGGGTAAAATAATAAGTGCAGTTTTATTCCCGCTAATAGTGTTCGACTTACAAGCTACAATGTATAAACTATACGACGTGTATGCGTTGTATGTATGGGTTATGTGCCGATTTAATCGAAACACCTGAAATACGAGTCATACCCACCGTGCACAGAAATGGAACATCCTTCACTTGTGCACTGATTCGAATCAGTTCGTTTCCGGTTGCAACGTAGACTGTACGCATTGCGAATGGTTTACCGAGACATCGCGCCTCATGGTTGATCGATCGTTAATTAACAAACCTTTCACCTTTACATGCTAAGGACCGTCCTTGGCTTCTTCTTCAATCGAGAAGTAAATACCAAGCCAAAGTGTACATTTATTCAAAGACCTTCTACAGCAAGGATAGGTGGGTACTCGTGCATCCTCTTCACAAATTGCTGGGAAAATTTATAGCAGTGCTATATAAATCAAAGATAGGTAATTCTCGTTGCAACGAATTAACATATTTTCATTGATTACTATTTTATTTTATTTTAAAACAGGTCGACAGTGTTTATAATTATATATCATTCCTCATGGAAAATATATCCGACGTACAGAACACTTGGTCGGTTTATATATCAGAAATAGATTTTACCTATATTTTAGTAACATTTCAGATATATTTTTTGTTTAAATATATTTCGTACGTATCGTAAAATATATTTGATATATTTATGACATATGGTTCATATATTTTGTGAACATTTTTTGTGGAGGATATCTTTTGATAAGAAAGCTCAATATTTATTTGTACTTTTATTTATATATAAAAAAGTATCGTAATAACGTAATTAATTAACAATTGTTCTTTCATTTACTTTTTGATAGTTTTTTAGTGGTAATTTTGAGTAGAACATTTTTTTTAACGCTGTTTATCAAAGTAACAGCAGGTGTTCATCCTCGGAGTATATAAATTTATCGCTGGTCCATCCCAAAATCGTATCGTCCTCGACAGCTCGAAATGGCAATCGAAGGACGAAAGTCAACGTCGTTTCAAGAGCGAGCAGGTGTAGGGTATTCTCGTGAATTACGATAGGATCACCGGCAACCACTCGTGCGATATTATCCCGAAAATAAAATTAATGTCCATGGAACATGCGTCCACAGGACGACACGCTGTCAACGAGATTTCAAGAGGGTTTGAATTTCCAACTGATGACTCGGTAAGGTCACCAAAATCCATCCACTCAGAGCCTATTTAATACGAAAATATAATGAATATAGTAGAACGGGCTATTATCGAGTTAATTATCATAGAATGTCAAAATTATAGTTAACAAAAAGTTCCCAAAAAATAATAAAATATTCCTGAAAGATTAATAAATTCAATTTTTTTAAATATTAATTAACGCTGGAGAAGAGGAATTAAACTCGTTGATTACATCGTTTCGTGAAAAACTCAATCTCCCATAGAGTTATTCAGGAGTTGTAGGAAATTTGATTTAAAATTTGACAAGCTTTCCATTTTAACGGCTCGCGTGTAACTGATAATACACTATACCGGGTCGCGTTACACTTTAGCAACGAAATGACGGCGATAGCGTGTATCGAATGAAATAATGAGTTGATTTATAGGTGTGGGACACTCGTTGCGAGATGGCGGCAAGCGCTGTGAATACGCTGGAATGAATATATGCGTGTGACAGGTGCAAGGATAAGATAGCGGGAACGTGACGTCACGGCTGATAGACACTGACCCTCGAAGTCGTGATACTCATTAAACATTTTTACCATTAACCTTTAGAACCTTAGTTAACCTCTGAACTCACCTTTGGAAGTTATTTAAAAAAATATTCTTTGGCGCTACGATGATACAGTTGAATGCGAGACAGCTTCGATATTTGCGTAAATACATAATAATATTTCGAGATTTTAACGATAGACACAGATAATTATTTTATTTTTAACTTCATAGACTTTATTTAGTAAATTTGTGAAATGAAAAAACTAGCAAATAAAAAATTTGCAATTAATTAGACGTTTCGTTACTGTTGGAATATGTAAATCGTATACTCGTGATTGATATCTGCTATGGTACTCATAGCGACACCTGTGAGTTAACAGCGAGTGTGTACAACGAGGAGAGTACAAGTGTAACGAGGACTTTGCCTCTCTCTGCTCCGAAATTGAGAGACGGCGGTGGATACTGAGCTCGTGCTCCGAAAGCGTTCTACTACTGTGAGACTTCCGATATGAACGGAAGTAATGCCGACGGGCATTTTGACACCTTACGAACTAAATATATTTTATACATTTAATTAACCTCACAGTGTTCATTTATTTTCCGAACCACTCCAACAGTTACACTTACAATTATTTAAAGTGCAAATGTATTGAGTCTTCTATAGTGCTTGAAATTTAATGCTTTTTTATTTAATTAACATGGTAAAGAGTTTTTAGTTACGACAACCGATTTACGTGGTTAAGCAAAAACTAAAACTAAGAAACCACGAACCTAAATTGCACGGGGCAACAACAAAGTTTAGTTTCTCGGGTTAACCAACTAATCGGTTATTTTAAAACAACTTATTTACCGATTCACCAACTAGTTGACCCAACAAAGTAATTTTGTTTCATCATATTTAACCACGTAATGTAATAAAATTAGGAATCGCTATACAATAATATATTTTAATATGAGAATCCTAACGATATATTTACGTGTAGAGTTTTTCGTAATGCAAATACAAAAGAGAAATTCTAAATATCAGTTGAATTCGCCAGTACACCGTAAATCAGAAAATAGATAGAAGGAGTCGATAAAAACCTCGACAGTCGTTAACGGCTGAAAGTTGCCTGCGAGAATGGAGTATTCTGGATAGGGTAATTGCGAATGACCGGCGAAGCTTGACAGGTGAAGATAATTGAATCGAAACGTGAGTTTCCTGGAAGCGTAAATAGCTGCCTGTTGCTATGTACCACTCCGCTCGGTTGCATAGAGGTAGAGCTACCCTCGAAAAGGATAGCGAATTCCGGTAACGGGTGAGTTCACCCTGGCATAGCGCGGAAGCTCGGCGTGTTTGCAACCGCTGCCGCCCCTGTTGTGCCGCCGGGTTTGTGCACCCCAGGGCTCGTGTGCACCGGCAAGCTGGATCGATCCGCTCAGAGCGCAGCGTAGGTTGCCTAATTGCCGCGCCACGGTGCAACAACCCACGCACTGATCCCACTCGTCCTTGTCACAAGTCCACCGCTTGGTAGAAAGATGTCCCCGAAGACACTGTGACCTTTGATCGTTCCGAATACAAGCGAGCACTTTGTCTAATGTTATATTACTGCTCTGGTGTCTACGTATATACGTTCACGTATATGTACAGGACAGAATATATTCCACTCCGCGGTCACGGGAACCTACATGGGAATGGAAATGTACGCCCCTCTCTGGCCGCCAACAAAGTCGCTGGCAGAGATTAATGACGATGAAACGGAGACTCTCTGGTATCCCAGGAAGTTTACATTACCAAGTACACCTGTTCGATAGGATGTCAAAGTTACCGTAACGAGATCATATTTGACGGGGAAGTGGTCTCTTGAGTCGAGTTCAAGCTGAAGACGTGGTTTGTACGCGCTCGAGATTTTGTGTCGTGTACGATGAAGATAATGTTGCGTATCTTCGATGAATAATGACTTTAAGGTGAATCGCCTACTACCGTGGTAATTAAGTATGTAACTATACCGTAACGTAGTAATAAATCATGAAACATTCATTATTAAATACTGCACAAGGTTTAAAAAAAAAAATTATAGTTCATACATTAAGATCTGATTTTTATCCGGTTTTAAAATTGATAAAATTAGTTATTGAGTATTTGAGTAGTTATTTGAAGTGAATTTGAACTTGATTTGTCTAGGATCAGTATTCGAGGTTAGGAATTTATTAACTAAGCATTGTTTAATTTTCAATAACATTTGGTTAAGTTAAAAGTACTTAATAATCATTTTTTGTACAAACGATTTATTCAAATTGTACGTTAAAAGAATTTATTAATGTGCACGTAGAATCGCGTCGCGTAATACGTTGCCAAGTGTTGGTCACGACGAACAGCTGATAGCTATTGGATTCCCCATTGACGTCATCTACTAGTTTCACGGTGGTTCCACATTGTTTATTCATCCTCTCTTTGTTCACCGTCAAAATCTTGCCACTTTTTTCTTTCAGCCGCCGCTATATTTTCTTTTATGTATCTAACATTCTTTTGAAACCTGCACCAAAAACACTTGATTGTCTAAATAATATTGTTTCCCGCTCTTTGCCTTACACTTAACGGAGTATTTTATCCTACTTTCTAATCCAACCGGTTATCAATCACTGTTACTTATCCAAAGGAAACCAACTTTAATCACTTTCCTAAGCAATACTCGCTGTCACCGCTGATAATCATCATGCCCCTACCTAACTTGAGTAATAAATTAATATTAATGGGATTCGCTTATTGTATTTTTTTTTCTAAATGTAGGCTGTGCGCTCTTTTTTTCTTTAATTGGTTCATTAAATTATTATAATGTGTTTCGATAAATTCATGAATATATTGAAATTTATCGATAATTGGTGAAATATTTATTCATTCGTAGCTGATTGGCCGCTCATTCAATCACTGTAGAGTGCTTTGGAATTTCTAGAGGATCGTAAACGTTTTTCAATAAATAATTGAAGTGGCTGCTTCACGGAATGCAAGTTCTTCGCGATTCCTGTTATCGGTGCATTCGATTTGTTTTGTTATTATCGTACTGATAACCTGAACAGAGTAACACTAAATCGTAAGAGGTATATACACCGAACCAACGTTACTAATTACGCGGGGCTACACGATAGTTTCAATTGAACGTCCGACGGGGCCGGTCTTCTCTTCCCACCCGAGTAACTCAGTGACTCAGAGATCATTTTAATTGCACTGCTTTATTAATTTATGGCGGTAGACCTGTTTAGCGAGCGACGCCAGTGGCGAATGCTTCTCTCCCACTTAATCAGCATTGGGATCAACAGCGATTTTTTTTGCGCAATGAGACTATTCGATCGTTCAAAACCGGTGTAACGAGGACGGAAGCGTTCTCAAGTTTAGTTTTATTTTCATAAAGTAAGAAAACTATTTTTACACTTTATGGCGAGGTCACTGTTGTATGTAAATCAGATTTCTCCTGTTACACGTAATGCAACATTTTGCACGATCACAATACTATCGGAAACCTAACTTACGTTATAATGTTGCGTCTTGAATTTTAATATCTCACGTAAGTCGCTTCCAATTTCTTAAATCAAGCGTAACAATTTGAATATTTTTAAATTAAATTGCATTATTCTTAACAAAAATACTGAGGCGGGGAACAATAAATGTTAATCAACACATTGAAATATATTGTTTGTAAAAGAATTTATAATTCGTTGAAACTTGTACGCAGAAGAAATATTTTTAAGTTGACACGTTTTTAAAATTAAAAGAATCCTCAGGTTATACGGAAAGATAATTAATAATTTGTTTTTTTTTTCTTTTCTTTTTCGTTACAGAACTAAAATATATACAATTACAATTATATATGATAATTACTTAATAAATATAACTTTTTGCTACAATTTTTAAAGATAATTTGTAGAAAAAAATATTAATTTTGCGTACATTTAAGACTAATGAGCAACTAAAATTGAAACTAGAAACATGAGATCAAACGTTGATCTAGTATTAGTCATAAACCATTCGCAATTCTCATTCTCGTCAAGCCGTCGAGCGAAAGCTATGGATGGTTCGTTTATCATGGGATCGAGAGATCAGTGTCAATTAGTAGGGTTAACATTCAATTTCCGGTAAGTCGGTGGACGATGATCGCTCAAATCGTCAATAGTATATATGACCTCGTGAGTATATAGCAATGATCCCTCTCTCGAAAACGAGGGATCTTAGTTTGCATATAGTACACGCTAAACACGGTTTATTCGCGATGAATGAATGTGATTCAGAGAGTTCTGTCACTGCTGCTGGAGTTGATACAACGTGTGACTCAAGCTGACTCATCTCAGCTACCACAGGATCTCTGCGATGAATCTCGCTTGAGCTGGAAGTAATCGGATTTAGTTCTTCTCCTAACATTTCCTCCTTCCATAAATTCTATTCATCAGATTCCTGTTACATTTCACGTAAATTTATATTTCAAAGATACGAATGCAACACAGAAATATAGGATATGCTGGGTTCATTCGAAATGAATATATTATTCCTCAGATTGGTTTATGATATTAAGAAAGAACGATTCTACATTTTATATCAATAATTCTACTTAAAGTTACGTAACAAAGCAAGACTTTGCACTTCCGTTACACAGTTGAATCTATATTTGCTTTTTTTTTCTAGAAACGCCCAGAACGATTGAAAAAAATTGTTGAACGTTTCCTCCTTCAAAAAACTGCGTTTAATTTACTGGATTTTCACCACGCAAGTTTCTTGCAAGTGGAAAAGTATAGTTCGTGTCACATTCGACATTACTTTATTTTTTGAAGATACGAATGCACCAGAGAAATATCGGATATGAGTACGTTAGAAATGGATATATAATTCCTTAAATTAATTTATAATATTCAGAAAGAATCATTCTACATTTTATCTAATTCTATTTTTTCAATGGTGGTGGACGTTTTTGGACATAAGCAAATGTCAAAAATTACAAAGGACAAAACAAGTTCCCTTCCATTAAAGAATTGAATCTCCATTTGTCTAAAAACGCCCAGAACCATTGAAAAAATAGAATTACAGTTGTCCCCTGTATAAGGAAAAAGAAAAAAAAAAACATATAAACTCGCAAAATATAATCCTCAGAAAAATTAGTCCAATCTGCACAAATAAAAAAAAGTTTATCAACCAAATTGATCAAAGTCCTTTATAAATACGAGCATACTGGTGTAATAAAATTCCTCGTCCCTCGATCAAGTCCGTCGGTGTGCATATCCGCCGGTGACAGACGTTTTTACCAGTCGTGTGCTCGTTAGGCCTTGACACGTGTTTTTTTTTTACCAAGGTTAACCATCGTACCGAAGGAGAAAATCAGGAGAAAAACGAGGCCGCCGGTAGCACTGTGCCACTGGGGGATGAGGCTTAAAAGTGCTTCATTGAGTTCCCCGATGGCTAATAATTTCGTGACATTAATAATTCTTGAGCAAAATGCAGGAACTCTCCCACTAATTGACACCGATGACAGCGGTTTACCAAGTCAATGCTGCTATACGATATTCAACAAATAATATTGCAAAAGTCAAAATCGATTGGAGTATTTTTAAACGTTATCGCAGCTTGCTTCATCCCTTATTTTACGATATTTGACGGAACGATTACCAGATGTCAAGGATATACATCGTTGCGCTTAGTCCATGTATTTATAATCTTCTGATAAAATCAGAACTGCGTATTTCCCGTCGATGGTTCCAGGAAGATCCCGAATGTGAGTAAAATTAATCAATATATGTATGGTTTATCGATATAAATATATAAATATGTATATATATATATATATATATATATATATGTATATCGATGTACTTCCCACGGCCAAACATTTAGAGTTCATGGCCGAAAAAAAATATAGTGTGTTGTGCGTTGTGCGTATACCGCCCACAAGGGTAAAAAATGATCAGTCAGATCGCCCATATCTCTAGGGCTTATCGATATATATATATATATATATATAATATTTGTCCTTGGGAAGTACACGTGCGGCGTGTGCCGAAAATCTGTAATAGGGTGAAGGATTCAGTCGTGATGGTGATAAAATACGAGCAAAGGGTGTGATGAGAATCGTGAAATAACATTTTGTGGTTGAAGGAAGACAGTTAGTTACGAAGACGAATATTCACCCTCGAAATTCAGCATAATTAATCGTCCGTCCATCCGTAAAATTAATTTTATCGATCAATTTTGAAACGTGTCAATAATGATTGTTCGTCGGTGACAAAATAGATTAGAGTGGTACACGTTTATGAATAATACTTTCGTTTGATCGGTCCATTAAACAACTTTGTTCTTTGTGAGTGAAGAGGTGAAAGATATAAAAAAAGAAAAATTTACTATAGCTTCACAGCCTTTACATGTATTACGATGCTACGAGGAGGCTTTCACGGGGACTCTCGAAGGACATTCAAAGACTAATGAGTAAATTAACTTTGTCTCAGTGACTCTGTAGCCTATAGTAGTGGGTGACGGTCGCGTGAAGCTGCCTCTCGAGTACGAAGCACTTTCGACACCCCGGTTAGTCCATCACTGGGAGAAAGGATATATATTATAAAGCATATATACCATAAGCTCTATCGTATTACTAACAGCTTCATAGTGTGGAATTATACGCGAGAGCAAGCCAGTCTAACGATACGACGGAAGTGTGAAGTATGGAAGGGCGAACCACAATGTTGCTAATAGCTCGGTTAACGAGCAATCGTAAAAGTGGGGTGACAAAGTACTTCAATACCGCTGTACTTTCTTGTTCGCAACAAAATTCCCACCATCCGAGATCATTCACCGAATGACAAATACATTAAGCCGCTTTTTCACGAATTACTAATGTTATATCTTTTTATACAGACGCCGATGATATTGCAGATATAATACAGTACGGAATAATTTAACAGTTCTGCGGAGCTGTTAAAATTATAGAAGTTCCATAAGTTAAGGGCAGGGGGAAGGAGTCATTGTGAAAAATTAACGGAAGTTATGAATTACAGTGTCAATGGAGGAGTTACTTTCAACTCGGGAGAGTCTACGGAGTGTACATGGCGTGTATGACGATAATAAAAGCGGTATCAACGGAGGATCTGTGAAGTGCACCCTCCGTTGCACCCTAGTTTCAATTTAAATGTATAAAATCTGTCAGTGTGGACAGTTAACGGAAGTTACGAATTAAAGGGTGTCACCGGAGGATTTAATTTCGACTCGGGAAAGACTACCGAGGGTATACGGCAGGTACATCGGGAATACAAGCAGAATCAATGGAGGTTTTTTGCGAAGTATGATATAATCTATCGTTGCCCCTCGTTTCAGTTTAAATTGGTAGAATCTGTTAGTGCGGAGAGTTAACGAAGGCTACGAATTACAGTGTCGAGTAAGGTTTAAATTTCGACCCAGGCACGCTATCCTTAAAGCTACACATTGCATTGCCACCATGTTGACACGAAAGTAAAAGTTATACGTAATCTGCGCATGGAAAAAATTATTCGAATAAAAAATAAATTTATACGTAATGCAAATATTATTTATATTCACAGAAAGTATATTTATATTTAAAAATAATTCATTTGCAACAATATCTTCGATAATTTCGGCATATTTTGATTTTCACGGAGGACTTTGATGGTAATTGTCTTGTAACTTATACGAATTTTTACTGTACATCCTAGATACGATAGATAAACAATTGCTGGTTTGCAGCCATTAAACGTACATCCATCTCGCTCGCTAAGTGTTTTTCCATTACTCGCGGCTTATAAAATACAAAAGAGTAGAAAGTATTCACGGTGGTGTAAGGCTGAAAAAAGGGGCCGCACCTGCCGCCGGCTGGCACGCTTCTGCATTCGACATCGGAGTATACCGGAGCGAGATATATCCGGCGCACTCGCTACCAATCCGTCGCCGGTGATTCGATTCGAGTATTTCTTATAAGGTTCCTCGATCACCCGTCATTACAAGCATCTCTCGGGCGTGTTCCACTCGCGTATGGGCACGTGATCGCGCGGCGTCATCGTTGCTGTCTTCACCGGTTGCGTCGGTGCCCAGGAGTCGCGTGTCCGGAGGCCGTTAGTCCTAAGGTGTGAATACAATCCTTGGAGTAAACTGTATATAGCGTATACATAATAATAATAATAATAATAATAATAATAATAATAATAATAATAATAATAATAATAATAATAATAATAATAATAATAATAATAATAATAATAATAATAATAATAATAATAATAATAATAATAATAATAATAATAATAATAATAATAATAATAATAATAATAATAATAATAATAATAATAATAATAATAATAATAATAATAATAATAATAATAATAATAATAATAATAAACCCAAGCAGCAGCAAGCAGGTGGCCCCCGCGTACTTGACGCGTAGCGGTTGGCGGGTGAAGCTGGCCCGCGCGGTCCTCGAGTCCATCGCGCACCTGCTGGAACGAAATGTTTTTTTACAACTTGCGTACAACATCAGGACCAAGCAGTGAATACGCTAAACGGAATTCCTATACCGTTAATTGGGTCACACAGCCTCGACGAGGCAGTTATATATTTTTAAAAATGTTATACTCACACAAATTGGTCAGGTAGCTTCATGGATGAATACGATACTCGTTCTCTTCTAACCAACCGAATAAAATGAAAGAAATACTGACCCAGATATATCGTGCGAGGGTTATCGTTAATGACATTGTTTTAGTTTCGATTGGGAGGCAGGAGAACCTTCTACTATAAATGTGATAAAAAATACTCGAGAGTAAGGCCTGGGCTAATCGTTTCGTGGTACCATAACGATTATTACCTTCTGTTGATTGACCGAGGCCACTATCGCAAATTGGTCCTTCTCGTGTCGAGGGCGGCAGCTGATAATTTTGAATTTATGTGTCAAGACGATCCGCTTGTTTATTTATATATATATATGAACTACCCTAACTCATATACACAATATCGTATGTGTACACGAACACTGTATGTGAACAGACGTATCAGGGTTCTCTGGCGAATAAGAAAAAAAATAGGTCAACGTCTGTACCGAGTGCGGAAAGGGGCGCGCCCACCGTTCACGCAGTTGCAGCAGCAGGCTGCGTGGATATGTACAAGATGCAGCCCTTCTGGGCATTATGTTACAAGGCCCTGAAGCGGACGGTATACACATGTGCCAAATGAACTCGTGGTGTCCGGCTGACGTGACGACCCAGAAATGAGCCTCGTCGACGTTTCCTCACAGCGGTTCAAACGGAACACCTGGCTACTTAGAGTCTCGATGTTCTAGACTTACTTATGTAGACGCTTGTGTAGAATACGATCGCATATTACGCACTTTGGTATGACATGCGATGAATTTACCAGACCAAACTTGCGAGGAAGTTAACAATTAAAGCAACAACATTTTGATCTACAAAAACTTTAAACGATCCATCATTCTTGAAATCAATTGATTTTTTCGTACTTTTGTCACCTAGACAGAACATCCCTCATGAAAATAATGTATATTCGAAAAATATATTCAAAATATAATAAAAAAAACGTGATATATTTAACAAGCGCTATGATATATACGTGAAAATATTTTAAAAAATATATTTTTGACGATATATCCCTCAGATATATCTGAAAATATATGCAACGTATGGAATTTTTAGTAATAAATGTACTTTTATCCCATTGGAGATTATGATATGCGTAAAATTCGAATAAAGATAAGAAATAAGAATGTTACGAATGAAAAAAAATGCAAAATGAGATTGTCAAACTTAAATAATTAGTGAAAAATTGAGAAATAATTTTAAATCAATGTAAAAATATTATTTGAAATACATGAGTTACAATCGAAGCACTTTTTCAGCCTGAATCTAAGCCGGACTCGACACTTGTCCAGTTAGTAATTTGTCACTGTTGTACAGGTTTTAAGCTACTACGATTGTAAGATATACCTCTATCTATTTCTTGCGTATAGAACACCGATCGAAATTATAGCAGCGAGGCATAGGTCTCTGGAAGGCGCTCTTCGGGTACGGGAGCACGACCTCGAGCGTAACGACCTCGTAGCCCACCCGCCCTTACACGCTCGGTCGCTCGCAGCAGGTGTCCGACCTAGGCTAAGAGAGCTGTAGTATATGAAATCGAATTTGCTCACTACACTTCCCTCGCTAAAAAGAGCTCGTCTCTCTCACGGTCGTTGCCTCTATAGTTTGTTCTTCGTTCATCCTATCTCTATAGGATCACCTTGGCACAAAAGGTGTCAAATTTTCTCGCTGTCTCGCGAAAGTCTGCAAAAGTTAGCTGGTGTTTGCGTGAGCGGGTTCCTTTTCATTTTCGTCAAGTATCTCATCCACACCTTCGACAATGTATCAAATCGCTATGTATTCCTTCGCTTTATTCGGTTTTATCGAATCTTCCCGCACAGAGATATCGGAGTGGACCACCCGAAATAATCGACGATACGTTGGGAAATGAGAAACCAGACACCGCGAGCTAGTTGATCATTCTTTACCATTGCGTTTCGCTGGTATACCGTGTGTGGTCGGTTGCTGAGGACGAAGGATGTGGCTATTTGCAATTTCTACAAGGCGAAGGACCTTCGAGCTCCTTTGTCTCTGTTCGAAAGCCTTGTGTCGTCTGAGAGCGGATTTCAAGACCCAGCAGTAGACTTATCCAAATCCTGTGGGAATATCTTAGCGTGGCTACCGCAACTCAACCATTGGAAATGCAACCAATGTACGGTGAAGAGGCGCTAGAGAGATTGATCTTATTGACAATAAGCCGTGGGAGATCGGTCGCACTAGCGAAACGGAGAGTGTCGAAAATATAATCGGATCTCGTAATTCAGAAGTGCACCTTAAGCGTGCACGTCGAACGTGTATTCTCACCTTTACGGCTATTCACAGTCGCAGCACGGAGCCAATTATCGAAGTGGAGGAGTCTGATGTTCCGTCGTTGACTGCGGATATATCACCTTGAGACTCGAAGAATACCCGATCGGATGGCAAGGTATAGATACCACTAGAACCATCAATGGTGTCCGAGACCTTCTAGATATAAAACAAAAACACTATTGCATGTGTGTTGTTGCGCGTAACGTCCTTCTTCGCAACTCTTTCTTCTTCTTCTTCTTCTGTGTGACGTTTCTATACGAGACGACAAAGAAATAATTACGCATGGACTACCGTACTTGAAGGTCGAGTCAGAAGTAAAACATCTTCGGCACGTATCCATTATACGTAGATAATGTATTGTAATAACCACTTTAGTTGCTTAATGGCCTTTGAAATGTTCGTTAAGGTAGTCCCACTGATAAACATTATTATATTTCTACATTATTTAGCCAACGTGGTAATATTATGCTGCGCGTGCGTCTCTCTCTCTCTCTCTCTCTCTCTCTCTCTCTCTCTCTCTCTCTCTCTCTCTCTCTCTCTCTCTCTCTCTCTCTCTCTCTCTCTCTCTCTCTGTGTGTGTGTGTGTGTGTGTGCGTGTGTGTGCGCGCGCGCGCGCAAAAAATTCGTGTACTAATTTTTTGTGGAATTATTATTTCATTTTTATTCAAATACAAGTTTATTCTGAAATTAGGATTTGATATTCATTAAAATATTAATACATTGTGGAATTAGTATTAGCGCAAAAGATATTTTTGAAATAAATCAAACTGCCATAAAGTTTGAACTTTGCGTCCGCGTTTTTCTCTCGAATTGTAGATAAGGTGAATACCTCAGTAAGTTAGGGAGATGTCGAGTTACAAATTACAATCCTTGCAAATAAAACAATTGACATTCCGAGTGAAAAATTGGTTTGCGTTAGTTCCGGCACCTATCAGGCAGTCTGCTAAGGCTCTGGACAGATATGACGAACAGGGCCTGATTCGCGCCGGTAATGTAAAGCGATATACAAATTTTTTCTTCAGGATGCTAGTGAAATTGCGTTACATGTATCGAGATCTAAATCTCGATACATTCATTTAGATGAATTTTTCATTCATCAAGTATCCATCGAGTGAAAAGAAATATTTTTTCAAAATAGTGATACGCGGAAAAATGTGTCCAGAAGTAAAAACCATAAATGAATGACTATATTAAAAAGACTTTAGGTTATGAAGCGTATTTCTCATCGAAAAAGCGTTGAAGATAAACGTAAAATAATCGATAATCATTACATTCATTATAAAACATGCTGCCATAACCTCCTAACGCAAAACATAATCCTTAACCTCAATGTTTCCTCATTGAAAACCAGCGCGAAACAATAAAGACTGATGCATCACTAAAAATGAAAGACATGTAAGAATTAACCGGTAATTATTTATATGAAATTCAGAAATATAAAATAATTTACATTCTTGTACCGAGATAGTTTATAGACCGTTGGCCAGTCATTCGCTAGTGTATTGACCCAATTATGATCCGAATAAAGAAATTTTAATTGAAAATTCATTGACGTTGGCACTGCTTTGCAGCATCCATCGTCCTCTGTAAATTAGTTTTGCTTTTACGCCATCGTAATCCATCTCTTACCATCATCGGAGTTTTATGCTCCGCGTGTTCGACTGATTGGATCGAATCGATTGGCTCATCCCTCCATAAGCCAGTTGGCTGGTAGGAATCTCTCGGTATTTTCCATAATGGAATAGAGTAGAGAATACGCGGATAGGAAGATAATGGACAAGTGTGAGCGCCCGAGAGCCATGGCTAGAAGTGGAAAGGGTTCATTCCGACTAAATCAACAGGTTAAGTAACGCAAAGCTTCGCGTGGGCCAACGAGCCTGGAGCGAGGTAGATGTGGTGGCGTATAGCGAGGCACTTCGAAGGTTAAAATAAACGGGGTGTTGATATAGGAGGCGAGTTCGCCTATGTCGAGATGAAGCGGGAAGGAGATAAATAGCAGGAGAAACGAGAACGACCGAGACAGAGAGCGTCGAGTCGACCGGGGGTTGCTCCGACGTCGAGTTGTTACGCAACACACCACGTGCTGGGATGCCTAGACCCATCCCGACTACCCTAGGCCTGGCATTGACACTGGTCTCATCGATCTGCTTGCTCCTACCTCGCACCCTCGACCCCCACCTGCTCACTCACACCTCACCAGTTAATCCCTCCCGAGTATTGTGGAACCAAGGAGTAGCTATCTAGCGAGCAAACGAGCAGGCGAACGAGCGAAGGTGGAGGATACTCTGTGCTAGCACGTACATACATATGTATATACATACATCCATCCATCCATACATACATACATACATACATACATACATACATACATACATACATACATACATACATACATACTTACATACATACTAACATACACACATACATACTTTCATAGTTATGACTCCCCCTGCTCATTGGATGAGACAGTGGAAGGTCATTGGGATTACAAAACACAGACATATACGATAGAAACGTATCATATATTTATTATACGGCTATCATAAATAAATGCTATTGGGCGAGAGACCTCGGAATTTGTCAATGTGTAGATATCGCGTGGCTGTAAAAAAAATATCAAGAATAAGGGTAGGTATTACGATAGAAATGAGCACATAAATGAGGGATACATTGAAAGTAAGATTGGTTCGTCCTCAACATCATTCCATTTCACTACTCCGTGTCCTGTGTATACCGTATTCCTCTGTAACCGAGAAACATCAGAATTGATAAATGTTATTATATCGAATTATGTACATGGAAAAATATGATTGGTCAATGCAATAAATTTCCAAGGTTACATTTTTTTTGGTACACAACTAATTTCATTATTCAGGTCGATCGATAGACTCGAGAGTTTGATCTTCGGTTAAAAAGGTTGGTTGAGAGGTGTCCATTGTCAAACCCAAGAAATTATATTGTCTCTGATAACTCAATGTCCACGTGAACCAATTACATTTACTTATTTAACTAAACAAATAAACAGCAGCAACCCAAATTGGATATTTTTAACTAATGCAGTTGGTTAGCAATACCGATTTACAAAGCTCAAGACATTAATTTGTTAGTCGATTCGACTACAAACGTTGCTTCATACATCCGATTGATACACCTGTTGCACCAGTAAAAAAATCGCTGAGTTACAAAACGCGGTGGAAAAAGTAAAATAACGAAATAGATATATTTATCAAAATTAAATACATTTTTCACCAGTGAATTTCACAGCAAGGCATTTCGTACACATACTTCATGGAGTTTACGTAGTAAAATCTGTAAAGGCGTACCAACCCATAACAAGCACAGTAATAGCACACTCGTCTACGCCGTGTAACATTCTGTGCATCGAGGTAAATATGTATAATCGCGACTGTTTAACCTTAACGCGAAGCTGGTTGTGCTAGTCCTTAGAATTGGTTACACGATCTTACTTAAATCAACTAAAACCAATTGGTTGCGCACGCTATACGAAATGGCGTCCCCTAGTTACTACTAGTGAGAAATGATTCGCGGAGAAGAAGATTTCGTTTCTCGAACCAACTGCATAGTTAAAAAGATTCCAGCAGATTAATTTGGTTGGTAGTCAACTAGTTTGTTGATGCAACCGATTCGTTGGTTAACAACCAACTAATTACTCGATTGAACCGATTAAATCGTTGGCACAACCAAATTAATCATCTGAAACATATTTAATTTTGAAAATTAATGGAACTGATAATTTATTTTATTCCGTGTACCTCTTTAATTTTTATTATTCTGATATTTCTTCGTTTTGACGATACTTCGTTGCTCGAACCAACTGCATAGTTAAATAGATTCCAGCAGATTACTTTGGTTGGTAGTCAACTAGTTTGTTGATACAACCGATTCATTGGTTAATAACCAACTAATTACTTTATTTAACCGATTAAATTGTTGGCACAACCAATTTAATCGCCTGGAACGTATTTAATCTTTAAAATTAATTGTACTGATAAATTATTTCTTTCCGTGTACCTCTATAATTTTTATTATTCCGATATTTCATCGTTTTGACGAGGCAAAGTGTAGTGCTATACGATTTTCATAGGCCATACGTTATGTGTCTGACAGGAGAATAACGTAGAAGATAACTTTTTAATCGAGGTTTTAGGCCAGCGAAACTACCCCAAGCTGTAATATTTTTATTACTGACACAGTATCTCCTAATGGTGGTAGTTTTACCATCTTTCCCTCTATCCCTCTCTTACTGTCTCTGTTTTATTACACTTTCACGTATCCTGTGTTTTATGGCGGACATGCTTTCGTTCTTCTCGCGGTAATCTTCTACAGGATGGAGAGCCCTGAAAAACTTGCCCCTTGGGTATGTAGGTACGCGAACTTGATACTCGGTGGCAATGAAATGGGTGACAGTGGTGTTACATATTACACTCTGTACAAGGGTAGTTTCAGCGTTATATGCGCAGCGGTCAGGGTCAACTGACTCCAGGGAACAGGCGGGAGCGGGACGATGAAAGTTTGAGGTCGCACGCTCACCTGTGAATATTATATAAGCAATGTTAAATCTTTAACAGCCAAAATTATTATCGTCCCTCGTTAACCCTTCTTTCGCCTCCGTAACAAAACTTTGACGATAAATAGGTCGATAGAGAAATTAAAATTTGCATAATTCAACGAAACAATTCGCTCAAACGACAACGAATTCTTCCATTTCCTAATCGTTTTATTTTTTCCTGTAATTCAATCAATGATTTGACAATTATGCTTTTCCATTTTTATACTCGAACAAGTAGCTAAATTGAATAACCGAAATTGCTTGTTTCAGCTAAATTATATTTTTACTCAGTATCGCATAATTCCTGAAAAATCAAATGTCATTCATTCGATAGAAATTTTATCACGGGCAGCCACGAATATAGATTGTAAATTAAAAAATTTAAAGAGAACATATAGTTGTTTGAATCTTTTATGGAATTTAACGAATTAGAAGTACAGTTGAGAATACAACGTACGTTTATAATCGATTGTTATCGAATAAATGATTTATATTTTTTGATCAGTGTGTGAACAGCGTTTGATGATATCAGCGCATTCCCTCGACACGAGCCAGAGACCCGGAAGTGGAAACGTGACAAATAGCCACCACGAAGGAGAACCGAGTCGAATGTCCAATAATAACGCTATATATAGTATGTGCTGCGTACAACACAGTGTACAAAATACGCGTGGCGCATGTGGTACACACCGCCCTGTCCTCAGGTAATTGGAAAATTGGTGTTCCGAGTGTAGCATATTACGCGAAGTGCACGATTGCTGTGTATGCAGTCGGGTTACGTGCGTTCGTACCTTCGTGCCTCAAACGGTTTGAACGTTTATGCTATAAATTCTGTACACACACGAGCGATGTACAAAGGATGCGGTTGTGAATTGTCAGCTTGTCCAGCGGTCATTCAGCATACGACGAACGACTACCGCGTCGGGGAATGCACAGTCGGAACGTCTCATTGTTTTCCTCATTGCGAATCGTTCCGTCGTTGGCGGTCGCGGTGCAACAACGGACGGTATATTATTAATTTATTCGATGATAACCGCCCGACTGGCCTTGGCCTTGTGCGTCATGATCGCTCTCGGGCAATGCATTTGGCTGTATTTCTGATGAGTCACAAAGTCATTTCTCCTGGCTGCACAATCTGCCACTCGTCCCGTTCTTTCATTCTAGATATAGCACAAGTGTGCATCTTCGCAAATGTGTACTTATCGTCTGTGGATGCTGAAAATAATTCCAACTGCACGCATGGATGCCACTGACTTCACTCCGCGCAACTAAGTAAGCTACACCGAGAAAAATATTTGTTGTATCATTAAATCGAATTATTGTTTTAATAATTTATCTTTAGAAGCAAAATAAATGAGTTTGAATAAATAAAATTCGCTTAAAAGATTATAATGCTATTTAATGTCCCTTTTTATAACATAAATTAAGGATTTTATAGATAAAATTAACTTCTTATTATTTTTTATTTATTTCATTATATTGATAATTCGTATAATTGTTCTAATAATATTAGTTTTCAACAAAACAAAATGTAGTATGAACGAATAAAATTGACTATCAACAACAATAATCAAACTATTGGTTCAAAAACATTAAATAGAAACAATCAAATGAATATTCTTCCGACTAAATCAATTATTTGAAATTTAAAATATCTTCGTATGAATCTAAAATAATTATTTAAATATAAAATTATAAAGGTTAACAAAAGTAAATATCTACGCAATAACTAATTTATTATTGTTAATTTATTATTGTTAGTTTATTACATCGCTTCATTATCCGACAGAAATTTATGAATTAAAAAATATTGTTTAAGGTATTCCGACCGTAAGACTTTTAGAACTTTTTTTTTTTGCTAAATGACAGTTTTGTTACGTGGCATCGTGTTAAACCAATCTCTGGCTCGGTTCCGGACTTTTTAACGAATAATCGTCACTTTCAAAAATGAAATACTAATACGGAGTCAAATTGAAAACGTTCTCGTTTCAATTATAGATATCTCACATTATCGTCTTGGGATCTGAAACATAAAATATGCAATTTACTCAGAAGATATCAAGAATCAAGTATCGCGCTTAACAAAAGTGAAATGAAATATGGTTAATTTCGTAGCTGACATCGTCAGTTGTGCAGTTGTTTGTCTCAATGTATGATTGACCGGCAAGAAAGTACTTTATTGCAAACTGAAATATGATAGAGCGTGAAAATAATTCGGACGTTCGTCGATTATAAGGTAATTTCTTAATTAAAAAATCGGCGTCGTTAGACGACGTATCGAGCAATTTTGTACATTAGTAGCATAGCTAGTAAAAAGGCCTAAGGTCGTATATAATAATTAATCGAAGACCATTTGAGCGCACAATTTGATATAACAATGGATTCAAAAGTTTCGTTTATACTTTTTTGGACTACTTTTCAACTAATTTTAGACCAATTTTAATTTTATCTGAACGTTTAATCCATTTAAATTGATGTCAAGGTTAGAATGAAATCCCTGTACCTACTTCTTTATTGATTTATAAAAATTAATTGTCTGTGAACATAGACGATGATATAATAAGTTATATGCATAAGATATGCTCACTTTTGGGGTAAATTTTTATTACGAAGTAACGTTTCACTAATATCTCTCTGTAACTTTTCCATATAACTTCTTTTTCTTCAAATGAAATTTCCTTTACTCAGATAGGACAGAGTCTTCTTACGAAGAGAATGGACACCTTGGAAAACCAATTTAATACTTCGTTGCAACCCGAACACTACGAGTTGAAAATAGAAAAAAAATTACACCGGGGACTTGGTTATGAAAAAAATTATTTAATTTATGAAAATATTTCTTTCGATTTTGATGCTTTTCAAGTGATATTTTTCTTATCTATATGCAACATTTCATATG
Organism: Cylloceria caligata; assembly: GCA_963942595.1. Lineage (NCBI taxonomy): Eukaryota > Metazoa > Arthropoda > Insecta > Hymenoptera > Ichneumonidae > Cylloceria > Cylloceria caligata. The sequence goes on from OZ012708.1 coordinate 45,633,088, forward strand.
TGCAGTTGCCTCTGTTATTTCTATGATTTTTTGGTGACTCCATCCCCTTAAACACATTTTATAGAAGTGATGAGATTAAAGTGAATTGATTTCTCCCCGTAAAAGTTATTCTCGTACTAAAATTATTGAAGCGTGACAGTGCAAACCACTCTGCGATGATATGCATTGTTAAATGTTCAGAGGACAAACAATCGAATGAAGCACGTGCGAGATGGAATATCCGTGTGACGTTCATGCGACGTGATCACATTTGTAACGTCGCACGTGGAATCCATCAGGCGAGGATAAGCCAGGTAATCACAAATGCAATTCCGCCAAGTGCAATGCCCAATGTGTTCCACGTGTTTGTTGGTTCAACGCGTGACCAGAATTTAGATCACATGATGCACGAATGACGAGTGTTTTTTTTTGGATCCACCCTCACGGCACTTTTCTCGTGGGAATAACATGTGGCTTGACCGCATCGATGACGCTTTTACGTCTACGTCATTCACGAAGCTACAATATCGCATCTATTGCGAAGTATTAGCTTCGTGCGGAACAATATAAGACGTATTGTGCTCTCACGATCTACGCGTTCAACGCCAACGCATCTTAATTTTATCGTTTGTAACCAATATGTCAACTCGGCGTTGCTGTGAATACAAATAAATGCAGCTTAACGAAATATTTTTCCACATCTAGCATTTAGCTTAATTCGGGAAACGATGGTTGAGTTATCTCAAACGCACGAGTACTTCGGTTTAATCTTTAAATAAAAATCAAACTCGCTGTCAGTAATAATTGATGATTGTAGTACATGATTCTTTAAAACAAATAATGCCACGTGTTAGATTGATTAAATGTTCTTAAAGGATCTTAGGATCACTTGAATTGGTGTAGTTCTTATCAAGATAGGAAGGTAAATAAATATTTTTCAAACCTACAAACTCATTTGCCGTTGTCCTGTCATAAAAAAAACAACTAAAATAAATATTTTAATTAATTGAATGTTCAAAAATTAATGTTTTATCAAACAAATCGGATTAGCGATTATCAAGATATTCAGCTAAATCGACATTTTCTTGACGTTCAATCTCATAATTCGGAAAAAGAATAGAATCGTTCAGACAGCTAATTAAATTTACTAATTTAAGCGCTGTCGAAGATAGGGACGATTCGTTTGTTCTTTTAAAAAAAGTGTCCGTTGTCGTAAAACAATTTTGTAAAAGTAGAAATCGGTTTCTCGTCGTTATAAATTTATTAACGATTATTAACTATTATTAACACGATTATATCGGTGCTATCGCCCTTTACGCTATAATAATCCATCATCTCACCTGGATATTGGACGATTCGATAGGTTGAATGCGTCACTCGATTTACAAATATGTGATGCAAATAATTTTATTCTTTGATTGGTTTGGCATCATAGAGAATTCATATTTTTGTGCTCTTTTGTGCTACTTCAACAATTTATATAAGTTTGTGCGGTTTCTTTGGTATAAAATTGCGGTGCGTGGCCAATTATGTGCGATGTACTTATAAAATATCTGAAATATATAGCGGTCGAAGCTACATCGAAGAGGATGTTTGTGAAATTTATAACGCTCTACTGTTGCCTCGACACACATTGCGTTCATGTCGAGGGTATAACAAAGAGTACACAGACACCGATACACTTTGTGAACGCCGAGCGGATGCGACGATATATTTTGCTGAACACTTTGTCAAGGTCGACGTTGACAAAAGTTTATATTCGCTGCTGATAAAGGTACATTCGATTTATTCAATGTGCGTTCATATTTTTTTTTTTTAGATTCTACTTATATCGTGAGTGTGATGTTAAAATCGAAGGCTACTGAACCTAACGACAAAATCGAAAGCCATGTTTTCGTAGTGTAGTGGTTATCACGTGTGCTTCACACGCACAAGGTCCCCGGTTCGATCCCGGGCGAAAACATTTTAAATATATTTTTTTATAATAATATCCATTTGTGTGAACATTTTAGAATTCTGAAAAACACAGCTGAATCACGTTTACATATTTATTTAGTTATGTATTTGTTATAATTTCTAATTGTTGAGATCATATGATCCCGACCACAATGTTTTTGTAAAATTTATTTGTTCTCCATCATTTTATATTTACGATAACGATAATTATTATTCTTTTTATTTATTTTATTTATTTAGAAAACAATTTATTTATTTATTTATTAATAAATAAATATTTTATAAAGTTTTTTTGTGAAATAATAGCCAAATAAAAATATCTAGCCGATAGTAGAAATTGTCAATTGGATCTCAGTGCTTTTAATATTGAATACTTGAATGAAATACTGTGAGTAATTTCTGAACGTATACGATAAAGGATTTTTTGATTAATAGTAAATAATCCAATAGACGCTTTGACCGTTTATTCTGAAATAAAAATTGCGAAATTGTGCATTCCATCAATAGCATCAACACTAGCTGCAGCAGTTGATAAGATTGTAATTAAATAATTGATCACGTCTAAAGGGAACAACGAATCAATTGAAACCCAACGGAATTTTCTCGGATCTAATGGAACCTCAGTCGTTATCCCAATGTGCACAACCCCATCGATTCGGGTTGTCAAAGTGCTTCCAAGTTGACCATGGAAATTTTCCCTGCTGTACAAGTTGGTCATTGACAGGGAAAAATATCAAAGACAAAGTTGTTTGAAGTTCGTTGACGTTCAGGCTTGACAAGCGCTTCCCCTCGCGAGTGGCGACAACGGGAATTTCGATAACCGGAGGAAGAAACTCCAATTAGCCAACGAGGGAGCAAAGCGAGCAAAGTGCATGTTGCAGTCGATGCTGTTAATGCGAGTGTAGCGCACAGTAAAGAACGACGAGAAGAAGAGAGATCGCACTCGGATCTTCGAGGCCCACGCGCTGCGAGAGTGCTTAGCTTGCTTTATTTTTACGTCTGCCGAGAGTGACGGGTGTGCGCGCAGAGTGCGTTGCCCCATACGCACGACGACGTCGCGCATCAACAACAAAGAGTAGATAGCAAGCGTTTCTCAAGCTCGGCTCATCGTCGACTTATATTCCACGAGCTTCTATCTATAATAGTTCTCATTGTAGTTGCAGAACTCTGACGCCTTTCCATTGCGTATTGCATTGGTACAGCGAGTGCCGAATGGCCTTGTACCTTCACTTAAAACCTTAACAATCTAATATTGTTTCTTTGAACGATAAGTTTTCTATTAACAAAATGCTCGACATCTCGAAATCTGTACGAATCGTTAAAAATTGCTTGCAACACATTCGTAAATAATTATTGTATTCTCGTTTGACCCTTGGGCGCATTAACGAACCTCTACTGATTAACGAGAGCAACAGAAGAAACTGCCAAGTCGTTTGCTCAGGATAATAAAAATAATTTGCCAATGAAGGAGGGTGCAAGGGAGTAGTCTAGAGGATATCAGGCGAGGGCGGCGACGACGATTTAAGATATTTTTATTGGGCGTCTGCAGTCTGGATGCACGGGCGGTCGTTCAACCCCGTGTCCCTGCACTTCTGCTGCTGCAGTCATTGCTTGTATATGTGTGCACGATGCACCGGGCGATCCATGGGGATACGGCGCTGATTCTCTCCCATCTATATTTCTTGTTTCTTTTATATACCGTTGGTTTTGTTTCTCGGCTCATCTCGAGAACTTTCTCTGTCTTTCTCCACTACTCGCAGCCTTACCATTGCGAGAAAAAAAAACCTCGTTAAAATAGCTGACTCGTAGGCCATGTTTAAATTTTTAAGATCCCGAGTTAGACCTCAGCGTCCGTGAATCAGGTAAAAGTGGTTGAAACTGGTTCTGGTTAGATTACAGGGTTGATAATCTTTTTTTTTTCACTTTTACAACACCCTCTTCTCCTTTTTCATACTTAACACATTTTCTATAAATTTCTTGATTATTGAACATCGTTAAATTATTGTCGTATATAATTTTCTTTTGCTAAACACAAAAATATTATAAGAAGCGCCATTGACCTTTAGCGGGAAAAGTAGCTTTCAACTTTACTAACAAATAAATATGATTTACTTAACAAAATATATGCTCGGAGTGGTCGAACGATTGAACTTGTTTTGGAAAACGAAATCTGAGTTTTATTCCGTTGGAGGTATCAAAGTCTTTTATCCGGTACTTCCCCATCGCATATTTCACGTATTCGTTTGATTATTCTTCTTGTTGTAGATTGCTATTAATTCAATTAATTATTTTAGTACAATTATTTGATAATCTTAGTTGAAATATAATTAATATAACTAATTTTTTAAGTCAAATGCAATAAAAATCAGTAATCACGTGAATGAGGCTTTGTCGTTTCGCCGAAGTGCCGTGGGGAAACAAACGCACCTATTTCATCGTTGATGAAGAAACGGTTGAGGTAGTTGCGAAGAAAGCAAAGAGGAAAGAGCGAGAAGTATTCGAACGGCGCGGGACGAAGAAACGGACGTACGAATGGACGGATGTACCGACAGCACAGGGATGCACCGACCTTGGAGTGATTTTTGCGTCTACCATCGTGCGTTAACCCCGGCGTCCGACCGGAGGAGCGTGGCAGGCCGCGTGGTCGTGCAAACTCCTCGCGGTGTGTGCGCGCGCGAACGCTTGCCGTTGAGGGCCCTCCGCTCGAGATCTCGCGACGCCCTCCTCCTCGCCGCGTGACTTGGTACGTTTGCTCGATGCCCTTCCCTTTTTCTCGCTCAATCGCTCCCTATCTCGTCCTCTTTCTTCGTGCTTCCCTTTGCCACGCTTCTTCTTCACTGGTTCGTCGTTCCTCCAGCCTTCGACCGATGCTCGGCTCGAACCACGTCGGGCTTTGATCAGGGCAGCAGGGCTCCTGAGACGATCGACTCGTTGCACTCACCCCCTGACCAGTCAGGGGCGCATAAATCGTTCACATATCAAATATGCGTGGGTTTCTAACGTCTGGACATCAGCGTAGGATCAAAAATCTTCCGACATTTAAATCTTAATTATATTAACGCTGCAATTACAAGGCGAGATCGCCGTGTCAATTATTCCTGCAACATTATTTTCTATCTCAAAAAAATGAATATTCTATCATTTTTTATATTCGAATCTGAGGATTTTTTCGGATAATCGGAACACGATAATGAAATATCAATCTCGGGGGGAGAGGAAATGGGGCGGATACTCGATACTATTTGTTCTTCGATTTAAAAAACACGTTTTTTTTACTGTAATCAGTGACCGTCCTCTCTTAAAACCAACATTTTAGAAAAATTAAACGGGCATTCACTGTGAAAAATTCACAAATGTCAATTATCGTATTAATCGTGTCAAGTGTAATAAATAAATAATTTTATCTACATTATATTTATAATAATTTTAATCAACGTCATATTTAATATAAGAAATTAATAATAATAGTCAACACATAACAATTTGAAATATTTGACAAATTGTTTCCGTGTTTCCTAAAAATAACTATTTTAAGAGATTAATTCACCAAATTGTTTGTTAATCGGTCATTCCTTTCACCCTTGACACCAATTTAAAGTACGTAGCCAACGTGCCACATTTTATAACATTTAATTATAACGGATACGGATAAACTGCTCGAGTGAGGTAGGAATGTAGGTCCCTTCGATATCTCACATTTTCTCTGATCTCCGGAAGTTGAACCGCCACGCGGTGAATCCCCGCAACCGAGAGTTCGCCGCCCTTGCATGCAACGCGATACCATTCGACACGACGCACGGTTCGTATGGACGCATCGCGTCTCGATCGCTTAACTCTGCACACGAGTGCAACTGTCGAGAGTGCAGAGCAAACCTGGCGTGTCGTCTCGTGAGTAGATCGCGTGCTCAGGGAATGCAACTCCGTGTGTAGGACGTGTGTGTCTCGAATCCTTCCGAGCATGGATCATGAATACATCGGGTCGTGAACTCGAAAGCAGATGCGGTTCTTCGGTGTTTTCTTCGGTAAAAATGAAACGAAACATGGTAGACATAGTCCATCGATGATTGGTTATAACATAAAGTTCAATATATCATCGATGATAAAACATTTCGACACTTATCTAATAATTTATGCCATTGAAGCAGAACGTTGCTTCATGAAGTGAAGAACCGATAAAAATAAAAAAGACAAACGCCGATTATAAGCAAGAAACAAAAGAGAAAAGACAACGAAGGGGCGCTTCGATGACTGGCCATCTTCTGGTAATACAGCGTATCTCTATTCGTCGTATCGCTTTGACCGTGAACTTAAGAGTGTGTACGTGATAGAGCGTACTGTTAGCACACATGGCACTGTCTTATTATTTTTTTTTCTTCTTTTCCCCACCACTTCTCGCTATAAATAGCTGTCACCTTCCACGCGGTATACGGACGATCTGCTACGTCGTCTTTTCACCTCGGTAAATATTTCAGTAAAAAACGTCGTATTTTCTTTTCAGAAAGATTCCCTTTCTCAGAGAAAAAGGAAAAGTCGCCCTGTAGTATGATTCACCTATCCGCTTCGTTAGGCTGACCGACGGTCATGATCGATATCACTTTTTGCATAATTTTGAACGTTCGGAGGATTCGGGATGATATTTCGGTACAACGCACTTCACCTTGGACACCGACGCACAGCTATTTGCGTTGATTGTAATGCGTACGCTGATCCGTAAACGCGGAACGTCGCCGTCGACGTTGTTTTCTCGCAATGTACACATGTCTATGTGTAATGACTCGGTGCAAATAAAAGAAGCGGTAGTGCCTCGTGTCGGTAGAACGGTGTGAGATCGTCACAACGTTTTAATACTTGGCATTTTTTTCTCTTTTAATTCTCGACGTCGAGACATCGCCGTGCCTCTTGATAAGCGTCGAGTGAGTGCGATGAACGATTGCGCTCCGCCTTCTCTTTCATCCATTCGATTGTCTTTCATTTCTGTAGCCGGCAAGTAGCTTATCGACAAAAACAATTGAGAACACTGACTGGAAGCTTTATTTGTGAATCAAGGAGCGGACAATCACGGGTGATCCTGGTATCAGTTACGCAAAAACAAGAAAACTTCCACAACACCGATAAATCAAGTACCGAATCAAGGGCATTTATCGGGTATTAGTATTTACAATTTATCGATGTGGATGATGAAGAGGCTTCAACGAACGAGGTTTCCGTTATCGAGACATTCGATTCGTGGAACACGAATAAAAAAAAAAGGCAAATATATTCTGCAAGGTCCTCGGCCACGATTTGAATCTGATACAATGTGAAACATCGCGTTATGTTTTTCAATTATCGAATAACGATCACGCTTGTTTACTTGCGTGCAGCTGACAAGCGAGTTATGGTGAATTACGGTTAAATCTCATTCGTTCGGACGCGTGATCCATGCGGGTGGGTGGTACAGTGGGTTGAGAGTTCGAGATGAAATACATTAATTTCGCAAATTATTCGTACAAAATTAAATATTCATCGCAATTATTCAGATGATTACTAAAAAATTGTCAACGCAACGATTTATATATATATTTTTTTAATTCAATGGTTATGTTGACTCTAGGAGGTTATTGAAAAATATTAACGTAACGATAAAACGATTCATGCACTTTTCGTAATAACTAAAGTTATCATTTGTCGATACACGGAGATAAACATATGGAAATGGTTCCTACACTCGTGTGATCATTAGAATATATACCGGCAGTTTAGCGATTATTCCCATGCAGTTTCTATGTCGTTATTCTCCTTGTGGGGATATGGGATTGACACGAGTCAATGGTATCATTCCGCAAGGAGAGTAACGACATGGACACTGAATGGAAAAAATGTCGAGATCACCGGAATATATTTAAATTGCCACACGAACTATTTCCATATTTTACTCTCCGTACATTTGACGAAAATCTGTTTTTACAGTAGGATCCTAACGATGACATTTCATTGAGAATGCGCGGAGCATTTATTATTAAAGAAAAATAAATAAAGAATCCGACTGCTTAATTTGAGATTGTTGCACTTATGACATTCGAGTTCCAAGGAAATGTTAATTCGCTCGATAAAATCGTCGCGAGCGAATAAGTTACGAAGAAAGGTTAGTAAAGCGGGATTGAAAGAAGTGCAGCCAACCAGAGCGCAATCCGAGCATTTGGCTCGAAGGCTGATGCCGCTGCTGGGCGTTCTGGAGCGAACGCGCTCTTACGTCGCGCTCGACGGCATATTATCCACTGGCGCGCGTGAGCGCTCCTTGGGAAGGGAAAAATGAAGGTGTGTGGGAGTGAGATGCCCACAACTTCGAAGGGCGCGGCCACGCGGTCGTATCGCTTTGCTCTCTTCTCGTGGTTTCGTCTTCTTCCTTTTCTTCTTCTTGTTCTTCTTCTTCTTCTTCTTCTTCTGTTTCTTCATCTTCTTCTTCTTCATCTTCTGTTGTTGAGACTAGACTGAAGCTGCCCTTGTGCCTAACCGGCCTTGAGACAGCTCGGTCTGCCCTACCCTGCTCCGGCCCTCATACACCGTCGTGCATCATCGTCCTCGTTCACCACACAAAGAGATATACATGCTCGGTGGTATAATAGTATAGATATTGTCCCAGACTCACTGCATCCATAAGAAATTGCATCCCTGTGGTAAGTATAGGGGTAAGATAACAAAGTTGAAGCCCCAAATTAGATCATAATCTATAAAAAAATAAATAATATCTCTGTATTCGTCGAGTTGGCGTCTTGTAAAATTTTATTTATCGTTACCGTAGGTCGGATAAATCACGTTTTCCCATTAATATCGTGTGTTTAAGGACCGAATTTTCTGAGCTTAAGTTCTATCTTAAGATTGAACTTAAAATTGAACAAAATTTAAAGAAAGTAATGTTGTCTCGTTTCGCAGTACATATTGCATTTATAACTAGCCAGCTAGCCCATTGTTTCTAATAATTTTAAAGCTACTGCATCATTTATGAAATGTCGTAACATTTTTTTTTTACTACATTAGAATACCGTTTTATGCGTTTAATTATTATCTGCAAGATCGATTAAAATTTAAACTTTAGCTTAATCTTAAGTTCGATCTTAAGTTTGAATTTCAATTCTTTCTTCAAATGTAACTTCCTTCTAATCTTAAAATGGAATTTACTACAGAATATTATGCCTCAAGAACATTCATTAAGAGTCTTAAATTATTAAAATACTCTATGGACGTTATAAAATAGATAAAATAGAAAAAGATAAAAAGAACGAATTTACAACAACATAAAAAAATAAACCATGAATTGAATCCGCATTGCTCAATTAAATTTTTAAATAATATTCGTAGAAACCTAGTGAAAGGTTTAGAAAAAGGATATAAGACGTGAACTTCAAAGCGTATTTAATGTACATTCGATTAATGTTCTTTTCTTCTTTAGATATTTGTTTCATATTGTCAAGTGATTTATGTAAAATATAATTTAATGAGCCAACGAATGATAAATCGTATTGTGTGATAACTTATTGTACAAGACAATTTGTCCGTTACGATGTAACTGCTAATATTGTGAACTATTCATCGACTCAACATAAATTGAAAGAAAAATTGTAAAAAAAAAATTCTAATGTTTCCGCCCGGGATCGAACCGGGGACCTTGTGCGTGTGAAGCACACGTGATAACCACTACACTACGGAAACTATAAAATATTGAAGCAAAGTGAATCAAATTCGCCAGAGTACAAGACTACGCCTACGAATTCTTCGAATCTTGTAATACAACATTTTTAATTCTTGATTTAGTTTGCTTCAGTTATTTTATGGAGAAAAACAAATTGTTGGCGTGAATAAAATCTCTTCGGGAACTTTACTTTTGTTCAGTTGGAATTTGTTTAGGGCAGGATATTTGATTCTTAATCCAAGGTTTTAGGATTTTTTCATGGTGTATGGCAAAAATTGCAATTGTCGTTATTTCAATGAAATAATTAAAAAATGAGATTTACATTGAAAATTGCTCAATAATATTCCTTTATTATTTTCCCTTAGAAAATATGAGGATTAAGGTGTTCCGAGACGCCCTCTACTCCTACCCAAACCGGCCCAATTCAGTAGGAAAAAAAGTAATCGAATCTACACGATTGATATTTGAGAAAAAGTAAATTCGGTTTCAATGTAAAGCAGATAAACGAAGTAAAATTGAATTTGCTTTTGTCTAAAATGTTAACCCGTCGTGAGTAAATTAAATAACAATTTTTATTACCAATTACAGTTTCTGAAGACGTGTTACATCACCTTAATGATAAAATGTAGTCACAGCTTGTCATCCGCTCTATAAATATTTCACCTGACAGAACGGGGACGCTCGAATACACAAATTTGCTGATGGTGAATGCTATTACAGCTCCTATTCTCGCAATTCCGTAGCCTCTTTCTTTCTCTCTCGACTCCGCTCGAGACTCACAATGGCACAATTTGTACCTCAAATAAAAAGTGACACTTCGGCATGTGTAGCGGTGAAGCCACTCGACTTTGTCCGCAGGGATTTCGCGCGAAAGCTAACACCATTTACCATAAAATCTACAGAGAAAAGGGATTCCACGAGGTTGTTATGTCGCATTTTTCACGAAATATTTTTAAGCCCCTTCATATTCTTGATCGACAGATTTTCACAATTTTTCACATCAAATATTTCTCAACCGTAGATATATTTTTTTTCTACTGGATGTCGTTGCTCGCGAATACACAGGATGCTTGGAAAGGTGCGAAAAGGGTGAGAAACGTTCACGAGACATTTATGACTCGACAAGTTTACGTGCACTCCGCCTATATCGTGACCTTACCTTACTTAGCACCATCAAGATAAATCATTTAACGACTTTCCTCCGAGAAAAGTGTTACCCTGTGTTGAACGGTGGTTCATCTCGGTTCCCCCTTTTTCAAAGAACGTTCGCATTCTTTTTTTTTTCATGTTACACCAATAAACACCACATACTGTAACGATCTACCTCGCTTTTTATTCTTGTCCTTACGGCCTCGTTTTGTACTGCTTTGACTACGCCGATTTCTATTTCTCGTCGTGACAATAGCCGAGTTAGCCGTGCCGCGATCGCTGAGATATAATTATATAGTCGAAAGAAAGTGCGATTGAGGTGAGATGCAAAGAGAACGGTGTAAAGGTCCATTCTGATGTGCAGATATCTCTCATTTTTTAAATTAATAATCTTCCAAGAAATAAATCGCTACAAGTATCTACACGATAATGAATATAGACGAAATATATCGAAATTTTTACCGCATAATATATTTGTTATATATCTTCAAATATCTACATATTTCAGATATTATATTTTATACATTTGAGATATATCTTATTAGGTTCTGTTCGGAGAATATATTAAATACCAGGGGGGGGGGGTCCCTTCGCTCCCCTGTTCGCTTTGCGCACCAGATCCCTGGGAGAACCCGGATTCTGGGAAAACCCAGGAGTTAGCGCCCCCCTCGACCCACGATAGGATAATATCGAATAAGTTCAGGGAGGATCGGACCTCGATTCTCGTTCACGACGGCGGTGAGATATTTTTATAATATAAAGATGTATATCTAGACAATATAGAAAATATTTCCCGTTATTTATATAAATGATATTCAGCATGAAAATTTATATATGTGTAATATAAAAGATTCTGTCGCATAAAATATATTTTCCATATTTTTTATACAATATAATTTTATTTCCATACGGAGTATCTTCGTGTATACTTTTTATGGTTTGGTAGTAATGAAATAATGTATTGATATAATTGTAGATATAGTAATAAGTGATTTAATTGTTGAATCAATAACAATGCTGTAGTAAAATAATTTAGCGTATTTAAAAAACATAAAACAACAGTGGACTGAGATATTTCGATGCAACGGGTTCGCTCGGTGAGAGTGAGGGCATTCGGTGTGTGTGTGCGTGTGTGTATGTTGTACGCGTGCGTGCGTGAAACATTGGTAACAGAGAACGTCGCTTGATATACCGTGGAAAACTTTTACTTTTGCCAACGGAGAAAGTGCACGTTCACTGCAGCAATTTATTCCGCTAATGTTTTTAAGACACACAATCGAACGAGTATGATGACAACATTGACGAGCATCTTTGACCGATTGTAGATTCATTAATACCTTAATCGAAAATTATTTTCGAACACTTAGAAAAACAATTAATTCACGAATTTATCGGTCACGAGATGTCAAATTTTTATGCAGTTGCTACAAAAATATCATAGATTCTTTACCTTCATGAAAATAAAGTATACTTGAGGATATACATCATTTATATTTAACGACAAAAAGTTCTATATTCTCTATAATATATTCCATTTATCCGTACGATATATACTATCAAGATATATTTCAGACGCAATATATCTGCGGTACATAAATATTTAAAAATATATATGATAAATGATATGATATGATACAACCGATATATAATAAATATATCTTGCGGTAAAAAAGTTGTGTATCTCGTTAATATATATATCAACATACTGTACCATTTACACTGTACCATTTATCTATTTTACAAATAAATATTGTTTCCATCAAACGTGTTAAAAAATTTGACAGCTCGTGACGACCGGCTTTAGCTTAAATAATATTTCTTTCCTCGTAGATTAATTGGAATTTTTGATCCCAGTGCACATTGATTCAATCACTTATTTTATATCTTTATATACGTTTATTTAATTCAATTTTATAACAGAACGAAATGAGTCACAGTTTTCCAATCACTCATTTTATATCTCGATTAATACATTTGTTTGATTTAATTTAATAACATAATCAAATAAACCAAGAGTTTTTAGCGCACTTATAAAACCTTTCATTATCCACTTCGTCCGGTGAATCGATTACAAACGTAATTGCGTATACCGCGTTGTTTGTCAGTTTATTTCCATAGTTCGACTGTCGGCGCGAATATTATAGAGACGTTGCAAAACTCAATGAGAAGCGAGTTATTTTGCTTTTAGTATATTTCACCGACGGGGGTTAGTCGAGTCCCAGCGGCTCCGACACACTTTCAGTTAATCGCGGGAAAACGTGCAATTCGCCACTGTTCATTTCATTTCCTGGTTGAAGCAATGATCCGCGAGTTCTCGTGGCTAATGACCGCGCGCGCGGAGTTTATATTGCGTTACACGCTTACCGATCGAGCTGTATAGAAACGTGTAATGCACTTTGCGTCTCGTCCGACGGGAACACGGTTTAAGCCAATGCCCCCAAGTGGAAATTTACGAGATCGAAAATTAAATTAAATAAGAAAAATAAATCAAAGATAGCCATTCGATTGCTATATACGTATCTCTCATTATTATAAAAGTATTTCGCCGTCATCGCCGCCGCTGGGTTAAGAATCGAGAACACTGGGGTTCGATGACACACCCAGGCCCTGTTTTTTTCCAAATTTCCCTTGGTGCCTCCCCTCCTCCCCCTCCCCAGGGCGAGGGACACAAGTTTTAATAATAGAATCGGGGGGAGGTCCATTGATAAGGAGAGGTTCAATGATAGATTGCTAGGGCTCATAGCTTCCGAGCCGTATAAAACCATAATACATATATATATATATATATATATATCAATGATAAGCGTATCAACAATTTTAAATTAACATCGATAAGTGCAATTAAACCGAGCTTGCAGTATAGTATACGCCACTTTAACTCCTACGCATTTTACGGAATCTCGCTTCCTGGTAAGATAAAAAATAGAGACTGACCTAATTATTCACTGGGAGAGAGACAGTGGGAACGGAGACCGCGAGATAAAAAGTAGACCGAGTGGAACTTTCGGTTTCACTGCGTTCTCAATGTCTTTCACTCGGCTCGGAAACCTCTACTCGTCGACAGAAAAAGATTCAGCAGCAGCAGTAGTGAAAACGCAAAGACAGATAGAGAAAGATCCTCGTAGTCGTAGACGTCTCGTTGCTCTCTGCTGTTCTTGCTGCTGCTGCTGCTGCTGCTGCTACTGATACTACTAAGGTGTACCTAGCATCATTAAATGAGGTTGCTGCCTCACCTTTTCAGTTTGCTCGTTACAAGCCTGACAGTGGTTCGACTGCACGACTAAAAGGATTTATGTGCGAGTACCTCCTCGCAATAGAACGCAATACACGCGCTCGATATATGCGAATAGCTGTAACTAAACTATATATACGAATGCTGAAGTATAGTCGTGCGATCTTATCCGCACCACGTGTAATCAAACGAATGATTTCAGTGGATTCTGTCTAAACGCATCTCACGACCTACCGCAAACCCACAGAAACAACGTCCTAGATTTCACACGATATTTTAATTGGAATTAGTCGGACTTTTTTTCTGCCTCCGGCTTAAATACTAAATTTCACATTAATTGTCAATCTCGGACTGTTTATATTCATAGTGAAGTCAACGGACTCTGTGAGAAAGTGAAAGAGAAAATTTTAATAATTTATACAAACTGTACATTATTTCGGAGTAATTGCGCGTTGGATAACGACGCGATCGCTTTCTTTGTGATTCGAAAGGGAAGGATATATATATATATATATATATAGACGCGGTAGTCAAGTCTCTTGATAGTTCTGTTCTACACAAAGTTGACTATTAAAGGCGCGGGTGAACCGACGACCCGACGAATCAGCGCGGTTATACATCGGTATATACTATAGAATAAGAGAGAGCTCGCTTGTGAAACTCTCTAGACACGAGAGAGCCAATTCGCCTCATCTTCCTACTTCTGTCACGGCTGTTGGGACACAGCCATGCTCCCGAGCTGGAGTACAGAAAGGTGCGATGGAAAGGTTTCGAGGGCACGTATACCAGCAACCGAGTGAAAGACACGAGCGAGATAAATGCATGCGCGACACGAGAGTGAAATAATCCAAGTGGAACTCTCCAATAGGCGCGGCAGTCGATACTTCGTATATACAATACATGCAAAGTAATAACAGAATTCTAATAATAAGAAATATGTATAATATGATTAATAATAATAATACGCATGCACAGAAAAAATTATTATGATTGCTTTTAACCATCCGCATGGTTAATTAAATACTCGCAAGGATGATTCAATTTGTTGGGACAACAAATTAATCGGTTGCTACAAGAAATTAATTGATTGCGTTAACAAGTTAGTTGCCCATTAAATTAATCGGTAGGTCAATCTAACTAATTTATCGACGCAACAAATTAATTGGTTGGCAATCAAATAATTTTTTGACACGATCAAATTAATCGACTGAAGTGTATTTGACAGCAACGAAGTATTTTTCTCCGTCCAGAAAGGAACTGGTTTATCAGGCTTAAATGTGTCAATTGTAGGGAAGTTTTTTTTTTTAACCCTTACAGGTACACTGTATAACATTTTTTAATTCAAATATATTGTAAACTAATAGATCGGTGTATTAAAAACATTAATAAAGTTTACTTTAGCATACAAATGATTTAACGGTCGGAAGGTCACCTCCCTGCGCACTTCGCGTGTCAATCGCTCATCCTGTTCGTCGTTTCTTTCTTTGCTGATCGTCTTTTGCTTCCTCATTCTAATCATCTTGTTTCACCCCTCGCAATCGCTTTTTGTTTCCCTCGCAACCGGCTTTTGTCCCTACACCCTTGATCAATTTTTATATCCCCTCATGAATGAAACCCCTTTGCCCCACCCGGATTGTCTTTCGTTTCACCCGCTTTGCTCGCCAACCGCCCACCCCGATGCTCATTTGTTTCACCCCGTGTGATCGTCCTTTGTTTCCCTCTCGATCGTCTTTCGTCTACCCTACCGATATTCTTTTGTTTCCCCCGCGAATGTCGTTATGACGGGCTATGTAAATTGTTGTAAGAAGAGTTTCCGCGATAAATTAATTTAAGTTCTTTAGGTTATTCAGGTTCTTTAGACTCTGATGGTTCCTTGAACCGTTGAATCATACAATTTAAACGGGACGCCCGCTATATTGTTTATCTCTTTCTGGTTTAATATAAATAAATGATCCGATATTAGTTCCACCCCCCCCTTTTTCAATTTGTAGAGGCGAAGCCTTTCCAACAGACATAAGAATCAAAAACAAATAAAAAAGCATTGGGAGACACATGATTTAGCGAGATCGAGATGTGAACAATTAATTAATCGACCATTTCCGATTATTCTGGTTATTAATGTTCATTAGATTATCCCCGATTGTTGTACATGGCGACTGCGATGCCAGCGAGATTTTTAAAATAATATGGCGAGATTACTTCACAATCGTATCTTAAATTTAATATCCCGACTTATCCATCGAATCTGCCTATTTTTGTATATTAACCCTTTATAAGTCACAAGAATATCCCCATTCCTCAGCTCTACTATAAGAACGCGGTACCCCCACTCTGCTCTTCATGGTCTCATTCCGGGACGGTTTCGGGCGGTATGACTTGTAAAGGGTTAATTTTCCTAAAATTTTCATCAGTGTAACGAAGACTTTGTGCTGGCAACGAACATCTTTGCATTTGTTT